>OU015499.1:134205617-134210617 GCA_907164885.2 Dolomedes plantarius | reverse complement strand
TTTTTCCGGATTCAGGTATATTGATGACCTTATAATTTTTAACTGCAACAATTTGGAATTTCTTAATCAAATCTACCCAAAGGAACTAACTTTAAACCGGACTAACGATAATAATCTTTGTGCGACTTATCTGGATTTAAAAATTAAAATTCAAAATAGAGAAATAAAAATAGGGATATATGATAAAAGGTTAGATTTTAACTTTGGGGTTATCACATTTACCAATTTCCATAGCAACTTAAACTATAAAATTTATTATAATATTTTTTACTCACATTTATACAGAATAAAAAACATATGTAACAACGCTGGGGATTTTTTGGAGGCATGTAACATTTTCGAGGAAAACTTAAGTTAGAACAATTTCCCTAAAAATTACGGCAATTTAAAAGTTTTTGTGTGGTTGCATGTACGGTGCGTTGAGCCCTTACTGTAAGTTGTGCTTGTCTTTTCATTTTCTTTTCGACTTAATGTTTCAATGGGGAACTCGGGGCCTTGGGATGTCTTTTGGTATTACATGCATCCTATTCAGAAAGTTCCCCTTGAGGTAACTGATTTGGTTAGGCTTCCTGATGAAGAGACCTGTCGGTTACCTCTATGTCTTTTTAGGGTTCAGTTCCGGCACTAATACAGAATCTTGCCTCTGGTGCGTGGATGGCCTGAGTACTTGATTTCTGTTTGTTTTTTGTCTATATTCTTCTTGTATTTATCTAACTCAGTTGGATTATTTATTTTTAGTTATATTTATATATATATATATATATATATATATATATATACATACATATAATTACAGCAAATTTTGTTTTTTGCCACTCATAAGTTCAAACTTGAGACTACTCTGTTGAGTGCGAATTTCTTTGCATTTACGCCAGTTGTAACAGTTGTTCTCTTGTACTCCAAGTTATTTGTGCGATTTTATCGGGAAATATTTAGCCCGACCTTCATCTATCGCAATTGATTTTAAGCGCAAGGCGAATGAAGAGAGTGGCAGTGGTCTAAAGTGACAATTATAAAGAAATTAGACAATGGTGAAAAAAAAAGGTGATTTTTAAAAAATGTTTACCTGTAAAATACAATACTATACAGTGTATTATGCTTTAGGATGGAAGAACGTACAGTATTTTATTGACTTTACAGTCCATCATACTTAAATTGGTTGAAGAGTACGGTCATTTTAAAATGACGTCAAATAACAACTTACGAACAGTTCAAGATATGAATGGCCGTCTGGAACGTAACTCGTTCGTAAGTAAGGTCAGGGCCCGATTATGAAAGCTGGGGGCCCCTGGGCAGATGCTATTTGGGGGACCCCTTACGGACATTTATAAAAATACATACTATTAGAAGTACTAGGTGCAAACACCAAGGGGGTTTTGGGGCCCCCTAGCATCAGGGGGCCCTGGGCAAAGTCCCGATTGGCCCATGCGATAATAAGGCCCTGAGTAAGGTAGTGTCTGTGTATGAGTTGGCTCCTCGTGCTCATTTACGAGATTTTCCTCTAGAAATTAGCAAACATGCTAACTCCGAGAGCAACAGCCCATACTCAGATTAGCGAATATGCATTTAAACCATGTTTTTATTAACTCGCTTTCTTGTTTCCTTGTGTGTGTGTGTGTGTGTCCGGTACAAATCTTGCAATCGATTTTTAACTAACTTCCCGACTAGCTAGACATTTGAAACTTTCAGAATAGCCCAGAACACGATGACAATGAATTATTTTAATACTTTTAGCCATCTTTAAGCAGAATTGAATCTTTTTCAATTAATTTTGACTGGTGCAGCCATCTATCGGCCGGGACGGGAACTAAAAGTTAAACGCAAGTTAACTTCCGATTAACTTCATTTTCTTTCAAGTTGATGGTATAATTCATCAAAAAAATTTTTTTACGTATTTATTAATACATAGAATTGTCAAGTTTATATGATTCAACAGAAAATTTAAAAACATGGTATATAAAAAGTTCTTTTTATCTTGTAATTATTGAATTCAGCTTCCTGCATTTCAACACTTATGTTTCAATGCTTTGAGTTTGTTTTCAAAGATACATAAGTAAATATATATTTATAATATATATATATATATATATATATATATATATATATATATATATATATATATATAAATATATATATATATATCTACATGTATATACATATATATATATATATATATATATATATATATATATATATATATATATATATATATTATATATATATATATATATATATATACATACATATATATAATATATATATATATATATATATAAATATATATATAAATATATATATATATGTATACACATATATATACATACATATACACATATATATAATATATATATATATATATATATATATATATACATACATATATATATGTATATATATGTATATATATGTATATATATATATATATATATATATATATGTATATATATATGCATACATATATATATATATATATATATATATATATATATATATATATATATTATATATATATATATGAGTTTCTGTGAGTGTGCGTGTGTATTAAAGTATAGAACTAGAAATATATTCTAGGACTTGAAGTCCTAGAATCCTAAAATAATGTAGGAAAACGCAAGTTCAGTATGAAATACGTCTTTTCGAAATGTAAATGTCTTGAAAAACTCCTCGAGATTTAGGAAAGATGAGTGATAGGCGAGAATCCAGAAGGAGCCGAGAGATTTTATTATGAATGCTGGATCCTCTATATTTATTTCTAGGGCATTCCTTTTCTTCCTCTGGACCTGACTTCTTCCTTGTCATACGAGGGAGATGGTAGATCAAAATATTTGGAAATGAATTAATTCTCAAAGTTGTTATAATAAAAAATGTCAAGAGCAATTATTTGAAAACGGATACTTTCAGAGTCGTTTGCTTTAAAAGTATACTTCCTCCCCAAGGACTACGCTGTGAAGTACTGGTTGTCTAAGGGTTGTCCAGCGAAGAAACTCATTCTTGGAATGCCTCTTTACGGACGGGGGTTCACCCTTCAAGACCCAAACAAAAACGGACTCGATGCCCCGGTCAGTGGCAAAAGTACGGCTGGACAGTATACGAGAGAGCCTGGAATGCTGGGATACAATGAGGTCAGTAAAATCTCTCACTTTTAAAACTTTTGGATTTCCTTATGAAACTGCATTTTAAAAAAATATGAAATCTGCGCAACATTTGCTGTTCTAGCACATTCACCCAATGATCACTGGCCAGTGTCATGCTCTGGCGTGTAAAAAATGAATTTCTTCTTGTAAAGTCTAAGTTTTCGTTCAAGCAGTCTTCTAAGGCTTAAGTTTTTCTGCACGACGTTGCTTGTAAAAACGAATTTCTCCATGTAAGGCTTAAGTTTTTGTTCAATCAGTCTTAATGTTTAAGTTTTCTGCACAGCGTTGCTTGAAAAATCAAATTTCTTCTTGTAAGGCTTAAGTTTTTGTTCAATCAGTCTTAATGTTTAAGTTTTCTGCACAACGTTGATTGAAAAATCGAATTCCTTCTTGTAAGGCTTAAGTTTTTGTTCAATCAGTCTTAATGTTTAAGTTTTCTGCACAGCGTTGCTTGAAAAATCAAATTTCTCCTTGTAAGGCTTAAGTTTTTGTTCAATCAGTCTTAATGTTTAAGTTTTCTGCACAACGTTGATTGAAAAATCGAATTTCTTCTTGTAAGGCTTAAGTTTTTGTGCAATCGGTCTTCTAAGGCTTAAGTTTTTGTGCACGACGTTGCTTGTGAAAACGAATTTCCCCTTGTAAGGCTTAAGTTTTTGTTCAATCAGTCTTCTAATGCTTAAGTTTTTGTGCACGACTTTGCTTATAAAAACGAATTTCCCCTTGTAAGGCTTAAATTTTTTTTCAATCAGTCTCCTAAGGCTTAAGTTTTTCTGCCACGACGTTGCTTGTAAAATCGAATTTCTTCTTGTAAGGCTTTAGGTTTTCATTAATCAGCCTTCTAAGGTTTAAGTTTTTCTGCTCAACGTGGCTTGAGAAATCGAATTTTTTCTTGTAAGGCTTAAGTTTTTATGCCGACGGTTCCTGTAAAAACGAATTTCTCCTTGTGAGGCTTAATTTTTGTGCAATCATTGCATAGCATTTTAAGAAAACTTTAACCACCACTTATGAAAGCATTTAGGGAATCGAAAAACCTTCATATTCCGCAATAATTATCCTTAAAAAAAGGTTCGATACTGTTTTCTATAGGAAATTTGCTCTGGAAATCGGAATCAAGCCTTTTTCACTGTTAATTTTACTGAAATATTAAGGTTCTCTGTATTTTCGTTGTATGGAAAGCTCATCAGATACAATAGAACCTCGTTTATCCTGACTAACTGGGACCAAAGGCAATCCGGACAGTCAAAAATCCAGATAATCCGGGTAATATGGGTAATAAGCAAACCAAAATCCTTAACTAAGCATACTTACCGTTTATTACGATAAAAAAAACTATGTTTTGTATCATAATTACATAGTATTGTTTACAAGACATTAAAAAATATAAAAATAACTTTTCACATCATTTCGTAACAAAGAATTTGTAAGTCTAGTAAAGCTTACACAAACTCAGTAAAAAGCTTTTTATTACCATAATTCACTGTACAATCTAGGCAGGAACTGTACGTCGAATCAAACAAAAGAGCGAATATTTAACATACTCGTAGTCACGTTCTTGCTATCATATATATATATATATATATATATATATATATAGATATATATATATATAGATATATATAGATATATATATATATATATATATATATTATTTATTATCTGATGTGAACATTAAATAAAAATAATGTCTAAAAATCTCATCTGGATTTTCTGGAGATCCGGATAAACGAGGTTTTACTGTACAATGAACACTAGAATTAAAATTATAAATAATATTTAGAAAAAATTATGAAATTTTTAAAAGAAGGCGTTTAATACATGTTCAGTGCCCCAAAACTCTGCACTGCTTTTTCTTATCTATTCTTCAAC
>OU015499.1:134155617-134203117 GCA_907164885.2 Dolomedes plantarius | reverse complement strand
TCTTTTCCTTCGAAAAGGAATTTATTTATTTATTTTATTCCCCAGATATGCAAGATGCTGAAAAACGAAAAAGGCTGGACCAGAGTCTTCGAATCCCATATAGAAGCTCCTTACATGTTCAAAGACAGACAATGGATCGGCTACGATGACCCCAAAAGCATATATCTGAAGGTAACAGTTTAAGCATCTACAGTTTTCCAGCCTGATAAAATTACATAATGGACTTGAAATTATTATTTTATTTTATCTAAGGATGTCTGCTGTAATCTGCAGTCGAGCATTCATACCTTAAATGTAATTTTCGAAACGCAATCTTGTAGGATTTTCAGTGTTATCGTGACTTTTTTTTTCTAGTTTAACTTTTCATTTAAAATTTGATCTTCATATAAGATTCGAATAAGGTATAAACTCAGAAGCTAGGAATAGAGAGGGCGAATAAAAATTTGAGAATTCTCTCATGATAGAAAGGGTGAATATGGACTTTTACCTCGGTGGAAGATCATGTTGGCGGGGGGCCGCATTGCAGACAAGCAAACAAATAAGAGTTCTATTGCTCCTCCAACAGTACAGCACTATCTATCTATCTACTTATATATATATATATATATATATATATATATATATATATATATATATATATATATATATATATATATATATATATATATATATATATATATATATATTTATATATATATATATTTATATATATATATATATATGTGTGTGTGTGTGTGTGTGTGTGTATGTATGTGTATATATATATATATAATCTCATGGCGCAGCAGTCCGTGTGGACCAAGGCCAGTGATGCCCATCTCCGTTTTCTTGACCGTGGGCTTGGGGTGCCATACAGCATATGTCTCGGTCAAGTGGTCAACCTGACGCGGGACCCCCAGAGTTACTTCCCAAGCATACTTGGTCCTCATTTTATCAACCCACCCAAGGGATGAAATGCTGAGTCGACCTTGCCCAGTCGCAGAATCGAACCCTGGACCTGTGGTGTGGCAGTTTGAAGCTTTTAAACACTACGCCACCGGGCGATAAATATATATATATGTATATACAGTAGAACCCCGATTTTACGTTGTCCGTTTTGTACGTTATCCCGCTTCATACGTCATTTTCTGCTGGTCCGTGAAAATTGCCTATACTATGCTTAGATTATGTTTTAACCCCGATTTTACGTTTTCCCGTTTCGTACGTTTTTTACCGTTGGTCCCATGAAAAACGTAAAATCGGGGTTCCACTATATATATATATATATATATATATATATATATATATATGTGTGTGTGTGTGTGTGTGTGTGTGTGTGTGGATAGACGTAAAATTGGTAATATCGTATTCTTAACATATGAATAAATAAATTTCTGTTAAAGGAAGAAAGAAAAATCCCTTTTTATTTTATTGGTCCTTTCTCCTCCGAGCTCCTGAAATCAATTTGTCCTAATTCCCGAAAAAGAATATTAAAATTCAATTTCCTGTTTTACGTCTGCTTAACAGAACAACTTCTGTTGAAAAGAGCGTGTAACGTCATCAGAATTTTCCCGAATTTGCGGAACAAACTGACTTTGGCTCGTCATTGCAGGTCCAGTATCTCAAGAAAATGAACCTCGGCGGCGGCATGGTGTGGTCCCTGGAAACCGACGACTTCAGGGGGCGTTGCCACGGGGAGAGATACCCGCTACTCCGAGCCATCAACGAGGGACTGAACGGAAAGACGGTGACCTACGTCACAAAATCAGACACGAGGGGCAACTCCATACGTCCGGAAATCGCCAAGAGGACAACAACCACGACACCTGCCCCGAGAGTCACCAAGAAGGAAACTGGCAACGACCTGCTGCCCTGCCCGTACAGCGGCTACTTCCGCCATCCGGACGACTGTAAAATATTCTATTATTGCCAGCCGAGGGGCGTCGTGAGCAGCGAAAACACATACTACATGTTCCGTTGCGGCGAAGGCACGGTTTTCAGCCAGTCGCTCCGCGTGTGTACGTTTCCTCATTCTGAGCCCGGATGCTCTTAGAAGCTGCTCATTTGTGCCGATAACGGATGACCTGTGCTGGCACGGTGTCATCCGCGGGAATGAACTGTTTAAAGGGGTTTGTTTAATTTAAAGGGAATTCATTTCTATTTAATTCAGTTTGAACGGAAACTTATGTTGATTGGGGTTTTTTATTTTCTTATGATCTCTCTGTATTCGTTTAAAAAAAAAATCTGTCGTTTCTATGATTCTGAATCCGAATCGAATATTTAACTCTGTTTTCATAATATAAGAGGTTCTTCTGTGCTGCCAAGTCATTACATTTACTTTGTGATTTTTTTTTAAATAAAAATGTTACATAAAGTGGATGTCAATGATTCTTCATTCTGAATAGCGGCCTTTACACGCACGTTCTTTCGCGAGTGATTAGAGCGTACGGGATTGCGAGCACGCTCCAAGCACTCGCAAAAGAGAGCGTACGTGTAAAGGGCGCTAATACCGCCTTTACATGTACGCTCTTGGAGTGCTTGGAGCGTACGGGATTGCCCGCGGGAAAACTTGCAATACGCTCCAAAGCAGCTTTCCCTTCCTCTCCGACACCTTCACACGTGCACTCAATCGCGCGGGATCAAGGTTTCACGCGGGAAAGAACGTACGTGTAAAGGGCGCTATTGACACACTTTAAGATTTTATATATGAGGCGGTGAAACGCAAAGTGGTGTAAGTCAGTAAGTCAAGTGGTGTGAGTCTAAAGAGTTTTACTGCAAAAACTACAAAAAATTCCTCCATAAATTGAACAAATTATAATTCATAGCAATTATTATAATATTACAAATAATAACTATTTACAGTTCCACTCTAAATTGAACATGGAGATTACATTTTTGTCCTCGAATAAAAAAAGTTAAAATTGAGACTTGCACGACTTTGCCTTTCACGCCTCATATATAGGCTGATTTTCATTAAACTGACACTACTCAAATCCACCTGTAGCGCGATCTATCAACCGGAATCCCACCAAATTGATAGAGGGACTAAGGACGACATGGGAAACAGTTTCCATGCAAAAAAAAATGTTCCAAAAAGTCGCCAATAGGGGAAGATATGGCGCTGTTGTTGTCAACGCACAAGAGAATTTGTATAAAACGAAAGTAAAACATCAAAATGCAAATTCATGATGACTACATAGTCGACAGTATTTTGGGCTATAAAGATCGGTGCGGAATCTGTTTCGCCATCGCTTTACAGAAGAAAGGGTCATTAGTCACTTTTTTTCCACTTTCATGGCCACCTCGCTCCCCGGACCTAACCTATGTGACTTCTTTCTGTAGAGTTATTTAAAGTCCAAGGTGTATCTTGGAGGAGTCTAACTTGGCGGCTTTTAAGGTCAACATATCCTGTAAGGTGATGAACATTCCTGGTGACATGTTACGCTCGGCCGTTGAGAACGTACGGTTCAGGATGCAATGTGTCGTCCAGAAGGAGGCTAAGTGTCGTCCATATCTTCCCCTAGCGGCGACTTTTAGAACTTTTTTTTTTCTTGGAAACTCTTTCCCATGTCGTCCTTAGTACCTCTATCAATTTTGGTGGAATTATGTTTGATAGATCGCTATACAGATGGCTCTGAGTAGTGTCAGATTAATAAAATTCACACTGTATATATATAATGTTTATATATATATATATATATATATATATATATATATATATATATATATACATAGAGAGAGAGGGGTATATGTAATAATAATATATAAATATGTGTGTGTGTGTGTGTGTGTATAAATTACATAAAGTGAATGTCAATGATTCTTCTTTCTCAGTGACACACAGACGATTCTCAACCCTTCGTTGGGTGCATGATATTTTCCCGCTTAATGGGAACATCTGCCTGGAAGGCAGATATAGACGGAATATATCTCTGTAGGGTATTCCTAGCTATAAATTCAGAGGGTATTCGTGGTTTATTACATTTCATGGTAGCCACAATCGCCAAACCATTTCTCCTTCATTCTTGACCAGCTTCTATTGAACAGAACCGATTATCACTGGTTATATTACGGTTTGCTTTCTAGAGGCATTTAGTTAGTCGAACGAGTGATCGCGATGGGATCTTTAATTTTTGCTCTGATTAATCTAATTTTTACCTGACCCATAGAAGGCTGGCGTTACGAATTACCGAGTGGTTCTTAACCTAAAAGGTTGAGAACCACTGCCTTAAGGGGACTCACGACCCTTAAGTCGAGGAAATAAGGCATATTTTCATACTTTTTGACTCTTTGTAACTATTTTAATTTACTCCCATTTTTTCCAAATTTTATGTATATGATAAACTAGCTGAAAACCCGCGCTTCGCTACGGAGTACATTCAAATTAAATACAACGGTCAACGTATGCAATTTATGCCAAAAAATAAATATATATATTTATAATAGATGCGATGATCAATGTATACAATTGATGTAAAATATATATCTATCTATATATATATATATATTTATAAAAAAAACCGTAAGGGATATGCATTTTTTTGGATAATATCCAATCGTCTGCTGCATTACAAAGAGAAAAAAATATTTTTTTTGTATATTTAGTTGTTACGCACGTGACGATAAATTTATTGAAAGTACCAGAAAAAGAAATCACGTGATGAGCATTTAATAAATTAAATTCTAAAAATTAATCTTTAAAAATTCACCAAAAATCAGGAAATGGAGGTAAAAATTCGAAAAAAATTTTATTTTGAAGGAATTTTTATGATCTTTCTTGTGATATAAATTTTATAACCCTCAATGTATTATTTTAAATGCAAACGTAAAAAAAGTTTAAAAAACAGCTTAAAAATTTAATTTAAAAAAATCTAAGAAGAATTTTTGAAAAATCTTTCTTAGTGCACCCCTACACTATTAGAAGAATCGCCATGCAAAATTTCAGCCCTTTAGGTCCAGCGGTTTGGTCTGTGCGTTGTATGTCAGTCAGTCAGTCAGTCAGTGAATGAATGAGTCAGTTACGGAACTGTTTTATATATATAGATTGATATATTTATTTTAATAAACAAATTTTCAACTCTCAAAATAATTTTAAATAATTCTTTTTTAAATGCTTTAGATATACCTTGTTTTTTAAGTATTTTTGTTGTATACTGGCTTGCGTGCAGAACTATGAAATTAATTTTACACTTAAATGTATAATTCCTGTTTTATACTTAAAATAAATAATTCAAACTACAATTGAACATAAAACATTCAACATTAAAATATTTTTTCATTTTTTTTAAAACTGCTCAAAATATACTTAAAATTTCTTTAAATTTTTGCATTAATTTACCCCTGAAAAAAAAATAACAAAATGAGCAGTGATTGCAATAATTCTAGTTCAGACCAAATAAAATAACATGGTTATGCAGTGATAAAAATTTCATGGAATTATGTTCACAGTTTTTGAGATATCAGTTGTAAATATAATGTTGCAAAATTACATTTTGAGAAAAATGAGTTTAAAATTTTTCTTACCATAAACTTGATCAGTAATTAAATATTTAGAATACCAATATCTCCGGAACTAAGCGGAATGTTTTCATGCGGTTTGCTTTATTTTGTTCAGAAATGATCAGGCTTTAACATATATTTTTTTTTTCAAATAATCGAATGTTTTAAAGATTTAAGGGTAGTAAGTCCCCTTAAATGATTGACAAAGACAGACATGGGGCATAAATATTTTATTTCACTACAGAACACGTAAAATACACGCACAAAAAAAAGAGTAAGCACTATAAAAACACAAAAACAAAGTCACAACCAATATATAATGTCTAAAGCTTAACCCTTAAGCTTTGTTCATAGGAGCTAAATGTCATGTAAAAAAAATAAACAGTTAAAGGAAGAAAAAAATAGATTCAAAAATATTTCAGCATATTTCGAGAGAGATGTCGCTATATATCCAATGTACAATTTATCCATCCAAAAATAAAAAAGGAACTGAAATTTGAGATGGCAATGGAAATTTCTCGTGCAATTCTATCAAGTGATCCAAATTAAAATTCCAAATTAAAGGATTTTCCACACGCAATTACCAGCTAAATTACTTTATGTAGTAGCTATTCACACTTCTTTTACCAAAGTCTTCTATTAGATCCTCTGAAAGTTGAGAATTGAACGGTCGATGGAGCTTATAGTAGTTTACATATATATATATATATATATATATATATATATATATATATATATACAGTCGAACCTCCATATATCGAACTTCCCCATATCGAAATTTTCTATATATCGAACTCTTAGCAAATCTCCATATTCATTACATAGAAAAATTGTTTCTATATATCGAAAAAATCTGTATATATCGAAATTTTTTTCAAGAAAAATTGGGAGATTTTATTCCACTTTCCCAATTTTTGGTATTTGAAACAATCCGTCGTGGACTTCAAATTCGCAGAAAATGTTCCTGGCGAAGTTTTTAGTGGACTAAATTTCTTTCAACTTTCCGCAAAACTAGCTGTTCAGCAAGATATTCGTAGTTTTTTTTTTAAAGAATGTAACTGCGATAATTGTAACCACTATGTGGATTATTGTTTTTTTTTAAAGATATGTAGTAATCAATAAATCTTTCATATTAATTCATTTTTTAGTTATTAACTTTCATTTAATGGGATTCGCATATAAGTTAGAAATGGAGTTTCGCATACGAAAATTAGATTTAATTTTTTTTAGGAGAATTATGATAAAACTATGCTCAATTCTATATATCGAAATTTCTATATATCGAATTTTTTTCCGGCAATTTGCTACTTCGATATATGGAGGTTCGACTGTATATATATATATATATATATATATATATATATATATATATATATATATATATATATATATATATATATATATATATGTGCCAGATTTAATAAGATGTTTTCAATCATAGGGTCCACTTCCCTAAGAATTTATCTACAGAAATCAGTCGTTTAGAAATGGGAAAATTACATCTTAAAAATCATCATGAATAGATACAATATTACCATTAAGGAGAAATTTTTGATTCAGAGAAGCAATAAAGTCTATATTGCTCTTTCCTTGTAGTAAAACAGTATTAAATGGTACGCAAGAGTGTCACAACAACGAAATACACAGAGTTTGTATTAAATAAAAAAAAAAACAAGTGGAAGGACAGGACGGATGACTTTCAGGTTCACATTTACCTAGGTGGAATATTTACATGTGTAAACTGGGAAGCATATGTACACTTTCTAAGAATTCTATAACCTCTAAATATGTGAGCCAAAGGAGTGGAAATTAGTCGTTTCAAAGCTTTAAAAAAAATGAATTAGTTGTTGGTAGAGAAACTAATAGCTTGTTACTTTTAAAAATTGTATTTACTACAAATTTATTTTGGATTAAAAAAATAAATATATCGTGTTATATATATATATATATAGATAGATATATAGATACTGTTCGACCACAGTACGAAGAACCACGGTTGGCATAGTGCCAAGGCGATTCTATTCACGCTGTAGGTAAGACTGCTTAGGAAAGAGGGGGAAAAGTCTCGTATTTTCTCGACATTCTTTAGAATCGGTTACTAACTGCGCTTGCTTGCTTTTGCCTCGTCTGCTTTTTTATTATTATATTAAAATTATTGAATTATATATATATTTATGTTATTACAATATATCACTTAAAAATGGAATTTTTCAAACCTTCATTTTAATATGTTTTTCGGTTTTTATTTATACATTCAATCAAAAGAAAAATTCTGAAAAAGAAAGTTGGTTGAAAACGTTCATTCGCAGTTCTTAAACAAACACACCCGAGAATATCCGCTCCTATTTTTTAAATAGATTTGCTTCTTTCTTTTTATTATTTTGAAATTATTATTCACATATTCGATCAAAAATAAAGTTTTAAAAATTGCGGACAAAAAGCAGTCTGAAATACATTCCGTATTTCATAAACAAACACATCCAAAAATATGACGTTTTCCCCTATTTTCTAAGTAGACTAGCTTTTCTCGCGCATGCGTAACAGCTTCCAGGGACCTTGCTTCCGTGGTCGGACAGTAAATATTTATATATATATATATATATATATATATATATATATATATATATATATATATATATATATATATATATATATATATATATATGTGTGTGTGTGTGTGTGTGTGTGTGTGTGTGTGTGTGTGTGTGTGTGTGTGTAAATATATATATTATACATATATTTCGTATGAAATATCTAAAATACTTCTAAAATACTTTTAATATATTTTTTAACAAAATAAATCACAACTTTTTGTACGCGTTAAAGCTGTTTTGTTTCATGATGTTTCTTACTGAAAAAATCTTAACAGACTTCAATGGTAATCAATGGTATCAATTCATTACTGCTTCACAAACTGGTGAATTTCCCATTTTACTCTTTCTGTTCTTAAAGACTCCTATAACATGGAATTTATAATGTGAATAATAAATATAAATACGGCATACAAATGTATGTGCATACATAAAGTTTTGTTATGACATGAGAACAAGGCTTCTTTTTATAGAGGCGCATTTTTTTTCTTTTCTTTTCTTTGCTGTCCTCCTTTTTGTAATGGTGGTTTTTCACAAGACGAAAGGCGGTTTGTACAAAGGGAAAAAAATAAACAGTGTTTCAAGGAAACTATAAATATTTTTAAAGGAACCACGTCTTTAACACCCTCTCGAATAAATACATTTCAGTACCCTTGACCAGCTGGCATGTACGGCACGTAGTAGGGAACCTCTTCATAACCTTGAAAAGAAAAGTAATATTACTATTTGACTAACCATACATGTTTACAATATATATATATAATATTAAAAAACTAGTAATTTCTTAATTCAACACTCTTAACATTTAAAAACTATTAATTCCTCACTTTACTATTCAAAATTACATACCCCTTTTTTAATCCCTTAAGTTATTTAATTCCCTTTGGGCACTCGCATTAAATTCCATTATTACAGCCTTAGGAAATATCATTAAAGATGGCTGTCTTTTTTAAGTATAGGGACGCTTCGCGGCGTCAGTACAAATTTAAATCAGTTCTGCACATCAACAACAACTTTAAACCAATCAACTATTAAGACACACCCTTTAATCACGTGATGGGGTGAAGTTTATATAAATCTTGACGTCCAAAACTAGGACGGATTCTTGTACTTTCTCTTGCTGCATTCATACCGGCGGAGAGGTCGGTGTATTGAATAAAAATGTTCCCGTAAAAAGCTCGTAATCGTCGTTTTAAGTCATGAAGTAAATTTATTCTCGAGCTTAACTGCATCTCCTCACCGTAGCATGGGAGACTAGATATCTTCTGAGCCTGCGATCTGTCTCCCATGTTACATATATATATATATATATATATATATATATATATATATATATACTAGCTGAAAACCCGCACTTCGCTACGGAGTACATTCAAATTAAATACAACGGTCAATGTATGCAATTAATGTCAAAAATATGTATAGATATATTTATAATAAATACAACGATCAATGTATGCAATTGATGCAAAAAAAAAAACGAATAAATATATTTATAAAAAAATCGGAAGGGATATTTTTATAGAAAAAATAATGTAGAAGAAAATATTGAAATTAAATCTAATAGAACATACTAAAGAATATAGTGCAGTTAATATTGTACAGTTAGAGGCACATATCTTTTACTGTATTTTAATATTTTTGTTTTTGGTAATGTGCAATCGTCTGTCGCATTAGCAAGAAAAAAAATATTTTTATGTCTATTTAGTTGCTATGAAAGTGACGATAAATTAATTTAAAGTACCGGAAAAAGAAATCACGTGATCTGCATTTAATAAATTAAATTCTAAACATGAATCTTTAAAAATTCACCAAAAATCAGAAAATGGAGGTAAAGATTCGAAAAAGATTTCATTTTAAAGGAATTTTTAGGATCTTTCTCGTGATATAAATTTTATAACCCTCAAATTATTATTTTAAATGCAAATTTTTAAAAAGTTACTAAAACAGCTTAAAAATTTAATTTAAAAAAATCTAAGAAGATTTTTTCAAAAATCTCTCTTAGTGCAAAAAGTCTCTCTTAGTGCTCCCCTACACTATAAGAAGAATCGCCATGCAAAATTTCAGCCCTTTAGGTCCAGTGGTTTGGTCTGTGCGTTGTATGTCAGTCAGTGAATGAGTCAATTACGGAACTGTTATATATATATATATATATATATATATATATATAGATAGATAGATAGATAGATAGATAGATAGATATGCAGTCGAATCCGGTTAATTAGCCCACCGGTTAATCTAGCCGCTTATTCGGACCGAATCCTAAAGAAGCGGAACAAATCTTATTGCAAAAGCATGTTCGTGTAATCGGACCAGCTGGTTATTAGGACCAAAATGATCGCGTCCCAATGTGGTCCGATTAACCGGAATCGACTGTATATATTTAAAGGCGTGAAAAACCGTTGTTTTTTTTTTAAATTGCATTTTAAAGACTTTTAGAAAAAGGCCAGGAATTTGCGATCTAACAAAAGGAGGATCTCTGAAGCAGATGGTATACGTACCAGAGGGATGGTACAAGAAACCTGGGGGCGGTAAGCGGGGATGAGCACCGTGGGGTAAGACTGAAGCACCTGGAACTGCCATGGCTGAATCTAAACCTGATAACAAAAATACATTAGTCGGAGATGACACTTAAATAGACATTATCAAAGCAAGAATAAAAAGGAATAGACAAAGGAAGAGAAATATACTACAGTCGGACCTCTATTTAACGAACCTCTATTTTGCGACTTTCTCTATTTTGCGAACTTTTCCTTGGAACCAAGAACGTTTTGGCAATTTCTTCGTAAAATAACCTCCAAATAGCGAAGTGCAATCTCTATTTAACGAACTTTTTCTTGTGATCCAATATTTTCTTCTCCATAATTCTCAAAATGTTTCTGAACATTTCAAGCTAATTCTTTCTTTTAACACATTGCGACACGGATTACAGTTTGAAGAAAATACGCCTGAAGGAGTTTTTGGTGTATTGCAAAGATGCAAAACGTATTATGAGAGAAAACACTTTTTCAAACAAAAAACTCAGACAAAAATAACAAACTTTATTAATAATTAAATTTAAGGACGCATGTGGTAATTTAAGCTTAAAATTACTTGTTATAATAAATGCGATAATGTCTTTAAAATTCACTAATTTTAATATAATTTTTTTAATTGAAAATACAGTGTATTTCCGGACAATGTTATGTTCTATTCTTGTTTTCCTTGCAGATTTCTGTTTGAAGGGTAAGATATATAAAACAAATAGACATTAGTTTACAAAATATAGCTGTGATTAATTACTTTATTAATAATTTTTTTTTTATTTAAAATCTGTTGTGTGTAGTTTAAAGTATTTTAAAAGGTAAATCTCTATTTAACGAATTTTCACTATAACGAACTTTTTTTCGGGGTTTAGCGACTTCATTAAATAGAGGTCCGACTGTATACTTCAGAGGAAAGTTGGAACTGTTTCATGAACAAACGGATAAGTCGGTATTTACCAAGATCAGTTGCCATGGCATGCTTCAGAACGTTTACAGCGCACAACTGACTCCCTAGGTACCTTCCCAAGGAACACAAGATCGTTGGAAATTGTTGGGCAACCGATTTTAGCATAGTTGGCCAACAGTTGAAATTTGCCGTTGGGTTACGTTGAAACAACGGTTGGCTTCGCAGCGGTTGGCTGCTGGACCAAACGTTGGGAGAACAATTCAACTTTCATTTGCAGTTGGGACGATAACATTTTATAATTGTTAGCCCAGCAAAATATTTTGCAGTCGGCCGATATTTGTTTCTGGAAGTTCTGCCAACGCTAACCATTTCCCCGACGATGTAACGAAAATTCGCTTTTGGGCCAACGATGTGTGTTGGGGTTCATAGCATAAAACGGAGTGGTAGATTTTCCAGTTACAGATTTTACAGTTTTTCAGAAATGAAGCCTGCCTCATTTTGTGCCCAAAACTTAGCGAGGTCGCCGGCTTTAATTTTGAGTAAAAGCCTCCCAGTTTTATGACCGACTGAATTTTATCGAGCTTCTAGAGATAAACTAATGGGTGGAAGACCCAGGTCTTTTGTATGATTAAAAAAGAGTATAAATTGAACAAATGTTTGAGTCACATTCTAAGAAATGAGTCCCAAATAAACACGGTAAAACTTTCAGCAAGTAAACAGTTTCAAAAGCAAGATGTCAATAGTATATCCTCCTATAAATTCTGTCAGGTAGCAGACGTATAAATAAGCGTAACGCAGATTTCGATGTATAATTTCTGAACAAAAATAAACATATCTTTAAAGTTGCATAGAACTGGGAAGGCAAACCCATGGCTACGAAAATGCGACTCTGCTTCTGAGGTTGAGAAAAATGCGTAATAAATATGAAGAAAAATAAACATATCTTTAAAGTTGCATATAACTGGGTAGGCAAACCCATGGCTACGAAAATGCGACTCTGCTTCTGAGGTGGAGAAAAATGCGTAATAAATATGAAGAAAAATAAACATATCTTTAAAGTTGCATATAACTGGGTAGGCAAACCCATGGCTACGAAAATGCGACTCTGTTTCTGAGGTGGAGAAAAATGCGTAATAAATATGAAGAAAAATAAACATATCTTTAAAGTTGCATATAACTGGGTAGGCAAACCCATGGCTACGAAAATGCGACTCTGCTTCTGAGGTGGAGAAAAATGCGTAATAAATATGAAGAAAAATAAACATATCTTTAAAGTTGCATATAACTGGGTAGGCAAACCCATGGCTACGAAAATGCGACTCTGCTTCTGAGGTGGAGAAAAATGCGTAATAAATATGAAGAAAAATAAACATATCTTAAAAGTTTCATATAACTGGGTAGGCAAACCCATGGCTACGAAAATGTGACTCTGCTTCTGAGGTGGAGAAAAATGCGTAATAAATATGAAGAAAAATAAACATATCTTTAAAGTTGCATATAACTGGGTAGGCAAACCCATGGCTACGAAAATGCGACTCTGCTTCTGAGGTGGAGAAAAATGCGTAATAAATATGAAGAAAAATAAACATATCTTTAAAGTTTCATATAACTGGGTAGGCAAACCCATGGCTACGAAAATGCGACTCTGCTTCTGAGGTGGAGAAAAATGCGTTATAAATATGAAGAACAATAAACATATCTTTAAAGTTGCATATAACTGGGTAGGCAAACCCATGGCTACGAAAATGCGACTCTGCTTCTGCAGTTGAGAAAAATGCGTAATAAATATGAAGAAAAATAAACATATCTTTAAAGTTGCATATAACTGGGTAGGCAAACCCATGGCTACGAAAATGCGACTCTGCTTCTGAGGTGGCGAAAAATGCGTAATAAATATGAAGAAAAATAAACATATCTTTAAAGTTGCATAGAAATGGGTAGGCAAACCCATGGCTACGAAAATGTGACTCTGCTTCTGAGGTGGAGAAAAATGCGTAATAAATATGAAGAAAAATAAACATATCTTTAAAGTTGCATATAACTGGGTAGGCAAACCCATGGCTACGAAAATGCGACTCTGCTTCTGAGGTGGAGAAAAATGCGTAATAAATATGAAGAAAAATAAACATATCTTAAAAGTTTCATATAACTGGGTAGGCAAACCCATGGCTACGAAAATGTGACTCTGCTTCTGAGGTGGAGAAAAATGCGTAATAAATATGAAGAAAAATAAACATATCTTTAAAGTTGCATATAACTGGGTAGGCAAACCCATGGCTACGAAAATGCGACTCTGCTTCTGAGGTGGAGAAAAATGCGTAATAAATATGAAGAAAAATAAACATATCTTTAAAGTTTCATATAACTGGGTAGGCAAACCCATGGCTACGAAAATGCGACTCTGCTTCTGAGGTGGAGAAAAATGCGTTATAAATATGAAGAACAATAAACATATCTTTAAAGTTGCATATAACTGGGTAGGCAAACCCATGGCTACGAAAATGCGACTCTGCTTCTGCAGTTGAGAAAAATGCGTAATAAATATGAAGAAAAATAAACATATCTTTAAAGTTGCATATAACTGGGTAGGCAAACCCATGGCTACGAAAATGCGACTCTGCTTCTGAGGTGGCGAAAAATGCGTAATAAATATGAAGAAAAATAAACATATCTTTAAAGTTGCATAGAAATGGGTAGGCAAACCCATGGCTACGAAAATGTGACTCTGCTTCTGAGGTGGAGAAAAATGCGTAATAAATATGAAGAAAAATAAACATATCTTTAAAGTTTCATATAACTGGGTAGGCAAACCCATGGCTACGAAAATGCGACTCTGCTTCTGAGGTGGAGAAAAATGCGTAATAAATATGAAGAAAAATAAACATATCTTTAAAGTTTCATATAACTGGGTAGGCAAACCCATGGCTACGAAAATGTGACTCTGCTTCTGAGGTGGAGAAAAATGCGTAATAAATATGAAGAAAAATAAACATATCTTTAAAGTTGCATATAACTGGGTAGGCAAACCCATGGCTACGAAAATGCGACTCTGCTTCTGAGGTGGAGAAAAATGCGTAATAAATATGAAGAAAAATAAACATATCTTTAAAGTTTCATATAACTGGGTAGGCAAACCCATGGCTACGAAAATGCGACTCTGCTTCTGAGGCGGAGAAAAATGCGTAATAAATATGAAGAACAATAAACATATCTTTAAAGTTGCATATAACTGGGTAGGCAAACCCATGGCTACGAAAATGCGACTCTGCTTCTGAGGTGGAGAAAAATGCGTAATAAATATGAAGAAAAATAAACATATCTTTAAAGTTGCATATAACTGGGTAGGCAAACCCATGGCTACGAAAATGCGACTCTGCTTCTGAGGTGGAGAAAAATGCGTAATAAATATGAAGAAAAATAAACATATCTTTAAAATTGCATATAACTGGGTAGGCAAACCCATGGCTACGAAAATGTGACTCTGCTTCTGAGGTGGAGAAAAATGCGTAATAAATATGAAGAAAAATAAACATATCTTAAAAGTTTCATATAACTGGGTAGGCAAACCCATGGCTACGAAAATGCGACTCTGCTTCTGAGGTGGAGAAAAATGCGTAATAAATATGAAGAAAAATGAACATATCTTTAAAGTTTCATATAACTGGGTAGGCAAACCCATGGCTACGAGAATGCGACTCTGCTTCTGAGGTGGAGAAAAATGCGTTATAAATATGAAGAACAATAAACATATCTTTAAAGTTGCATATAACTGGGTAGGCAAACCCATGGCTACGAAAATGCGACTCTGCTTCTGCAGTTGAGGAAAATGCGTAATAAATATGAAGAAAAATAAACATATCTTTAAAGTTGCATATAACTGGGTAGGCAAACCCATGGCTACGAAAATGCGACTCTGCTTCTGAGGTGGCGAAAAATGCGTAATAAATATGAAGAAAAATAAACATATCTTTAAAGTTGCATAGAAATGGGTAGGCAAACCCATGGCTACGAAAATGTGACTCTATTACGCATGTGACTCTATTACGCATTTTTCTGAGGTGGAGAAAAATGCGTAATAAATATGAAGAAAAATAAACATATCTTTAAAGTTGCATATAACTGGGTAGGCAAACCCATGGCTACGAAAATGCGACTCTGCTTCTGAGGTGGAGAAAAATGCGTAATAAATATGAAGAAAAATAAACATATCTTTAAAGTTTCATATAACTGGGTAGGCAAACCCATGGCTACGAAAATGTGACTCTGCTTCTGAGGTGGAGAAAAATGCGTAATAAATATGAAGAAAAATAAACATATCTTTAAAGTTGCATATAACTGGGTAGGCAAACCCATGGCTACGAAAATGCGACTCTGCTTCTGAGGTGGAGAAAAATGCGTAATAAATATGAAGAAAAATAAACATATCTTTAAAGTTTCATATAACTGGGTAGGCAAACCCATGGCTACGAAAATGCGACTCTGCTTCTGAGGCGGAGAAAAATGCGTAATAAATATGAAGAACAATAAACATATCTTTAAAGTTGCATATAACTGGGTAGGCAAACCCATGGCTACGAAAATGCGACTCTGCTTCTGAGGTGGAGAAAAATGCGTAATAAATATGAAGAAAAATAAACATATCTTTAAAGTTGCATATAACTGGGTAGGCAAACCCATGGCTACGAAAATGCGACTCTGCTTCTGAGGTGGCGAAAAATGCGTAATAAATATGAAGAAAAATAAACATATCTTTAAAGTTGCATAGAAATGGGTAGGCAAACCCATGGCTACGAAAATGTGACTCTGCTTCTGAGGTGGAGAAAAATGCGTAATAAATATGAAGAAAAATAAACATATCTTTAAAGTTGCATATAACTGGGTAGGCAAACCCATGGCTACGAAAATGCGACTCTGCTTCTGAGGTGGAGAAAAATGCGTAATAAATATGAAGAAAAATAAACATATCTTTAAAGTTTCATATAACTGGGTAGGCAAACCCATGGCTACGAAAATGTGACTCTGCTTCTGAGGTGGAGAAAAATGCGTAATAAATATGAAGAAAAATAAACATATCTTTAAAGTTGCATATAACTGGGTAGGCAAACCCATGGCTACGAAAATGCGACTCTGCTTCTGAGGTGGAGAAAAATGCGTAATAAATATGAAGAAAAATAAACATATCTTTAAAGTTGCATATAACTGGGTAGGCAAACCCATGGCTACGAAAATGCGACTCTGCTTCTGAGGTGGAGAAAAATGCGTAATAAATATGAAGAAAAATAAACATATCTTTAAAGTTGCATATAACTGGGTAGGCAAACCCATGGCTACGAAAATGTGACTCTGCTTCTGAGGTGGAGAAAAATGCGTAATAAATATGAAGAAAAATAAACATATCTTTAAAGTTGCATATAACTGGGTAGGCAAATCCATGGCTACGAAAATGCGACTCTGCTTCTGAGGTTGAGAAAAATGCGTAATAAATATGAAGAAAAATTTGTGAAATGAACGCATTGCTTCGGCACATTTCGCTATTTGAGGGTAAAATCATTGCAGGCAACACTACGCTCGCTTTTCAACAGTCGGGCCTAGTGTGGATAAGAACCGCATTATCCGCGGTATATGGCACAAAAATTTAGAAATCTAAAGGATAAATAATTACAAGATAAAAAGAACTTTTTATATACCATGTTTTTTAAATTTTCTGTTCAATCACATAAACTTGACAATTCTATGTATTAATAAATACTTTTCAAATTTTTTTTTTGATTAATTATCCCATCAACTTGAAAGAAAATGAAGTTAATTGGAAGTTAACTTGCGTTTAACTTTTCGTTCCCGTCTCGGCCGATAGATGGCTGCACCAGTCTACAAAACAAAATTAACTGAAAATGGATTCAATTCTGCTTAAAGATGGCTAAAAGTATCAAAAGAATGCATTGCCACCGTGTTCTGAGCTATTCTAAAAGCTTCAAATGTCTAGTTAGTCGGGAAGTTAGTTAAAAATCGATTGCAAGATTTTTGTACTGGACAAACACACACACAAACAAGAAAGAGGGTTAATAAAAACATGGAAATAAATACGTTACCCTCCGCATTCGGTGGCAAAGGCATCAGGTAATATCCAGGCTCGAACTGATCTCCTTTTTCGGGTGCTCTCCCATGCTTGTTTCCTGGGTAGTGCGGATAGTTATTTGTGTGGTTTGTCATACCACCCTGTAGCAATAATAATAATAATAAATAAATAAATAAACAATATAATATAATATAAAGAAATATAAACAACCTCTAAAACAGGCATTCCCAACCTTTTTTTTACGTTTGAAGCATACTTGGGAATGAGATTAGATATTTCGGTGCAACCTTGTTTGAATTTTATTTCATTTTTTTCAAATTTCTAAATATTAAATCAAAGCGGAATTTATATCAGGAACATGTCAAATTTAATTTTCAATGAATATTGATAGGATAAAATCCAACGCTTATTTTATTTTTTTAATGAAAGATAACAAACACCATAATATAATATGATAATACGGTTTCAAAAATATCCACGGCATTCTGTGTTGTATGTCACTAGAGGACAATGGGAAATCACTGAGAAAAGTTTTGTTCTATGAATGTGAGACTACCGAGGGGTGCTAACAGAATCCCATATATATATATATATATATATATATATATATATATATATATATATATATATATATATATATATATATATATATATATATATATATATATATAACATTAAAAATCCTATATCTCTTTTAAATTATAATTTATTTTAAATTCCCTGCGGCGTTCGAACTAATTTCGCTTTTGATTCTAAGTTCTAATAGCCCTCGAGCGAGAAATATTAAATGGCGGCTTATTATTCGAAAACTTGTCCTTGAGTGGCGTGGGTACCCAATTTAACTACTTTAGCGCATTAGTCACGCCTTTTCCTAACTTTTAACCAATTAAACCCTACTACGATCACATGACGAGATAAGTTAATATAAGGTTTGGTATCACGTCCATGTAGGCTTTTTTCGTTCTGTTCACTGCCCCGAGAAGCTGTAACTCCGGGCTTCTTATTAATAAAAATGTAATTCGATATTCTTCTGTATTGTGGCTTTCCTCGGTCAAGACTACCTCAATTTTTAAATCTTCACGGTGACATGGGGGACCTAAAAATCGTCTTAATTCGTTCTTCCGGGGCAGGGTTCCCATGTCATTACATATATATATATATATATATATAGGCATCAATTGCATACATTGATAGTTGTATTAAATTTGAATGTACTCCGTAGCGAAGTACGGGTTTTCAGCTAGTATATATATATATATATATATATATAGCACCCATTCGCCAGCAAAACCGCGGTGTCATATGACGGTAAGGATAATGTCCAAGTAACCGTCTGCCGCATTGGATAAGAAGATATTAATTATTATTTGCATTTTTTTCAAAAAACGAAAAATGTCATAATGTGTCAAATTTCTTTCTCAATTACGAAGTACAATTTAAAAAAAAAATCGTTAAATCCAAGTCGGCCATCGTTGGACACATTTTCTGCATAAGTTAACATTGCGGTGATGGAATCTAATAGGGTTATCACACAGCAGCCTTAAGCTATTTCCCTTATTTTGATAACCCCCTCTATTTTCCAACAGTTGAATACGGTAAAATCCATGCGTATTAACTTAGATATACAGTCGAACCTCGTTATAACGAACTTCAAGGGACCAAAGGTTTTGTTCGCTATATCCGAACCATTAAGAAAAATGTTAAAGTTCACAAAATGCATAAATTATTAGTTGCTATGTATATTCATTAATCATATATTGAAAGAATGATAAAATCTATCAAAAATGGTCATTAATGAATGAAATCGACTAAAATCGATTACATTAAACTGACACAATACTAATTAAATTAACTAAAAATGAAGACAAATGGAAATAAATTGATTTTATCTTTAATAGTTGCTCACTGTTTTGATACAGAAATAATCGACAATCTTCTGCTGACGTGATGCCGGTTTCAAAAACATTTTATGAATTTCTTTGTCCAATACATCAAATGACTCCAACACTCTTTCCTCCACTGTTTGTGTTGAGAAAAACTTATTAATTACACTCATCGCTGCTGTAGCATCTGAGATGGTGGAGATTTCATCATCTTCTTCTTCAACATTCTTTGCTTCTTCAACATTCGTTGTATCTTCAACATTCTTGAAAAGTTTAAAAATTTAAAAAAAATTCAGTTGTCGACAGAAAAAAAAATGCTCGTTATAGCCGATTCTTAAGATTTCGAAGGTTTGCTATAAAAGTATAAATAATTTTTTTTTATGTGCTCCTCTTCATCAGCATCAGAAGCAGAATCTTCGATTTCAGAATGAATCATTTTAATTTCATCCACAATATCTTCATCAGTCAGATTTTCACATGTTCATCATCACATGTTTCGAACAATTGCACGCCACAATATGAGAATGATGAAATTTTGTGCTTTACTATCCACATCGCGATAGGTAAATCTTCATCATCTTCTTCTTCAACATTCTTCTTTTCTTCAACATTCGTTGTATCTTCAACATTCTTAAAAAGTTTAAAAATTTTTAAAAAATTCAGTTGTCGACAGAAAAAAAATGCTCGTTATAGCCGATTCTTAAGATTTCGAAGGTTTGCTATAAAAGTATAAATAATTTTTTTTTTATGTGCTCCTCTTCATCAGCATCAGAAGCAGAATCTTCGATTTCAGAATGAATCATTTTAATTTCATCCACAATATCTTCATCAGTCAGATTTTCACATGTTCATCATCACATGTTTCGAACAATTGCACGCCACAATATGAGAATGATGAAATTTTGTGCTTTACTATCCACATCGCGATAGGTAAATATTCATCATATTTAATTCTTCTTCAACATTCTTTTTTTCTTCAACATTCGTTGTATCTTTAACATTCTTAAAAAGTTTAAAAAATTTTAAAAATTCAGTTGTCGACTGAAAAAACATGTTAGTTATAGCCGATTCTTAATATTTCGGAGGTTTGCTATAAAAGTATAAATTAGCATTAAATACAATAGGAAAACGGCGGGACCAAAATTTACGTTCGCTATATCCGGGAGTTCGTTATATACCAGGTTCGCTATAACGGGGTCCGACTGTATATTATTATTGCTTCTGTTAAGTGTGTTGGGAACAAAAAAATTCTCCAAAAGTACGTTTTTATTTTCTTGGCTTACGGAGGCAGCAAAGAGCTGTAGTACATTTGGCGTTATCCAGGGTTCACCACGAGGAGGCGTACTACGTTGAACCCCAAACGTGGCGTAAAAAATAAATCTTAAAGCTCCTATCCAAAACAATCCCGCTGAGATGGCTTCGTGATCACTGTGGAATTGAGGGAAACTAGAAAGCAGATAGCCTTGCAAAAAAAAAAGTCACTATGATTTTACAGAAACCCATGAGACCAAAGTCCATTCGTGGAGGATAAAAACCTTTTGAAAGCAGACCTCCAAAGAGAATTTAAGTGAGATCCAAACGTGCTGCGCCCGAAAAAGGAACATGGAAATTTCTTGTGAAGAATCCAGATGTGATACCCGAGTCACCCAGCCGTCCTCATTTCGCCATTTGATTGTCTTCGGGGCCTCTTCTTTCGAACTGTGTGCATGCGGATTCTCCTATCTTGGTGATGGTGAACAAGTTATGAACGCTGAGCATTTATACGCATGCTCTACGCTGGGACATCTATATATATAAAACGCGTAGGTATGCGGCACAAAAATCGACGCCATTTCTACACTCCGAAAGGCAACGGCTGACACTACCCGATGTAAACATTAGCGGCCGCCCGCAATTTGCAACCGCGTGTCAACATGGATTTACGCACTGAAATCAGGAATGTTCGAAAGCGCGCTGCACGATCAAGGGAAAATTGGGAACAGTCTCAAGCAAGAAAGCGGAAAAATAATTCATTAAGAGAGAGGCGTGAAAGAGAGAGCATAAACGATCGCGAGGTTAGGCTTAACCGTCGCCGAAAAGAGCAACCAACAACCAATAATAGTTAATTTTCTATACTTTTTTCAGTACTTGCTGAATTGTTACTCCATTTTTTAAGTGAAGAAATTTTCTCAACAATTTATTATTTGATATGATTAAGTGTAGATATCTGAATTGTGAACAGTAATACATTCAGAGAGTCTATATTTTAAATTTTCTCCAACAATTTCTTATTTGTTGTAATGATAAAGTGTAGATATCTTAATTTTGAAAAATTGCTGAATTTTTGCTCCATTATATAAGTGAAGAAATTTCCTCAACAATTTATTATTTGATATGATTAAGAGTAGATATCTGAATTGTGAACAGTAACACATACAGAGAGTGGTGTAATCAACACTATATTTAAAATTTTTCCCCAACAATTTCTTATTTGTTGTAATGATAAAATATAGATATCTTAATTTTGAAAAATAGTACATACTAAAAGGGATGTAATTTTTAAAATCATTGATGTTGAGTTTCTCTGTCTTATCTTTAACTCTGTTCTAAGGTAATGGAAATTCACATGTTTTGATCACGATGTTCTAGAATCAGCCTTATAGAGAATACCCTTTAACAACGTATATTTATGATGACAGGTAATGGTAACATTCCTTGCATATGTTACTTTCAGTTGAGTTGTTTTGCAAAAGAAAATATAAGACTAAAAGCGACCATGCTGGTAGCGCAGTGGCTAGTTTTAATTGTATTGTAGGAAGTATTGAAAGGCTCATAAGATAATCATCTAGCGGCCAAACGCCCGACCTTTGTAAACAACATTTTCTTGGCTAAACAAACTATAGAGTTTTCAAAATCAAATGCTATAATTACAAGATAAAAAGAAATTTTTATATACCACGTTTTTAAATTTTCTGTTCAATCATATAAACTTGACGGTTCCATGTATTAATAAATACTTTTTTTAAAATAATTTGATGAATTATCCCATCACTTGCGTAATTGCGTTTAACTTTTCATTCTCGTGCCGGCCGATAGATGGCTGCACTATTCTACAAAACAAAATTCACTGAAAATGAATTCAATTCTGCTTAAAGATGGCTAAAAGTATCAAAAGAATGCATTGTCATCGTGTTCTGAGCTATTCTAAAAGTTTCAAATCTCTAGCTAGTCCGGAAGTTAGTTAAAAATCGATTGCAAGATTTGTACTGGACAAACACACACACACACACAAACAAACGAACAAGAAATCGAGTTGATAAAAACATGGTAATAAATAGACACAATCTTGGAGGATTATATGGACATATATAAATTTTGTATTCTGTGTTGTACGTGCGTATCTCGCTGTTCATCTATACTTGAGAACTATTGGCCTCAGGATTGACTATTTCATGATTTACCATCTTTATAAGGATATATATATATATATATATATATATATATATATATATATATATATATATATATATGTATGTATATGTATATACATATATTATGTTGGACATCTATAGGGGAATGGCTACACACGTGCTACTCACGAATTAGGGGACTCATGGACTCGTTGCCCATTTTCAGGCTTCCTAATGTTCCTTGGATGACCCCTTGGTTTCCTTAGTAACGCAGACCCAATTGTGTTACGTTTGAACCCCATTTGCATGACTGTTTATAGTTCAGGAACGGCATCAGTTGCATAAAGCGTCCTAAATGCCCTCTGTGTCGCGGTTACAGAACCGTTGTTTTGAAAGAACGCTTCCATAACGAAGCCTCGATGTTCACCGGACCCACTCATGGTGTCTACTGACAAGTCTAAAATCCGCCCGCGCCTCCCTACACCCCTTGCCAGTTGCATAAAGCGAGTTTCAGAAATGGGAGAGTCCGTTCTGCTGCACCGTGTATTAAACAACTTTGAAATCCTGATTATAGCCCTGTTTTTATTTTTATCGCATTTTCTGCGAAGAATAAATGTGGTATACTTTTAGGTAACATTCAAAAGCAAATAAATGTTTTTAATTGTTGTGTGGGTAAACCCCACTACTGAACCTTTCAGCGAGAGGGATAAACATGCAAAACTAAAAGTATTTTTAAAAAATTGCCCATCCTGGTTTTAATCGGAGCTTACATTTATTTATTTTTCGGTAAAATACTAAAATAGTCTCTAATAGTTAAAATTAGAGATAAATAATAGTAGTATACAGTCGAACCCCATTGTAATGAACTTCAAGGGACCACAGGGATGTTCGCTTTATCCGGTGGTTCGTTATATCCGAACCGTTAAGAAAAATGCTAGAGTTCACAAAATGTATAACTCATTAGTTGCAATGTGTATTCAATAATGATGTATTAAAAAATGATAAAATCAATTAAAAATGATCATTAATGAATTAAATCGACTAAAATCGATTTCATTAAACTGACACAATACTAATTAAATTACGTACAATAGGAAAACGATGGGACCGAAATTTTCGTTCGTTATATCCGTGAGTTCGTTATTTAACGAGTTCGCTATAACGGGGTTCGACTGTATTTATTTTGATTAATATGTAAATAGAGATAATAGTTAACATATCGATTTATAATTAATATTTAATACAGTAGAACCGACTTATAACAAAACTCAAGGGACCAAAGGTTTTGTTCGCTTTATCCGGAGGTTCGCTATATCTGAACTGTTAAGAAAAGTTCACAAAATGTATAACTCATTATTTGCAACGTGTATTCAATGATAATGAATTAAAAAATGACAAAATCTATTAAAAATGATCATTAATGAATTAAATAGACTAAAATCGATTACATTAAACTTACATAATACTAATTAAATTACGTACAACAGGAAAACGGTGGGACCGAAATTTTCGTTCGTTATATCCGTGAGTTCGTTATATACCGGGTCCGCTATAACGGCGTCCGACTGTATTTATTTTGATTAATATGTAAATAGAGATAATAGTTAACATATCAATTTATAATTAATATTTAATATCGAGATTATAGTTAATATTTTATTAATAGTTAATATATTAATATATTTATTTTGATTAATATATAATTAGAAAAATAATAGTTAATATATTTATTTTAATTAATATATAATTAGAAAAATAATAGTTAATATATTTATTTTAATTAATATATAATTAGAAAAATAATAGTTAATATATTTATTTTAATTAATATATAATTAGAAAAATAATAGTTAATATATTTATTTTAATTAGTATCCATATTAAATATATATAGTATATTAATTCTCTAAATACAGTGAGACTTTTCTATAGTGGCCAGACATGGTTCCGCAAATAATTGGCCGTTGAAAAGGGTTCTCTCGAATAGGTTCTCAACAAAAAAGGGCCGTTGAGAGAGGTGGCCGCCTAGAGAAGTTTCACTGTATCGATAAATTATAATATTCTCTCCAATATATCTGTCGAAAATACAGAAGCTTGAATCTTACCTCGGGAGACTTGAAGGAGCCGGAAAAGTTCTGGTTTGGACTGAAATTTCTAAACCGCCGCACCCCCGCGGCACCTCTTCCTCTGCCTCTGAGTGGGATTCTCTGCATTAGACCACCCCTCCTACAGAAGTTCACAGAATGTTAGTCATTTTATCAAATTCTGTAAAACTTGTCTCAATTGAATGCAAACAATGGTTCCGTAAAAAAAAATACGTTCTTGAGTCCCGGGCACATACAGCGAACGACGGGTCACGATGTTGTTCGGTAGCAAAGAACACCACCGACTGCGTTTGCCACGGTTCGCTCACGAGTCGGTCCGTCGATGGGAGCTCGGGGCTCTTCGTCAGCCGTCGTTCGCCGTATGTGTTCAGCTCGATATATGCTTTTTGCTTGGAAGTTTCATATCGAGGAAGGACATTAATTTCGTTGATCGTTAACAGAAATTGAGTAGCGCAGTATACAGGGTCATCGGAAAAGGTTGGACACATTTCGAAAGCTCATAATTCTAAAATAAATTGAGCAAAAGCAATAATATTATTTTCAAACAACATGGCAAGTGTCCAAGATTTCTAAATGTAACTGGTACGCAACCGGGACGTTGAACGTTGCGCAGAAGCGATGGGAGGTGGAAGAGGTTTTCGTTCGGCTTTCCGTCAGTGCAATGGCGACCGTTCAGGAGAAAGCTCAAGCGGTGGTTGTTTGCGATAAACACGAAAGTAATTTCACTGAACTGTTTTAACAGATTTGTACTCAACTAACCACAACACACATTGAGCTTTCTCCAGAACGGTCGCGATTGCACTGACGGACAACCGAACGAAGACCTCTTCCACCTCGCATCGCTTCTGCGCAACGTTCAACGTCACGGTTGCGTACCAGTTACATTTGGAGATCTTGGACACTTGCCAAGTTGTCTGAAAAGAATATTATTGCGTTTGCTCAATTTAATTTAGAATTATGAGCTTTCGAAATGCGTCCAACCTTTTTCGATAACCCTGTATTATGGATTGGAGTACCCACTCCATCAATTCATCACCCGAAAATGAACGAGCGTAGGTTTGTTCACGTGGACGGCCCACCAAATGTCACGTCGGATGAATTCGTGACTCATTTAGAGGTGGTTCGTTCAGAGCAGTGTTTCCTAACCTTCATTTGATCGAGGACAAAAAATCATCTGGGACTATCTCCCAACCATTGCATTGAGAGGCAAGAACAGGTTTTATCCTCTGAATACACAGACTATGTGTGATAAACAGCTTTAATAAAAAGTTATTAATAAAGTTAATAACGATAACAAATTGAACGTGAAAGAAAACTGAATAGCAATCATAAAAGCCTACGAAAACTTAAAAATTAACGAGATTTTAACGAAGGATTACTTTCCTCCATAACGGTCCGCGGAAAAGCAAAATTCCAGACGTTAAAACCGTCGTCGCGAGTTATAAATCAAGAGTGGCAGAATATTATTTCTAAAAGGTATTTTTTTATCCCTTTTTCTTCCTTCATACTTAACCAAAATCGATAAATGAGGTACCATTTTAAATATTAAGATATCCGCTTCATGCGAATTGTTAATTTCGAACTACACAATTTTTCTTTCCCTAGATGGCGCGCGCTAGCTATTTTATTTTTACCATTATCAATCCCACTGAACTTTTAAGTTTTAAAAATCGTTTGCTTTTATTATCATTCTGTGATGTCATTAATGAGTTTCTTTATTGGCAACATCCGCGTAGGTGCACATTATTCTGTTTGCATGGAAAAACCATATATATTTGGTGGAAAAACCACGTATATTGAGTGACAGAGTAGAGTTCCAAGATGCCACGTAAATCTGCTACCATCGACCTATTCTGAATAGGGTAATCACTCATCCTTCTCTTCGTATGTAGGAATTTTATTGTTAAAATAAAGGTAAGCAACGATAAGTAATTCTACGTTAATAACCCGCGATAGTTTCGTTAGAAGAGACTACCTGAAATATTTTTTTAAATAGGACGTTCCGGTAGACAAGCAAAATTATTTTCTTTCATTAATTTATCCCTTCGAAATATCAGACTAAATTGTTGTTGAATCATCAACCAACTAAACACTCGTTTAATGCCATTTTCCTGTTAAAGAGTCAGTATAAGATATCCACAAAGGCAAGAAAAAGACTTATCTCATTAGAATGTTATTCCTTTCTGCTGAACGGCAGATTTTAGCTTTCGAAAATGTTGCCATTACGGGAGTCAGTAGTTCATGCCTTTTAAGAGATCTAAACTGACAGGAATTTACAACTTCTAACCAAATCCGAAACAGTTTTAAGCATCCATGCAAGTGAACTCGAACCTGGCTGGTACCGAAAGCCAGAGTCTACGCTTTAGTCAGGAACCCGAGCCCATTGCGGGGAAGCTCCAAACGCTAACCATGATGTTGGTGACTCCGAGTATTAGATGCTGATGGATAACTCTTTAAATATGGTCAGGTGATTGCCGGTGACGTACATTCTACTCAGAGCTGTTCATATTAATATAAGAGGGATTCAGAGCAAGTAGCTCCTCGGCGTGCTTAACCTTTTCCTTACGGAGTGACCGTATTATTGGGATGGCATGTATCCCAATAATACGGTCCAAGAAACAAACACACACACACACACACAGATATATATATATATATATATATATATATATATATATATATATATATATATATATATATATATATATATATAATATATATATATATATATATATATATATATATACATATACATATACATATATATATATATATATATATATATATATGCATATATATATATATATATATATATATATATATATATATAAAATATTATTTAATATAAATTAAACTATAAATATAAATAAACTATAAATATAAATTAAACTAACTCGTTTCAATATGCTCCTAGAATTAGTAACTAAACATAATTACATAGTTCATAATAATAGTATATACTTACAGTCCAAAGGTGTACCACAAGGTGGTAATGCTTCAAGTATGCTAGCTAATTTATACTTATATTATTTTGAAATTAATAATATAGAAAATAGCAATTACAATATATTTAGATATATAGATGATATAATAGTAATAAATAAAAGTAATAACCCTATAGACTTAAATTTTTACCCTCCTAATTTGGAACTAATTAAAAGTAGCCATGAAAATATTAATGTAAACTTTCTAGATATCAATATTAAATTAAGTACTAACAATAAATTAACTTATGACTTATACGACAAAAGATCTGAATATAATTTTAATATTGTTAAATTTCAAAATTATCTAACCTGTTTACATAAATCTGTTTTTAATAACATTATTGTAAATCAGTTAGTTCGTATAAATAGGCTATGTTCTAAAGACAATAGGATTAAGCATATTATAGACTTGAAAGCTGTGCTAACTCGTAATAATTACCCAGTTAGTCTATCCAAAAACATAATTGGTTGTTTTTGTTTTAATGAATAGTTTGTTCTGTTGCATTAATAAGTTAAACATAAATAGGTTAAAATAAAAATAATAACTACTAAAAACAAAAATAAAAACATAAGAATAATATAAAATAATTAACTAATAGTAGTAACTATAATAAAACTAAATAAATAAAGGAATAATAGTCTTAAAATAAGAAACCTAAGTAAGTCTGTAACTGAGTATCCACTACCTCAATGGTTGCAAGTTATGACGTTAGTCATCTTGCGGTTACAAGTTCTTAACTTCCACTCTGACTAGCGCCAGGCTTGGTGTTCTTTGGTTAAGTACTTTTACACAAATTCATTTATTATTCAATTCTTCTGTTAATAATGGATTGTACGGTGTCTGAGTGTGTTTATTTAATAGATCATACTCATCAGAAACAATCCATTGGTTTTTAGACAGTATTGACACCGCTGATGAAGAAATGCTGTCTAAAACCGTATTCATAATTATCTTTACATGTTGGATGTTCCTGGCTTCATGTAGCTTTAGAGCTATTACTGGTTTTCTCTTTCATCTTATTCTTATATATATATATATATATATATATATATATATATATATATATATATATATATATATATATATATATATAATATATATATATATATATATATATATATATATTAATATATATATATATATATATATATATATATATATATATAATATATATATATATATATATATACATATACATATACATACATATATATATATATATATATATTATATACATATATATATACATTTATATATATATATTCATTGTTGGGCCCGTATTCTTGAGATACATGCTATCTGCTATCCCACCCCGTAAGGAAAAGGTTAAAGAGACGCAATGCCACAAGGATAGTAAATGAACACAGTACTCACCCTGGACAGTTGGGAAAAGGAATGGCGCCGGCATACGGGTCGAACCCTGGGGACATGAAACCCTGGGGCCCCCCGTACAGGAATGGCGCCATCGGCATGGCCTGCGTTGGCCGAGAATGACAGCGCGGCCTCGTCACGCGGTCCGCCGGCTTGGCCCATGTCACTTCGACGCAGCTGCCGTCGATATCTGTGTCTAGAAGAGAAAAAAAATTTAGATTATCATACAGTAAATAAACTTGTTACCTGTCGGATCAGAGCATAAAAACGGCTCGGATGTGGAATATAATGGACCGTGGATTCTTTTCGCATAAATCCCTTTCAGAATGTTTTCCCGGTGGCGACAGAATTAAACCCCTTCCTTCTCGCTCCCGTCAAAATTACGGGGTCAGGTTTCGCCTTCTATTCCTCGAGCCCGTTATATTTCCGGGCAGGAGTGTTCAAATGTAACGCACCACAAAGATTAAAACAGTCCATTTTATTCACCCTGAAAATTTTTTATTTCTTATTTTAGATACCAGATGGCAGCACCAGACTATTTATAATGTAATTGGGGATGGTATTTTTTATAAAGCTAGATGTGGCAGATCAAGAAATAAATGGAGTCCTCCTGAAAAAATAGGTACTTTTATTACCGTTTTCTTGAAAATTATGCGATCGTTAAGGTGTTAAGAATCATGGTTTGGTTGTGGGGAAGCTTTGGCTGCAACGGTCGTATGGAGTAAGCGATTTTGTTTCAATTACCGTATTTTTCGCATCATAAGACGCACCTTTGTACATAAAAAATGGCTTAGAATTGGAATTCGTCTTAGGGTTCAAAGGTAACATTAAAATAAAGTGAATATTTTATTATATATATTATATACATTTTATATTTATGATTTACTATATACAGATATTCCTCGACTTACGACCGATATAGGGACCGAGACATTGGACGTAGTATGTTCAGTTGGTCGTAAGTCGAGTTTCAAACAATTTATATATATATATATATATATATATATATATATATATGTGTGTGTGTGTGTGTGTGTGTGTGTGTGTGTGTCAGGCGTAGGGTTTGCCTGCTCTCACATTTAATTTGCAGTCATCATCTTAGTTTCGGTGGCGAGTGGTAGAAATAAAATACATAAGTCCATCCTTGAAATAATTCCGTTTATTACCTTTTTATGCGAACCAAAGATCCAACTCAGCGCGTTCATTTTGCGCCATTTCCTTTTTAGAGACGCGGCGAACATACGTCCGAAGGCATTCACTTTTATCCCGCGCTCTTACAAATCTCACAGCTAATTCCGCGCACCAACTCTCTCTGCACATGCGCAGAGCCCAAACTAGGCATCTCTCCAAGGAGAATTATATAATACTTTCTCTTCGAACGCTTAACCACAGACGCGCCAAGGTTATATAATGAAAAGGGGAATTTCCCTTTCCCAATTCGCGCGTCTTGAAATATGAAAAATTAGAGGCGAATTACGCCACGAATATAATTTAATTCCCAAGCCCCCTTTAAATTTAAATTAATCATTCTTTTCCCAGCTAAGTTCTGACATATATATATATATATATATATATATATATATATATATATATATATATAAGTTGCAAATGCATAAAGAGAATAAAATTAACTAAAACGATAAGAGTAATCATTAGTTACTGCGCCAAGCTGCATGTAAAAGATGTACCATATAAGTAAAATAAATACTGAACATAAAGGAGACAGAATGAAATAGCAAGACCGCACGGAACTGTCCGGAAAGCAAGTGATGATAGCATAACTATAATACAACAGAACTTGAGGGCCTTGTAGCTAATGACCGGGGGGAGTTGTGACCCCCCCCCCCTCTCCGGTTAAAACATAATTTTAAGCCTCTCCCGGAGGTCACTACAATTCCATAAACCTTATTATTGAAGTTTAAATCATACTTAAAACTAAAAAATGAAATACAAAACAAAGCCTAACAGTTAAACCAGCTACAAACCACAAAGTATTCCATTACTAAATGAACCAAACACTAAAACTACAAATAATATATAGAGAGACATCACACTCCTCCTACACCAGTTTCAGCCAGTACACCTCTATTACAGTCACAGTTACACGCTCCCAATAACTTGGTTAAAATGTCTTTTAGAAATAGACCTGGAAAACCTTTATCACAAGCCCTTTTCATGAATTTGTTTATATTGATGTTCATATCTTTAACATTAGAATGTAATCTTCTACATCTAATTAAATAATTTAAAATAATATTTCGTTTTATGTTTTTATGTATATTACTATCCCATGCCATAATTCGTACAGTCTCAAAGCTAAAGCCATCTCGTTTGTCATACATACGGTAAGTTAAGTTATTCTGATCATCGATGTTTAAACACAAATCGAGAAAGATTAAATTTCCCTTGTTGTCACATTAAGGCCGTCTGCACACGGAGCAACTGAAAAGAAACTGATAACTGACTGCAATCACAAACCAGTCCGTGATGAGTCGTAACCTATGTAATTGAATGGAGCCACGCACACGGCGCAACTGGTGCAAATATGCAAATATGCAAATACCGGAGATATGCAACCAATCAGCGTACCATACGCATCATGCAACCATACGCAAATATGCAAATAACGGAGATATGCAACCAATCAGCGTAACGCGATGCGGTCAGCAGCGCGTATATAAGACAACGGGTGTCTGGCAAAGCTCATAGATCGCTTCCTGCTGCTACAATGGCAGGTTATCACGATTTATGTGGCTTTGAACGTGGTGTTATAGTCGACGCACGAGAGATGGGACATAGCATCTCCGAGGTAGCGATGCAATTTGGATTTTCGTGTTCGACCATTTCACGAGTGTATCGTGAATATCAGGTACTGTCCGACCACGAAAGCAAGGTCCCTGGAAGCTGCTACGCATGCTCGAGAAAAGCTAGTCTACTTAGAAAATTGGGGAAAACGTCATATTTTCGGATGTGTTTGTTTATGAAATACGGAATGTATTTCAGACTGCTTTTTGTTCGCAATTTTAAAGTTATTTTTTAAAACTTTATTTTTGATCGAATATGTGAATAATAATTTCAAAATAATAAAAAGAAAGAAGCAAATCTATTTAAAAAATAGGAGTGTTATAGGAGTGGATATTTTCGGATTACATCAAAATCAAAATTAACTAAAGCTACGTTTTCGGTGGTTCTTTTTTTCTGACGTTTCCTCGGAGATTCAAATTTTGGAGTTTCTTCACCCTTTGCTTCTCTACTTATTCTTTTTACTCTGGACATTGATATCCCGGTCATTTCACTAGCTCTCTTTAGGGATTGCGAAAGTGGAACAATAACATTTCCTTCTAGTCTTTCTTTATCACAAACTTTAATTACATTGTGTATTATCCGTTTACAATCACTACGGAACGGCTTATTCCGAGCAGTTGTGTTGGGTAAAGGATCCATTAATTTTAATATAATAATCAAAATAACAGACGAGGAAAAAGCAAGCAAGCGCAGTTAGTAACCGATTCTAAAGAATGTCGAGAGAATACGAGACTTTACCCCCTCCTTCCTCAGCAGCCTTACCTACAGCGTGAATAGAATCGTCTTGGCACTATGCCAACCGTGGTTCTTCGTACTGTGGTCGGACAGTATATGGTAAAACATCAAATCTCCGACAGCGGTGCGGCCGGAAAAAGACCTTGAAAGAACTGGACCGTCGACGACTGACGAGAATCCTTAAACGAGATAGACGTGCAACACTTCGCCAAATTGCTACGGATTTCAGTGCTGGGGCATTAACAAGTATCAGCCTGAGAACTGTTCAACGGACCGTCATTGATATGGGCTTTTGGAGCTTCAGACCTATTCGTGTACCGTTGCTGACTGCACGACACAAAGCTTTACGCCTTACCCGGTACCGCCAACATCTCCATTGGACTGTTGATGACAGGAAACGCGTGGCCTGGTCTGATGAGTCTCGTTATTAACTGTATATTATATTTACGATGATTATATTTAGGGTCTATTTATAAAGCTTTGATCTGAATCAAAGTTAAGCATTTTAGTTGCATCACCTAGTTAGGTAATTGGGGCAGATAATTACGGCTATGTGACTGTTGGGGTCAGGTACCTTTTAAAGACCAAAAGACTCGACAAAGCTATTCTATTTTCAATCACCAGTAGTTTCTAAAATAATTTATTAAGAAATATGCAAATTTTACTGCGAATTAAACACACTTTCTTCTTTATAAATATGGCTCTTAATTTTTTTAGCTTGGGGATAAATTTTTAATTTTTTTAAAATTTGAACCATTGTTTTTTTCAATTTTATGTCATTGCGCGCAGACTTGCGTCCGTATATTAATCAATATACATATTTTTTTATTTTAAAATTGAGTTGCATAATATATCTTTAAAATGACGAACGTTGAAATCAAAATTCTCAGTTCTTCGTAGAGAAAAAAAAATTTAAATTTTTTTTTAATTTCAGAAATTTTTTTTTATAAATTTTATTGTAATTTAAGTTTTTATGGTAGGAATGACATAATTGTTCGTCATTTTAATGATACATGTTTATATTGAACGTATATAAATTTTCATGGTATTCTAGCCAATTGTTCTGGTGATATGCGCGCAATCACATAACAATGAAAAAACAATGGTTAAATTTTTAAAAAATTAAAAAATTTCTCTTCAAACTAGAAAAAATTGAGTGCTATATTTATAAAGAAGAAAGAGTGTTTAACTCACAGTGAAATTTGCATATTTCTTAATAAATTATTTTAGAAACTACTGGTGATTGAAAATAGTATATGTTTGTCGAGTCTCTTGGTCTTTAAAAGTTACTTGACCCCTTAAAGCATAGTCTAAACAAGTAATATATATTAAAAAAAAATTTAAGTCAATTCCTACTTAGGTCAACAAAGAAAAATTTGAGTGTGAACTAATAGTAGAAATTGAAAAAAAGGATTGCCTGCCAGAACCTTGCCTACTGTGCGAGATTAGGAGGGGGGGAAAGAGAGAGAAAAAGTTTTTCAGGTTGGGGATTCGATCTCGCAACCTACAGGACAGGAGAAGCCCGCGATACCGCAGTGCTACCTTTTACACAGTAACAAGAGGGAAATTACTATTCAAGAGCAAGAGACGCTCTAGGTCTAAAACTAAAATTGATTAATTAAATTTAATTAATGAATTAATATTTGAAAAAACTGTATTAACACCAAGTGTCATCCACTACAAGTTTAAAAAAATGTATTTGAACTTGAGTGGATGAATAAAAAGTACTTTATTAACGATTGAAAATTTGAACAAAATATATATAGATAGAGTGTAAACTAATAGTAGGAATTGAAAAACAGAACTATTTCTCTATTTTAAAGTTGTACGATTCCTCCCCATTTGATGCATTATCAGCTCGAGTTGTCAACGTGTCCCCAGTGAGATTAAAGTTACCGTTGAGCTTACCGTTGAGACTTGCCAGAGCTTCCTCGGCCTCCTCTCTGTTTCTGTAGTGCACGAAGGCAAAATCTCTGAGCTTCTTCACTTTGTCCACCTTCAGCTTGCCGTCGAAGGAGAAGATCTCTTTCAGTTTCTCTTCCGTCGTGCTCATCATCAGATTCCGAACGTACAAGATGGTGACCTGCAGAAGCAAAATTGGCGTCAGATCGGAACTGCACAAAGTGAATCGCAAAATGCGCCATTCTGACAAGCAATGATTTTAACTAAGAGATCGCTTTTAGTACGCCCCTAATTTTTTTTCTTTCGATTTCAGATGGTTCGAGACTATCTATATATATATATAAAACGCATAGGTATGCGGCACAAAAATTGACGGTATTTCTACACTCCGGATGGCAACGGCTGCAACTACCAGATGTAAACATTAGCGGCCGTCCGCAATTATCAACCGCTTGTCAACATGAATTTGCGCACTCAAATCAGGAATACTCGAAAGCGAGCTACACGATCAAGTGAAAATTGGGAACAGTCTCAAGAAAGATAGCAAAGAAGAAATAATTCATTATGAGGGAGGTGTGAAAGAGAGAACATAAATGATCGCGAGGTTAGGCTTAACCGTCGCCGGCATAGCAACCGACAGCCAGTAATAGTTAATTTTCTACACTTTTTTCAGTACATGCTGAATTTTTACTCCATTTTATAAGTGAAGAAATTTTCCCAAGAATTTATCATTTGATATGATTCAGTTTAGATATCTGAATTGTGAACAATAGTGCATACAGAGAGTGTATGCACTATTGGATGTAATCCACGCTGTAATTTAGTACTTGCTGAATTTTTACTCCATTTTATAAGTGAAGAAATTTTCCCAAGAATTTATCATTTGATATGATTCAGTTTAGATATCTGAATTGTGAACAATAGTGCATACAGAGAGTGATGTAATCCACGCTATAATTTAGCACTTGCTGAATTTTTACTCCATATTTTAAGTGAAAAATTTGTTCCCCAACAATTTCTTATTTGATGCAATGATAAAGTGAAGATATCTTAATTTTGAAAAATAGTACATACAGAGAGTGGTGTAATTATAAAATCATTGGTGTTGGGTTTCTCAGTCTTATCTTTAACTCAGTTTCTGAAGTAATGGAAATTCACATTTTTTAATCACGATGTTTTAGAATCAGCTTTATAGAGAATACCCCTTAATAAAATATATTTATGATGACAGGTAATGGTAATATTCCTTACATGTGTTACTTTCAGTTGATTTGTTTTGCAAAAGAAAATACAGTCGAACCCCGTTATAGCGAACCTGGTATATAACGAACTCACGGATATAACGAACGAAAATTCTGGTCCCGTCGTTTTCCCATTGTACGAAATTTAGTTAGTATTGTGTCAGTTTAATGTAATCGATTTTAGTCGCCTTAATTCCTTAATGATAATTTTTAATGTATTTTATCATTTTTTAATACATCATTATTGAATACACATTGCACCTAATAAGTTATACATTTTGTGAACTCTAGCATTTTTCTTAACGGTTCGGATATAGCGAACCACCGGATAAAGCGAACAAAACTTTTGGTCCCTTGAAGTTCGTTATAACGGGGTTCGACTGTATAAAACTAAAATCGACCATGCTGGTCGCACAGCAGCTAGTAAGAAAAAAAAAACAAATAGTCAATCATGAACTACCGAGGCAAAGAACAATGCTGTCGAGGTGGTTAATTCTGGCCAATCTGGGTATTTAAAGGCTTCGAACCAATTTGATGTTCCCCAGTCTACTCTGGAAAGATACGTTAAAAAAAAGAAAGGAAAACCCTTGCTACAAGATTGATAAAACGGCTGGAAAATTTAAAAACATATTTACGGAAGAACAGGAACTTGTGCTCGTTAACTGCTTAAAAACTATGAAGGCTAGGTTATTCGATCTAACAATGAAAGACTTGCTTGACTTAGCTTGTCAGTTGGCTGTAAGAAAAGGTCTTGGTCATAGATTTCGAAATGAAATCGCAAACCAAGATTGGGTCAATGGATTCCTTAAGAGACGTCCTGCTTTAACTGTTCGCAAACCCGAAGCAACATCTGGTGCAAGAGCCGTGGGCTTTAATAAAGTAGCTGTAGATAGTTTTTCCTTTTTCGTTGCTAAGGAATTTACTCGACAAGCACAAACTAACGGCTTCTCAAACATTTAATTGCGATGAAACGGGCGTTTCAGTGAACCCTAAAAACCAATCAAAGATCATAGCTTGCAAGGGGAAACGTCAAGTCGGATCGTTAACATACGAAGAAAGGGGCGAAATTGTAACCTGCCTTATTTGTATGGCGGAAAACGGATATTACATGCCGCCAATGTTCAATTTTCCTCGAAAGAAGAAGTAGAAAGAATTTGAGTTACGATTGCCACCAGGAGGTTGGGCTGAGGTGTGCATCAGAGTATGGATGACTGCTGAGTCATTTCTTGTATAATTTCGGAAATTTGTGGAATTTTCTAAGGCATCAAAAGACTTCCCGGTTCTTCTTATATTAAATGGCCACTCAACACATACGAAGAACCTTGAGGTTATAGACTACGCGAGGGAGAGTGGCGTTTCGTTGCTATGCCTACCACCACATTGCTCTCACAGACTTCAGCCACTTGATGGTTCTTTTATGAAGCCTTTAAGTTTTCATTGCAGCGATGAGATTCGAAAATGGCTACGAAGCAACACAGGGAAGGTCGTGACTCTCTTTAAAATGTCAACGCTTTTTGGATCGGCTTTTATCCAAAGCGCAACAATGAAAACTGCTATGAATGGTTTTCCAAGCTACAGGAATATGGCCAACTGACCCATCCATAATCACCGACGCCTATTTTCTCCCTGCAGACACAACTGACATCGGACTTGGTAGGCCTTCAAGTGAAGAGGTGATCATATCTGGAGCTGAGCAATTGGAATTGCCTTCGCCTGGCACACCAGATAACAAAGACATGCCTATCAGGTTGAATGATAGAGCTGGCGAGATTTCAGCCAATTCTAATGGTGGCACGCCGGTTAAGAAGGTCCTATTTCATGAGGCTAATTGTGCCGCTCCTGGATGCTCTTGGATGACAGCTGACAACAGGGCCTCTTCATTTCTTGTTTCACCTGAAATTCTAATGCCTATTCCAAAAGTTAAAGAAAGCGCGAAAAGGACGAATCGGAAGAGGGGGAAGACCGCTGTCTTAACAGATTCCCCATACAAAAAAGAGTTAGAAGCCGCTATTAAAGTAAAAGGGGGAAAGAACATTGCCAAAGAAGAAAGGGCAAGGATAAAACTATCTAAGAACGAGAATAGAATTAAAAATAGGAAAAACAAAGGAAAGTGCCTGAAGATAAATGAAAAAAAAGGAGCTGAAGAGAGAACCCAAAACTAACGAGAGTGATTCTGAGGATTGTTCTGACTGCGAATGTTTATATTGCGGTGAATTTTACTCAAAGTCACTTGAAGGTTGGGTCGCTTGTTCCATGTGCAAAAAATGGACACACAATTCCTGTGCGGCAATAGACAGCGAAGATGATGAGGTTGTCCTAGTGTGTGAATTTTGTGAATAGGCTTAAGAAAAGGACTCAATCAATGAAAACTGTAGATAAACCTTCATAGTCCCTTAAAACTAAATAAATATAGATCAAACTTATTTTTCCTGCATTTCCATTAGTTATATATGTTTTTATAATTACTTATCCATACCACCCCGTTCTGCCCCAGGCATGGAGCAGAACGGGGTAAATTACATAATTTTCTGTTTTAGAAAAAAAAATACAGGATGTGCGGGCTAAAAGTATCCAAAAGTTATGACTTATTTTTACGGAACTAACCATTAGAATTAAGAAAAAAATTATTTAAACAGAAAGAACATCTCGCCAAGTTTTAATATCAATTATAGATTTCGATCATAGTATCAGAAATTTCGATGTCTGCACCTTTTGTAGCACGACTAACGTCTAAATGGTAATCCAGTTCTCTCCCAGTGTTTTGTAGCATATCAGGAGTTATTAGACCTTTTTGCTTGGGTATTCCTTGAAACCGTTGTGCATAAACAAAAAATTGAAACTGTGGATGAGTTGAAGAAGCATATCATTCAAGAAATTCGTGAAATAACTCCTGATATGCTACGAAACACTTGAAGAGAACTGGATTACCATTTAGACGTTTGTCGTGCTATAAAAGGTGCACACATCGAAATCTATGATACTATGATCGAAATCTACGATTGATATTAAAACTTGGTGAGATGTTCTTTCTATTTAAATATATTTTTTTAAATTCTAATGAGTAGTTCCGTAAAAATAAGCCATAACTTTTGGATACTTTTAGCCCGGACACTGTATACTGCTCTTTTGTTTTCCTACAATATTATTGTATATTTGTGATTATTACATTATAATGTGTTCATAGAAAAATTTGCAGCTCTCTTAATTAAAACCTTTTGTATTTTTAAAACGTATTTTCAACTTGGTACCCCGTTCTTCGCCGGGTTCCCCTGTATATAAATACACATACACAGGGCCGAATTTAGACTTGTTGAGGTCCTAATCTATACAAACCTCAGAGGCCCCCTGCTGTTTTAAGTTACATTAGCTGGTGTCGGAAAAAATTTAAATATATACGCCTTTTTAATGTATGAAAATATATTTCTTTTAATTTTTATTAAAAGATAAAAAAGGATGTGTTTACAAAGTCACAGAAATAATTATATAATTAAAGGGTTATAAAAACAACAAATAAGGCTCATAGAACAGAAAGTTTTAAATTAAAGTATGAAAATAAAAGGTAACAATAAAATTAATATAACAACATAATTGGTAGTATATAAAAACTTAATCTTTTATTCAGGGGAAAATTTGAGTCTCAATTAATTTTACAATGCTTAAATTATTTTAATGTTGTATTTTGTATATTTAAAATTATTTAGAAATTATCGTGATATGTCTAACTTCATTTGAGTGATTTTTCTAAGAGATATTTTTATATCAATCTATATATATAAAACAGTTCCGTAACTGACTCATTCATTCACTGACTGACTGACTGACTGACATACAACGCACAGACCAAACCGCTGGACCTAAAGGGCTGAAATTTTGCATGGTGATTCTTCTAATAGTGTAGGGGTGCACTAAGAAAGATTTTTCAAAAATTCTTCTTAGATTTTTTTAAATTAAATTTTTAAGCTGTTTTTTAAACTTTTTTTACGTTTGCATTTAAAATAATACATTGAGGGTTATAAAATTTATATCACGAGAAAGATCATAAAAATTCCTTCAAAATGAATTTTTTTTCGAATTTTTACCTTCATTTCCTGATTTTTGGTGAATTTTTAAAGATTAATTTTTTAGAATTTAATTTATTAAATGCTGATCACGTGATTTCTTTTTCTGGTACTTTCAATAAATTTATCGTCACGTGCGTAACAACTAAATAGACGAAAAAAAAATATTTTTTTCTCTTTCTAATGCAGCAGACGATTGGATATTATCCAAAAAATTGCATATCCCTTACGATTTTTTTATAAATATATATATATAGATAGATATATATTTTACATCAATTGTATACATTGATCATCGCATTTATTATAAATATATATATTTATTTTTTGGCATAAATGGCATACGTTGACCGTTGTATTTAATTTGAATGTACTCCGTAGCGAAGCGCGGGTTTTCAGCTAGTATATATATATTTTTTGTTTTTATTATTTGAGGCTCCGGCAGATTGCGAGGCCCTAACCTGTAGCTTTTTTACGTAAATCTGGCCCTGCAAATACGTACATATATACATATTGCTTTCAGTAATCAAATTCAGGAACAGACTGCTTGTTAGAAGAAAACGTTCCTTTTGTTATAACTCTCCGCAGACCGATAAGATAAAGATCCGCCCCTCGAGGATGCATTTCAGGACAAAAGGGGAAGATAATGCTCGAATTCCCGAAGACAAAAGACACTTTTACTCTTTGTGTGTGTCGAGAACCCCATTCTTCGATAACCCTGCTGATTGTCGGGAAACAATGTACGTGGAACGGTGTGGACTAAAACTTTACAATTTTGCCCCTTATCTGGAGTGCAGAGGTGTAGAGCCATTCAGTGAATTTTGGCGAGATAAGTGGCAGGTATAGATCTACATGTTTAAAATCCATATTCCGGGTTCGCGAAACACTCGTGTGCGCCCTATCTCTCTCCTCGGGTCGCGTTGTCTTTTTACTACGACTTAGTTTTCTTCGAATCCTTCGTAGATGATTTTTGAGGAGAGTTTTTCTATATATATAAAAGATCTTGTTTGTTTGTTTGTCCGCTATAGAATCATAGACTGTTTCACCCACCGGGACCAAATTCGGCACAGTTAATGTTTTGGACCCGAGAAACTTAAATCAGGAAAAACGAAATTTGGGGCTCAATTAGTTTTTTTAAAATTAATTTTTTAATGTTTTTTGTGCCCGATAGAGGTGCGTCTACCCCCTGTGGATTCCCCTCGACCAGCTGCGTTAAGAGGGGTGGTTTGAGGATGACGGAGGGGGGGTCAAATTACAATGCGCGGGAGAAAGAGGGTTGGGAATGACCTTAAAATCAGACGAAGGTCCGCAGGCTCAAAGTTTCTTTCTTTCTTTCTTATTGTTTGTATATCATTTCAATAGAAACGTGCTAAACGCATTCTGTCTGGTCAGATGAACATGAAGAGCGGGAGTACAGCCCAGTATTTTTTTGATGGAATGCATGAAATATTTTATATCTATATATCTACCCGAGCAACGCCGGGCAATAATGCTAGTATATTATATTTAAATAGTTTTTATAGTTAACATAATTTTCCCCTATGTCTTTTCCACTTAAGGGGACTCACGACCCTTAAGTCGAAAAAATAAGGCATATTTTCATACTTTTTGACTCTTCGTAACTATTTCAGTTTACTCCCAATTTTTCCAAATTTTATGCATATGATAAATTGATATATTTATTTTAATAAACAAATTTTCAACTCTCAAAATAATTTTAAATATTTTTTTTTAAATGCTTTAGTTATACCTTGTTTTTTAAGTATTTTTATTGTATACTGGCTTGCGCGCGGAATTATGAAATTAATTTTGCACTTAAAATGTATAATTCCTGTATTATATTTAAAATAAATAATTCTAAATACAGTTGAACATAAAACATTCAACATTAAAATAGTTTTTCAATTTTTTTAAAACTGCTCAAAATATACTTAAAATTTCCTTAAATTTTTGCATTATATTACCCCTGAAAAAATAACAAAATGTGCAGTGATTGCAATAACTCTAGTTCAGACGCAATAAAATACCATGATTATGCAGTGATAAAAAATTTCATATAATTATGTTTCATAGTTTTTGACATATCAGTTGTGGAATGATGCAAAATTACATTTTGAGAAAAATGAGTTTAAAATTTTTCTTACCATAAACTTGATTAGTAGTTAAATATTTAGAATATCAATATCTCCGGAACTAAGCGGAATATTTTCATGCGGTTTGCTTTATTTTGTTCAGAAATGATCTGGCTTTAACATATATTTTTTTCCAAAAAATCTAATGTTTTAAAGATTTAAGGGTAGTGAGTCCCCTTAAAATGACTTTTAAATCATGTTTTTATCTTAATTACAACAGGAGATATTAATTTTTGTTTTGCAACATTCCAATAGTAGCCAATCTGTGTTTAAACCTGTAAATGCGTTTTCCCGCATGATGGATTTTTTTCACCATTTCTCGTCTTTAAATTGTTATAAATCAGGAACCGTTAAAGAAAAATAGTTCAAACTTGGATCTTGTCTTTTTAAATTATTTTACTTTAATTTTGATTAATCAAATTTGAAAAAAATATTTAATTTTGAAAATATGATTTTTTTATAAATAAGTTGCATCTTTTTTTTTTTTTTTTTTTTTTTTTTTGAATTTTTACTTTAAGGGAACAGTGGACTTTCAAACCAAACTTTTTCTGTTTTGAATGGATTTGCTTGAAATTTGAATATGTGCTTAGTACCATAGATATGTAAAAGTAGTTAAAATTTAAAGATGAAATATTAATAATTCATAAATTATGAATTAATAATTATATCAATAATTGGCCTAAATGAAAATGTCCCATGCGCATTTCTTTTGCATATAATATGGTAATTTTTATTTACAGGATACCTTATAAAACTAACAATAAAACTTATTGCTTATTTTAAGCATTCATTAAAAACATAAAGAGAAAAAAAAAATAATAATAGTGAAAACAACCTTTTTGTTAGGCAAAATACCTTTAAATCATCTTTCCAAGTACAAAATTTAGAAATTCTGAGCTATGAAGCATAATTTTTTTCAATAAGATTTATTTTATAGACAGTTAAGTATATAAAACTTAAATTTCAAAGGAATACGATAATTAGAAATGCGCATGGGAAATTTTTAATTAGGCCAATTATTGATATAATTATTAATTCATAATTCATAAATTAATAATATTTCATCATTAAATTTTAACCACTTTTACATATCTGTGGTACTAATCACATATTTCAAAAATTTCATTCACAAATTTCAAGCAAATCCATTCAAAACAAAAAAGTTAGGTTTGAAAGTCCAGTGTGCCCTTAAATATTTTTAATATTTTTAAAAATTAATATTTTTAAAAAAGCTGGATCAAAATTAAAACTTATATATTTATGTTTAATTAAATAAAATTTTAATTTACCCCACTTTTTTTTAAAAATTTTAAATTTTTAAATTTTTTAAAAAGTTTATGAGAAGTTTTATGATATGATTTTGTTTACAAATTATATGGTTAACCATCACAAAAAAAAATTCAAAATTTTAAATCAATAAATTTTAAAAAAATTTAAAATGTGTCGTGGACACCCTTAACTTTATTCTTGAATGAGATCTGCCAATATATATGAGTGAAAGAAATGAAAGTGAGATTCTTTTTATGTGCGACAGTGTGTAAATACTCACGGCTTTGTGTTACAGCAGTGATTCTCAACCTTTTTTCGTCACGGTACATTTTTAATAATTTAAAATATTTTGCGGCACACTATCAATAATGCAAATTTAAAATAATTTTATTCAAATAATTGATTGATGTACCTATGATTTATTCTGTAAAAATAGCATACGTATTTAGCACTTTCGTTTTAAAGATATAAAATTATAAAATAATTACAAGGTAAAAAGAACTTTTTATACAACATGTTTTTAAATTTTCTGTTGAATCATATGAACTTGACGATTCTATGTTTTAATAAATACTTTTTTAAAAATTTCTTGATGAATTATCCCATCAATTTGAAAGAAAATGAAGTTAATTGGAAGTTAACTTGCGTTTAAATTTTCGTTCCCGTCCCGGACGATAGATGGCTGCACCATTCTACAAAACAAAATTAACTGAAAATGAATTCAATCCTGCTTAAGGATGGCTAAAAGTATTAAAAGAACGCATCGTCATCGTGTTCTGAGCTATTCCAAAAGTTTCAAATGTCTAGCTAGTCGGGAAGTTAGTTAAAAATCGATTGCACTATTTGAACTGGACAAACACACACGCAAACAAACACACAAACAAGAAAGCGAGTTAATAAAAACATGGTAATAACTAGGTGGCCTTTCGCATGCGATTAAAATACGATGAATTTTATAGCGAGGTTGGTGGTTTGTAGTAGGATGAAAGAAGAACCGGTTCATTTGTAGCAATTGTTGATTTTTCAAATAAAAATGGCGCGTAAGAATAATACAAAACCATTTATAAAACGCCTTTGGCCACAATATTGGAGGTGAAGCGTAAGGCAAAACAGGGGAACGTGAGATATGCATACGTCAAAACACCTTTGTAGAGAATATTAAAAATTAAATATGACACAAACTCGTTGAAAGTTAAATATGACACAAACGTTATGATGATGTCATTTATTATTTATGATGATGTCATTTATGTCATTTATGTTATTTTATGTTATTTTTTTATTTTTTCATCATGATGTCATTTATTTACGTTATGATGATGTCATTTATGTCATTTATTTATGACACAAACGTTATTTCATATATTAATGTAAACGAGTTTGTGTCATATATAGTTAAATATGACACAAACTCGTTTACATTACAAACCCTCTTATTGCACACTATTTGACACTATTTCGACGCATTCTGAATTAAAAATTCGTCAGAAGCGGAGAACTTAATCTTTAAAATGGTACATCATTTACCAGTTTTAGTTACGTATGAAGGAAGAAAAGGGATAAAACAAAAAAGCACCTTTTAGATAATATATATATGGTTTTTCCCAAGCAAAAATAATAATGTACACGTACGCGGATGTTGCCAATAAAGAAACTCAGTAATGAAATGACAGAATGATAATAAAAGCAAACGATTTTTAAATTTAAAACTTCAGTGTGATTGATAATGATAAAATAAAAAAAAAGCTAGCGTGCGTGCCATCTAGGGGAAGAAAAATTGTTTATAATGTTTATACTTCGATTTTTAAACAAACAATAAGATGTGTCATTCTAAATTAACAATTCGCAATAACCGGAGATCTTAATTTTTAAAATGGTGCCTCATTTATCGATTTTGGTTAAGTATGAAGGGAGAAAAAGGAACGAAACAAACAAACAAAAAACTCCTGTTAGAAATAATATACAGTGGTCCCAAAAGTGTTCGTACAATTACGAATTTCAATGAAATAGGGGTCTATCCATTAATTAAAATTAATATTTCAGAATGGGTATTTAATAATAAGATCTAAAATCTATTCTTAACAAAACTAAATGAAATATTTTGAAAACATAGTAAAACATTATTTTTAAGAAACCAGTATTCAAAAAGTAACAAAAACTTTATCTCACAAAAGTCATCGTACACTGAAATATTTTCGGATAAATGATAAATTCATAATTAAAATTATCGTCTGGCGCTTTATTTTTATTTTTGAATTGTGGTGGCATTTAAAATATCGTTTGGCTTTAATTTTTGCTTGCCTACTCCGCAATATTCTATTTATTATTTAAAAATGGCTCGTAGTCGTAAAGAAACAACAAACAGCATTCGAAAATTGATTTTTTTTTCATCATAGTAATGGTAAATCAGTTCGGAATATTGCTAAATTACTTAATTTATCCCATTCTACTGTGCAGTATGTGAAAAAACGCTTTAAAGAAGAAAATTGGATAGAAAACAAAGTAAGAAAAGGCCGTCCGGCAAAATTAACAAAACGTGATCAGAGATTTATAATTAGAAAATTTGTGAAAAATTCACGTTTGAGTGCTATAAAAGTTTCTGCAGAATTCAATGAAACATTTTCTACTTCAATTTCACCTGAAATTTTTTGACGAGTTCTCAGAACAGCTGGATTACACGGGCATTCTGCCCATAGAAAATTTTTTGTGAGTGAGAAAAACAGAAAGTTTAGGCTTCCCTTCGCACTATCAATGATAAATAAGCCCCAAACCTATTGTAATTATGTCTTATTTGCCGATGAACATTTTTGGTGCTGATGGGCGTATAATTGTATGGAGAAGAAAAAAAATGAGGAACTGAATCCCAAGAACTTAGTAGGAACAGTTAAGCATGCCGGTGGAGGTATCCTTGTGTGGGGGTGCATGTCAGCATCAGGACTAGGAAATTTGGTATTTATTAATGGCATAAAGAATCATGCTGTTTTTATAAATATTTTAAGAGACAATTTAAAATTATCAGCTCAAAATTTGGGTATTGGAAATTTTTTTTTATCTAGATAACGATCCTAAGCACACGGCTCTCAACGTTCGCATCTGGTGTCTCTATAATTGTCCACAAGTTTTGAAAACACCACCTCAATCGTCAGATTTAAACCCAATAGAACATATTTGGAGAAAACTGGAGGTTCGAGTACGAAAACACGACATTCACACGAAAAGCGAACTAAAAACAATTATGATGGAAGAATGGATGAACATTGATGCAAAAATTACAAAAGAACTAAAGCAATCTATTCCCAGACGTTTAAAAGCTGTTGTGGATGCTAAAGGATATCCTACTAAATATTAATTCAACGAAAAATTACAATATTTACTAATATGTAGAGATTTTTACAAGTGTACGATGACTTTTGTGAGATAAAGTTTTTGTTACTTTTGGATTATTGGTTTCTTAAAAATAAAGTTTTAATATGTTTTCAAAATATTTCAGGTAGTTTTGTTAAGAATAGATTATAGATCTTATTATTAAATACCCATTCTGAAATATTCATTTTAATCAATGGATAGACCCGTATTTCATTGAAAATCGTAAGTGTACGAACACTTTTGGGAGCCACTGTATATAGATTCATAACGAAGTAATTGTTATTTTAAATGTCAGAATGAATTTTTATAAATATGATAGTTCAATAATATTTTTTTTCCGACCGTATTTAGTAATTAACGTAGTTGTTTTAGAAGGATACAGAAAAATACATGAAAAGATAATGAAATACAAAAACTACGAGGAAAATTTACAATATAATTTGTGAAAAATTTTTTTTCCCAAATTCTTAATTCTGCTATATGGACTAAATATGCATGTATAAAAATTGACATATAAAGTAAACATTTTATAGACATACTAGCTGGAAACCCGCACTTCGCTACGGAGTACATTCAAATTAAATACAAAGGTCAATGTATGCAATTAATGCCAGAAAAATAAATAAATATATATATTTATAATAAATACAACGATCAATGTATGTATTGGATGTAAAAA
>OU015499.1:134145617-134150617 GCA_907164885.2 Dolomedes plantarius | reverse complement strand
AGTGTACGATGACTTTTGTGAGATAAAGTTTTTGTTACTTTTGGATTATTGGTTTCTTAAAAATAAAGTTTTACTATGTTTTCAAAATATTTCATGTAGTTTTGTTAAGAATAGATTATAGATCTTATTATTAAATACCCATTTTGAAATATTCATTTTAACCAATGGATAGACCCCTATTTTATTGAAAATCGTAAGTGTACGAACACTTTTGGGAGCCACTGTATATAAAACAGTTCCGTAACTGACTCATTCATTCACTGACTGACTGACTGACTGACATACAACGCACAGACCAAACCGCTGGACCTAAAGGGCTGAAATTTTGCATGGCGATTCTTCTAATAGTGTAGGGGTGCACTAAGAAAGATTTTTCAAAAATTCTTCTTAGATTTTTTTTAATTAAATTTTTAAACTGATTTTGTAACTTTTTTTAAGTTTGCATTTAAAATAATAATTTGAGGGCTATAAAATTTATATCACGAGAAAGATCATAAAAATTCCTTCAAAATGAAATCTTTTTCGAACCTTTACCTCCATTTTCTGATTTTTGGTGAATTTTTAAAGATTAAATTTTAGAATTTAATTTATTAAATGCTGATCACGTGATTTCTTTTTCTGGTACTTTAAATAAATTTATCGTCACGTGCATAACAACTAAATAAACAAAAAATATTTTTTTTTCCTTGCTAATGCGGCAGTTGATTGGACAGTATCCAAAAAAAATATTAAAATACAGTAAAAGAAATGTTCTACAAACTGTACTATATTAACTGTACTATATTCTTTAGTATTCTTTATATTAGATTTAATTTGAATATTTTCTTCTACATTATTTTATCTATAAAATTATCCTTTACGATTTTCTTATAATAAAATATATATATATATGTAAAATATATATATATATATATTTTACATCAATTGTATACATTGCTCGTCGTATTTATCATATAATATATATATATATATATATATATATATATATATATATATATATATTTGGCATGAATTGCATACATTGACCGTTGTATTTAATTTGAATGTACTCCGTAGCGAAGTACGGGTTTTCAGCTAGTATTGAGATATATTTATAATTAAAGAATGCAGGTACAATCGCCTTAATTAAAGACTGTCCGGTTTATTGAATCTGAGGACAACTTGAGAATGAATTCCTATTATGGCCAAAAACCTAAAAAACAATGATATTGTCTATCTTCGTGATATGCGGGATATACCGCGTAATAGCTGCACATTGGATCGACTACATCAACCCGTGCTTTTGTCGTATTGTTATCCAATATAATCTCTGGTTTACCACGGTTAAATCGCGACTAACAATGAAGGGAAAGGAATACAAGGGTCAGAAAATCAGACATGCATTACAAAGGGTGCAGCTATAAATAGAAACTGCATAGAACATAAAAAACCTTACATGTAAAAGCAAACCCTTCAAAATTACGAATCAAGGTCGAAAGAGACGGTTGCACTTCGTGGCACGCGCGCTTGCTAGTGTTCCACAAATTGGCGCCAAATCTCCAAAATGACCAAGAGTAGTGTCGAATCCATAGTTTTCGGGGTCTCTGAGAGGAACAGTGGCAATCCGAATGCCCTTTAAGTGAGAGTTCAGCACCCCCCCCCCCCCATTAACGTTGGGGGGAGGCGGGGGGGAGAAGATAAAATGTCCAGAATAACCAAGAGTAGTGTCGAATCCATAGTTTTCGGGGTCACTGAGAAGAATAGTGACACAACTCGAGCCGTTTAAGTGCAAGTTCAGCCCCCCCCCCCCATTAGTATTCGGGGAGGAGGGGGGAAGAGGGAAAAATGAAATGTCCAAAATGTCCGAGAGTAGTGCCGAATCCATTGTTTTCGGAGTCACTGAGTTGAATATAGGAAACTAAAAGCGTTGTTTATAATCAAGTTTTGAGTTAAATAATAGAGTGAATTTGTAATTTTATTTTATCATTTGTATACTGTACATATACTTTTAAATACCCGTAAATAAATTTACATAGACTTTACACTATAGGTAGAATTCATTCCTTTTCCTGTGTAGTAAAAAATTGAGATTAATAAATACCTGGGCAACGCCGGGTATACAGCTAGTATATATATATATATATATATATATATATATATATATATATATATATATATATATATATATATATATATATATATATATATATATATATATACACATATATCTATATATATATATATATACATATATCTATCTATATATATATATATATATATATATATATATATATATATATATAGATAGATAGATAGATAGATAGATAGATAGATATAGATAGATAGATAGATAGATACATATATATACATAAATGTATGTATATATATATATAATTAATATATATATATATATATATGTGTGTGTGTGTATTCAAATAGATGTTCTGCAGGCAATATCGGACATAAACAAAGCGTTGGGTATTTCTAGGAATTATAAGTAAACCATTTCAACTCTTGAAACTGAATTTATGTAGTAAATGATTCGCTTTCGAATTCAACTACACCAGGACTTATGACTGGGTTTTGTTTAATATTTATTTTGCTCATGCGACTTCCGCCATCGGAGAGATAAAAGAGATAACGAAGAAGGAAATCTTCATCACTGACGTCTAGTATTTAAAGATAGTGAGTAACGGGCAGCCGGCTGATAATGTGCGGCGAATTAGCCTAAAGATTAAATAGGCTTAAGAAATGACCTCGCAAGTCCCGTCGAAACTAGACCAGGTACGGTTTGGGATTGCTGTGCTCGCTACAAGCACCCGTGTCAGTGCAAAAGCATTTTGGCTTAAAATGTCTAATATCGAAGTATAATATTCCACTTGGAACTGAAATATATATATATATATATGTATGTATATATCTTATATATATATTTCTTCTGTCCGTGTGTATGTAACTGAACTCCTCCTAAACGACTGGACTGATTTTTATGAAATTTTGTGTGTGCGATTAAGTTGATTCGAGAATGGTTTAGATTCACAATTTGATCCGATAGAAAATGTTTTTATATTTTTAATTAATTAATAAAAATCCAACAATTTATAAGGGGGTGCGTCCGGTAAATGGAAACTGTTACAGTTTGTGGAATCACCCCTCTGGATAATGGCGTCCACGTTAGGTTTAGTTAGTAAACAGCGAGCGAAAAGATAAAAATAAAGAAAATCAAAAAGTTCCAAGTCATATATTAAACCAGAATAATAAATGAAAATAATAATCTTTGAAGTCAGATTTTATACTCTAAAATAGATCAGATCCAACGGCATATTGATATTCTCGACACGCGATGGAAAATTCGAATCAACCACGCTAAGTGACACGAGATCTTTTTTAATCGCTACTGCAGTCCCCCTCGCCTATATCTTTGTGTCTATTGAAGAGCTAAAGACTAAGATTCTATCCTGCTAACTTATTTCTGACTAAAAACTCCTCTGACATTTATAATCACCAGCCCACAACAACTTTCCAATAGCGAATATGTTTCACTTTACTCAGTAGAACGCCGTGTAATCGTGGCGCATTCGGAAGGTCGCCCATTCGGAAAGTACCGTGCTCTCGACCAGTGTTCGAATCCAGAGTTGTGTAACTTTTGCTAGACCTGTTATTTCAGCTTTTTTTTAAGCCTTTTTTATTTCAGCTTTTATTTTATTATTTTTTAATTATTATTTTATTTTATTTTATTATTTTTTAATTTTAATTTTAATTTTATTTTATTATTTTTTAATTTTAATTTTAATTTTATTTTATGATTTTTTAAAATTATTATTTTTATTTATTTTTATTATTTTCAGCTTTTTTATGATGAAATACCGAATATAGCTGAAATCTGAGGAGTTTATTATGCATTTATACATTTTTAATTGGGTTTTCATATTATTAATATGTATAACATTTCGTATGCTTTTTTTATGTTATTTATACTGCGTTTAGTTTTTTAATGGATTTTTATAGGTTTATTATAAATTTATATATTTTATATTTTACTTTTCAGAATTTTTTGCTCCAATGATAAAGGGTAAATCTTTTCTATGTTACTTATACTGTGTTTAGTTTATAAATTGATTTTGGTTAACAAATATTCTTAAAATTCCGCGCATCGCCGGGTACTTCAGCTAGAATTACAAGGTTTGAACAGGACAACGTCTGTCGGGTCCGCTAGTATATATATATATATATATATATATATATATATATATATATATATATATATATATATATATATATATATATATATATATATATATATATATATATATATATATATATATGTATGTATATATATATATATATATATATATGTATGTATATATATATATATATGTATGTATATATATATATATGTATGTATATATATATATATATATATATATATATATATATATATATATATATATATATATATATATATATATATATATATATATATATGTATGTATATATATATATATATATATATATATATGTATGTATATATATATATATATATGTATATATGTATGTATATATATATATGTATGTATATATATATGTATATATGTATGTATATATATATATATGTATGTATATATATATATATATATATATATATATATATATATATATATATATATATATATATGTATGTATATATATATATATATATATATATATATATATATATATATGTATATATATATATATATATATATATATATATGTATGTATATATATATATATATATGTATATATATATATATATATATAAATATGTATATATATATATATGTATGTATATATATATATATGTATGTATATATATATATATATATATATATATATATATATATGTATGTATATATATATATATATATATATATATTTATATATGTATATATATATATATATATATATATATATATATATATATATATATATATATATATATATATATATATATATATATATATTTATAATTAAAAGCCAAA
>OU015499.1:134138117-134143117 GCA_907164885.2 Dolomedes plantarius | reverse complement strand
CGATTAAGTGTGCAGCTATTACACGATATCCCGCATATCACGAAGATGGACAATCTCATTGTTTTTTAGGTCTTTGAACATAATAGGAATCCATTCCCAAGTTGTCCTCAGATCCAACAAACCGAACAGGTTTGAAATAAGGCTATTTTATCTGCATTCTTTGGCCTTTAATTATAAATATATCTCAATATTATCAACATTTTATATCTTGTCATAAAACGCAGAATTATTATTTTCAATTTGAAAAAAAAAAGTTTATTACAAAAGGAACAATCAAGGTTGAAAGAGACGTTGCACTTTGTGCCACACGTGCCTGCTGGTGTTTCGAAAATTGGCGCGCCCGCTAAAGGGTTAAATAATTTTAAATGACCCAGCATTCAGTGTTGACATAAGCTCCATTATCAGAGAACAGTAGATTACCCATTGTATGATGGGTGATATAGTATTTTATACGAAGACAGTTTTCTAATGTTCCTACTGGCACTTAAATGTTGTTAAGTGGCGTGACAGCGTGAGAAAATTAAGTTTTTCTCGCATGTATAGAAAAAAACATGTAACATAAATTTATATAAGCGAAATTTAATGTAGTAAGGTAACTACACAATTTTTTATTGAATATCATAATGTCTAAAGGGTCTTAGTATCATCAGTAATTCCTTCATTAGTATCAGTATCTGGGTCACAATGTACTATATATATATATATATATATATATATATATATATATATATATATATATATATATATATATATATATATATATATATATATATATATATGCATATATATATATATATATGTATACATATATATAGACACATATATATATATATATATACATATATATAGACATATATATATATATATATATATATATATATATATATATATATATATATATATATATATATATATATATATATATATATATATATATATATATATATATATATATATATATATATATATATATACATATATATAGACATATATATATATTATATATATATATATATATATATATATATATATATATATACATACATACATATACATTACTGGCCAAAAATATTGCAAGTTTGAGAAATCTAACATTTTTTCAAGAATAAGCCCCAAAAAATAATATTTTTTCAATGCAACTGATATTTTTTAGGTTTTTAGATTCTAAAGACAAGATATGATTAAGTTATTGAACAAAAATAATTATTTAAATTTATAAAAAATAGCAATGTAGTAAAGGTAATCATCATGTTACTTGACGTCTATAACCTCTATAAATATCAAACTTTTTCTGCTCCTTGCGAACAGGCCCTTTCCTTTAGCTGTATATTGATATTATTATTTTTTTTTTTTTTTGCATTTTATATTCTAACACGAAAATTATAACAACAAAAAAAAAATATAATTTAAAAAAATATTCTATGACATGCATAATTAACTTCCGTGCAATATTTAAATCTAGCAAAACTTCTTTCAGGAAAAATATGGATTCCCATTTTTACATCCTGGAGAGACGTGTAAAATATCAGACTCATTTTTGAAAAACACCTCATTTACATGTCGTGGAAAGTTTTCCAGGCAGAAGAATCAAAATCGGATTATTTGTCCCCCGGAAAAGAGCAGTACAGCATTCTATACCGCCGAAACTTACTCGCTGATTCTTACAAGGTCATAAACTACACACCCGCGGTCGCTCCTGATAGCTTACAGAAAACAAAAATGCACCTTCTGGGGATTATTAAGAAATATATTTCAGTATAAGAGGAAAGAATGGCTCCGTTTGGATACGGAAGCTTTTGAAATAATCTTCACCTTCAGGAACAAACAATGGACAAGAAAAGGCCCTTCTAATTTTGTAATATGCCACTGCTTTGTAACTCCTTAAGGGGACAGTAGACCTTCAAACCTTTTTTTTTGTTTTGAATGAATTTGCTTGAAATTTGAATATGTGATTAGTACCATAGATATGTAAAAATGGTTAAAATTTAAAGATGAAATATTAATAATTTAGGAATTATTAATTATTAATTATATCAAAAATTGGCCACATTAAAAGTGTTCCATGCGCATTTCTTTTGCATATAATATGGTAATTTTTATTTACAGGATACCTTATAGAACTAACAATGAAACTTATTGCTTATTTTGAACATTCATTAAAAATATAAAAAGAAAAATAATAATAATAGTGAAAACACCCTTTTTATTACGCAAAATACTTATAAATCATCTTTTCAAGTACACAATTTAGAAATTCTGAGCTACGAAGCAAAATTTTTTTCAATAAGATTTATTTGATATACAGTTAAGTATATAAAACTTTTCAAAGCAATACGATAATTAGAAATGTGCCTGGAGCAGTTTGAATATTCGTATGACATGAAAATTTTTATTTTGAAAAAAAACACATTTAAAGTTATTGCTATTAATAACCGCATAATATCTAAACTAAATACAAATGCGTATAACTAGGAAAGTAATCACAGAAATTCAAAATTCTTTTTGCAGCAAATTCCTACTCGTCCGTAGTTTCACAATTTAATAAAAAAATTTTAAAATCGAATTTTGGGACAAATTTCACAATTTTGATAGTCCACTGTCCCTTTAAGATGAAGAGTGTCTTAACGTCTCTGATATACAACACGGGGGCATATCGATCTACATGAGGAAAGTTTCAGGGCATTTTTACCTCGTATCATTTTTTAACTACTTTTGATGCTTTTGTTGATGTTTGTTGGCTGATTTGGATCTTTCTGGCTCAAGGTCCAGGATGGACAAGCTGGGGCCAAACGCAAGACAAGAGAAGATCTACTACATATTCAGAAAATAGTGCTATCAACAACACGATTTAAGGTGATATATTTTTGATTAAAAGGTATCCGACTACGTTTAAAACATCGATTTTGACGAAAATTCCGAAATTGTTTTTAATTCCCTTTCTTTAAAGATTGTAAATTCACGTTTCTAAATCTTCTTTCATTTTCTCGATACGATCATTAGAAATGAAATGAGAGCTATTTAAAGATCAGCAGCAGCTATGAAGTTCATTACAAGTCGAAAACTTTAATCGTGTATTCTGAAGAACTTCTTTTTCATCAAAAATGTAAAACGACTCTTGTGATAACTCCAAATCTAACCATGATATGTCTATGAAATTTTTCAAGTATGTTTTTCATAATACTAAGAATGTAATGGACTACAGATTTGGTTCTAGGTATATTATTTGTTGATTTTGAGCTGCATTTATAAAAAGTCTCATGGAAAATTACTAAAATTTTACAAGTAATTGCATATAATGACATGTATTTTTTTTTAGATTTTAAGATATCGATTAGCTTGTAGTTCATTACACTTAGAAGGTACTTACGTACATATGACAAAAAAAGTTAATGTTATATGCATTATATTTTTATTTAGAGCAAGAGTCGTTTTTGTAAAAATTTGCTAAATTTCGACCCAATATCCTCAATTTTGTAAAAATTTTGCATAGTTAATGTCTACTTTTTCATCATTTTCGAGTTTTGGTGTTATATTCCTTCGAAAAAAAAGGCAGAAATTTTCTCAAGTACAGTTTTACAAAAAAAAAGGGGTCGATTCTTTTCTCGATATTTTTAACCTAACAAATCTCGAAAATTTTTCCAATTAAAGGTTTTTTAAAATAATTTTACTTCTTTAAACTGATAACAGATGGCAGCACGAGTCGTTTTTCTGCTCATTTAACTGTAATACATTGAATGCAAGTAGAAGAAGGACGAGGTTTAAGCGTTTGCACTGTGCAAACGGCGCCCCTCAAAGGGTTTTAAAGGATTAGCCACCTACCTTTGCCATGATCTCCTCGTCGACTTCTGGCTCCGGCTCTGCCCAGTCCACGGCGATGTCGTGTCCGAAGAGCGGAATCTTTCCCGGTATGAGCTTCCTCCTGGCCATGGCCGCCGCCTTGTGGCTCTCGTACTCGACGAAGGCGAAGCCCCGGTTCTTGCTCTTGTCGGCGATGCTGCTGTACAGGATCACCTTGGACACGGAGTCCGTGACCTTGCGGATCTCGTCCAGGATCTCGTCGCGGTTCTTGGTCTTGGGGATGCCGCCCACGAAGAGGCGGCAGTTGTCCACCGACTTGCAGACGCCGATGCACCGCCCCTTCCTCACCTCGTGGTTGTTCAGCTCCTCGATGGCCTTCTTGGCGTGCTCGGGGCAGGCGTACATGACGAAGGCGTAGCCCCTGTTGGACGAGCCCGCTTCCATCATGAGCCGCATCTCGTAGATGGGGCCCGCCTTCTCGAACAGCGGCACCAGCTCGTCCTCGAACACGTCCCTGGGCAGCTTGCCCACGAACACCTCGCTGCCGCGCGGGGGCGGGGGTCCCGGCGAGTCCTTGGGGGAGGCGTACTTCCGCTGTCCATTCTCGCTGGTGATCTCGAAGCCGGTGGACTCGAGCAGTTTCTCGATGGCCTCCTCCTTGGCTTTGGGCGGACTGCCCGTAACGTTGCTGTTCCCCTGCTGCGTCATGTCGCTTGTCATGGGCGAAGACGGACTGGGCGTTCGCAGCGGCGTGGAGGAACCTTGTACCTTCCTCTGGCGAGATAAGATAACGGAGGCATTGTTGTCAGCTCGAGTACCTCCCTATCTGCGGGAAGGAGCTTTATTCTCCGATTAGTGACAGCAGAATCACAAGCCTTCGACTCTATCACTCAGAATCACATATCGATGTTTCAGAAGGATCTCTCATGATCCTTCCGAACATATTATATATATATATATATATACATACATACATACATATATATATATATATATATATATATATATATATAAATATATATATAAATATATATATATATATATATATATATATATATATATATATATATATATATATATATATATATATATATATATATATATATATATATTATATATATAAATATATATATAAATATATATATATATATATATATATATATATATATATATATATATATATATATATATATATATATAAT
>OU015499.1:133863117-134135617 GCA_907164885.2 Dolomedes plantarius | reverse complement strand
TACCACAATGCCTTAACCAAAAAAAAAAGAGGATCTGGTTACTCACCATAAATTTATGGGTTCATAATTATTTTACATTTTTCAAAGCTGAATTTTAGATAATTTTTAAATTGCAAGTTATTTAGGTGGTACGAAAATGCTGTATTTTTTTTCTAATTAACAATATATTGGCATAATATTTTGGTGATTCATTGCCATTAGTCAAAGAGTTAGGGCAAACTGAATAGATGGCATTGAAATTTTATCTGTAAGTAAAATTCATTTGACCAAATTTTTCATATGGATCATAATTTGAAAAGGTAGTTTTTAATTAAAAATGACAAAAAAAATCTCAGTCCAACGATTAAATGATTTTCAAAAATATTTCTAAGTTTCACAATTTAAAAAGGTCGTTTTTATTAAAAAAGCTAAAAGAAAAACCCAAAATTTCCAATATTTGAGAATGATTTTTTCAAAAAAGTGGTTTTTATCAAAAACCCAAAAATAAATCTAAGTCCAACGTTTAAATGATTTTTCAAAAATTTTTCTAAGTTTCATAATTTAAACAAGTGGTTTTTATTAAAAAAGCTAAAAAAAATTCAAAGTCCAGCGTTTTGAAAACACCGCTTAAAACACATTTGCGAGAAATTTTCCACTCCTCAAAACACGGTAAAATCGCCAAGTTGGCTCAAAAAAATCCAAGATGGCGGCCGTGCACACAATTATTAAGTAACTTAATATTAATTTGAATATTATTTTAGGTGCTAAAAATAATTAAAAAAAACATTCTTTACTTAAAATCCTTTTTTTATTTTTGTATTTTTATTTCATCTCTTACTCTAATTTTGAGATACCAATGTGTATCTATACTTCTATAATCTATACTTATCTATCTATCTATACTTATATATAAAGAGAGAGCGGATTTTGTACGTGGAGGGTAATCTCCAGAACCACTTCACCTATTTGAAAAATTCTTCCACTGTTTGAAAGGTACATTATTCCAGATCTACATAGGCTATATATTATGTATATCTGATCAGTAGAAATGAAGTTAGGGGTTTAATTCTAACAATCTCCATTGTTACCGCTACTGTCCTCTACCGCTTTTTGTGCCGAAGTCTTCAACGATCCTTAGCGTGGTGCTATCGCGGTGGGCTTTTTCGATATCTATACTTATATATAAAGGGAGAGCGATTTTGTACGTGGAGGGTAATCTCCAGAACCACTGCACCTATTTGAAATTTTCTTTCACTGTTTGAAAGGTACATTATTCCAGATGGACATAGGCTATATATTATGTATATATGATCATCTATAGTCTATACTAATATATAAAGAGAGAGGGGATTTTGTACGTGGAGGGTAATCTTCAGAACCACTGTACCTATTTGAAAAATTCTTTCACTGTTTGAAAGGTACATTATTCCAGATGGACATAGGCTATATAATATGTATATCTAATCAGTAGAAATAAAGTTAGGGGCTAAATTCTAACAATCTCCATTGTTACCGCTACTGTCCTCTACCGCTTTTTGTGGCGAAGTCTTCAATGATCCTTAGCGTGGTGTTATCTATACTAATATATAAAGAGAGAGGGGATTTTGTACGTGGAGGGTAATCTTCAGAACCACTGTACCTATTTGAAAAATTCTTTCACTGTTTGAAAGGTACATTATTCCAGATGGATATAGGCTATATATTATGTATATCTAATCAGTAGAAATAAAGTTAGGGGCTTAATCCTAACAATCTCCATTGTTACCGCTACTGTCCTCTACCGCTTTTTGTGGCGAAGTCTTCAATGATCCTTAGCGTGGTGCTATCTATACTAATATATAAAGAGAGAGGGGATTTTGTACGTGGAGGGTAATCTTCAGAACCACTGTACCTATTTGAAAAATTCTTTCACTGTTTGAAAGGTACATTATTCCAGATGGACATAGGCTATATATTATGTATATCTAATCAGTAGAAATAAAGTTAGGGGCTTAATCCTAACAATCTCCATTGTTACCGCTACTGTCCTCTACCGCTTTTTGTGGCGAAGTCTTCAATGATCCTTAACGTGGTGCTATCTATACTAATATATAAAGAGAGAGGGGATTTTGTACGTGGAGGGTAATCTTCAGAACCACTGTACCTATTTGAAAAATTCTTTCACTGTTTGAAAGGTACATTATTCCAGATGGACATAGGCTATATAATATGTATATCTAATCAGTAGAAATAAAGTTAGGGGCTAAATTCTAACAATCTCCATTGTTACCGCTACTGTCCTCTACCGCTTTTTGTGGCGAAGTCTTCAATGATCCTTAGCGTGGTGCTATCTATACTAATATATAAAGAGAGAGGGGATTTTGTACGTGGAGGGTAATCTTCAGAACCACTGTACCTATTTGAAAAATTCTTTCACTGTTTGAAAGGTACATTATTCCAGATGGACATAGGCTATATATTATGTATATCTAATCAGTAGAAATAAAGTTAGGGGCTTAATCCTAACAATCTCCATTGTTACCGCTACTGTCCTCTACCGCTTTTTGTGGCGAAGTCTTCAATGATCCTTAGTGTGGTGCTATCTATACTAATATATAAAGAGAGAGGGGATTTTGTACGTGGAGGGTAATCTTCAGAACCACTGTACCTATTTGAAAAATTCTTTCACTGTTTGAAAGGTACATTATTCCAGATGGACATAGGCTATATAATATGTATATCTAATCAGTAGAAATAAAGTTAGGAGCTAAATTCTAACAATCTCCATTGTTACCGCTACTGTCCTCTACCGCTTTTTGTGGCGAAGTCTTCAATGATCCTTAGCGTGGTGCTATCTATCTATATATATAAAACAGTTCCGTAACTGACTCATTCATTCATTCATTCACTGACTGACTGACATACAACGCACAGACCAAACCGCTGGACCTAAAGGGCTGAAATTTTGCATGCCGATTCTTCTTATAGTGTAGGGGTGCACTAAGAGAGATTTTTGAAAAATTCTTCTTAGATTTTTTTAAATTAAATTTTTAATCTGTTTTTTTTACTTTTTTTAAGTTTGCATTTAAAATAATAATTTGAGGGTTATAAAATTTATATCACGAGAAAGATCATAAAAATTCCTTTAAAATGAAATCTTTTTCGAATCTTTACCTTCATTTCCTGATTTTTGGTGAATTTTTAAAGATTAATTTTTAGAATTTAATTTATTAAATGCTGATCACGTGACTTCTTTTTCTGGTACTTTAAATAAATTTATCGTCACGTGCATAAAAACTAAATAGACAAAAAATAATTTTTTTTTTCTTGCTAATGCGGCAGACGATTGGACATTATCCAAAAAAATATTAAAATACAGTAAAAGAAATGTTCTAGAAACTGTACTATATTAACTGTACTATATTCTTTAGTATTCTTTATATTAGATTTAATTTGAATATCTTCTTCTACATTATTTTGTCTATAAAAATATCCCTTACGATTTTTTTATAAATATATATATATTTTACATGAATTATATACATTCATCGTCGTATTTATTATATATATTTATTGGCATTAATTGCATACATTCGCCGATGTTTTTACTTTGAATGTACTCCGTAGCGAAGTGCGGGTTTTCAGCTAGTTATATATAAAGAGAGAGCCATTTTGTACGTGGTGGGTAATCTCCAGAACCACTGCACCTATTTGAAAAATTCTTTCACTGTTTGAAAGGTACATTATTCCAGATGGACATAGGCTATATATTATGTATATCTGATCAGTAGAAATAAAGTTAGGGGCTTAATCCTAACAATCTCCATTGTTACCGCTACTGTCCTCTACCGCTTTTTGTGCCGAAGTCTTCAACGATCCTTAGCGTGGTGCTATCGCGGTGGGCTTCTATTCTGAATAGAAGTATATCTGATCAGTAGAAATAAAGTTAGGGGCTTAATCCTAACAATCTCCATTGTTACCGCTACTGTCCTCTACCGCTTTTTGTGCCGAAGTTTTCAACGATCCTTAGCGTGGTGCTATCGCGGTGGGCTTCTGTTCTGATGGTAGTGGTTCGAACCTAGCCGTTCTCCTGCACGCCTTTTTCTTTTAAAAATTTAACTTTAATTATTTACTAACGTAATATTAATTTGAATATTATTTTAGGAATATTATTTGAAAAAAAATTTAATATTATTTAAAACAACATTGTTTACTTAAAATCCTTTTTTTATTTCTGTATTTTTATTTCATCTCTTAACCTCTCTCTTTTAAAAAATTAACTTTCATTAATAACTAACGTAATATTAATTTGAATATTATTTTAGGTGCTTAAAATAATTAAAAAAAATTCTTTACTTAAAATCCTTTTTTATTTTTGTATTTTTATTTCATCTCTTATTCTAATTTTGGGATACCAATGTGTATCTATACTTCTATAATAATATAAAAAGAGAGAGAGCTGATTTTGTATGTGGATTATAATGTACAACTTTTGTACATTAAAATGCACCTTACATCTTTTCATTTGTCAATCTCAGTCAAGTAACCATAGCAACACCCTTTAGCTTACGCTGTCCGTTTTTCGAAATCGCTCTTTACAACGGGAAAAAGTTATCTGCTTCCTATCCCCATTTTACGTGGGGGACAATCAGCGTGGAGGGTCGGGGGAAAGAGTGGCTAATTGCTTTCTTACTATTGAAGAAGAATTTCAATAGTAGTTCATCGGCACTCCGTGCTTCTTTCATCTCTCAAAAGGCTGAAAATAGATGAACCGCGGGTGAACCGCCCTTCTGATGTCTCTCGCCTGAAAAGAAATAGCCTCTAGGTAGAACGGCAAAAGATTATTATTCAGTCCTTTTCGGCAAGATTGACCCTCCGTTCCCAGAATGTCACCCAATTGTTCTTTGGGGGCAAAGACGTTAGGAAAGTCACAACGAAGTGGAATTCGAGACTATATCTCTGGCGACATCACACCGTATATTTCGAGAGTATGTGCTTCGGATATATGCTATCCCACCCCGTAAGGAAAAGGTTTAATATTTTTAAGATTCAAGTAGAGGAGGTATTGATAAATACAAAAAGGATTTTTGAAACTGGCAACGTTAAAGGGTTTATTGAAGAAAACTACATTTGGAACTACACTTTTTACTGGACATTTAAGGTAAAAAAAGATTTACAATTTATTTACCTTAATAATAACCTAAATAATACCTTAAATTAATTTTATGTTAGTTAATAATTTAAAAAAATTTTTAAAGAAAAAGGCGTGCCGGAGAACGGCTAGGTTCGAACCGCTAGCGTCAGAACAGAAGCCCACCGCGATAGCACCACGATAAGGATCGTTGAAATCTTCGGGATAAAAAGCGGTAGAAGACAGTAGTGGAAACAATGGAGATTGTTAGGATTAAGCCCCTAACTTAATTTCTACTGATCAGATATACATAATATATACATAATATATACATAATATACATAATATACATGATATATCAGATATACATAATAGATATAGCCTATGTCCATCTGGAATAATGTACCTTTCAAACAGTGAAAGAATTTTTCAAATAGGTGCAGTGGTTCTGGAGATTATCTTCCACGTACAAAATCGCTCTCTCTTTATATATAAGTATAGATATATATATTTATTTTTTGGCATAAATTGCATACGTTGACCGTGGTATTTAATTTGAATGTAGTCAGTAGCGAAGCGCGGGTTTTCAGCTAGTATATATATATATATATATATATATATATATATATATATATATATATATATATATATATATATATATATATATATATATATGTATATATGTATATATATATATATATATATATATATATATATATATATATATGTGTGTGTGTGTATATATATATATATATATATATATATATATATATATTGGAATACATGCTATCCCACCCCGTAAGGAAAAGGTTAAAACAATGTCGCTCACAGTTTTTACTCTATCTATCTAGCTATTTGCTAGCAGTAATATGTAACATTTAATATCTAATAAACTTTTTTTGAAAGAGTTCTCGACAGGTGAAATTAATTTGAGTAGGGACGTTGGGCAAGTTTTATAGGAATTTGAACCTAGCAGCAAAACAACCTTTCGGTCACAAGCGAAGGCAAATGGGACTAAATTTACATTGTGACTGAAATCCAATTACGTTTCTATAAGACGGTAAAAAATAAAACAACTTTCGAAATAAATGAATCTAAATCGTGTCATTTCTTTTCAGCAAAGGAAAAATTGTGTCTAGAGTGCTGAATTACGGCAAGTAATATCAGCTGTTTGAAGCATCAAAAAGCTTTAGAACCCCTAAAAGAATTACTCGAGAACATTATAATGGAAACAAATATAGGGATGATTTCATGACGTCCACACTTTAGAAGAAAATTCAGATGACTGAGGTACTAAGAATATATCTATGATGCCCAGTATAAAGGGCTTAAGTTAAAAACAGTGATTTAAATTTCCCAAGTTTGTGTGTGTGTTTGTGTGTTTGTCCAGTACAAATCTTGCAATCGATTTTTAACTAACTTCCCGGCTAGCTAGACATTTGAAACTTTTAGAATAGCTCAGAACACGAAGACAATGCGATCTTTTGACACTTTTAGCCGAAAAAATCGCTTCGATCGAATTCAGTGCTTGCACTTTTGTGTAACGTCGTTTGACGATTTTGAAAACAGAATACATGTGAATTTAGTTTGTTTACAAAAATATTGTGCGAAAAAATGAAAAAAATTGTAAAATTAAAGTTTATAAAGTCTGTGGATAGTGGAAACGACTAAAAAGTGATTAAAATTAAATAAAAGAAAGTGAAAAAGAATAATTAAGTGAAGGTTTGTGCAATTAAGGGAGAATTGTCAAGTTTATATGATTCAACAGAAAATTTAAAAACGTGGTATATAAAAAGTTTATTTTATCTTGTAATTATTGGGTTTTTTTTATCAATACTAACAAATATCTAAAAATCCCTTTTTTTGACTTAACCCCTTTATACCGGGTACCATATATTTACTTCGGCGATAACCAGATCCACTGAATTTAGAATAGCATATCTGGAACATAAACAAACCAATAAATAACACGAGGTCTCGAGGTAGCATAGTGGTAGCGCGTCAGTTTTCGGTGGTGAAGGTGCTCGGATGGAATCCCGACAAGCGCCATTAAATACCTCCATGTCTAGGCGGGAGGCATATTACCATTCCTTACATGAATTCACGCCATTACATCGTTTGGCGGCTGCTGATTGGTCAATTGACTTTGCATCGGTAATTGCCATAATATTTGATCCTAAGCGCATTTTAAATGAGATAAATGCTAAAATAGATGTCTTAGTTGCTTTCATTTCGATAATTGCATAATATTTGATCCTAAGAGTATTTTAAATGAGGTAAAATCTATTTCTTAGTTGCTTTCATTTTTATATATATTTTTTACGCGATATTTTACAAGGAACGTGAATTTTTTAAGTGGCGCCACCTATTAATGTAAAAGTAATTTAAAGTGACAAACTATTTGTAAAAGAAATTTTCGCCATAAATGCCTTCATATTTCTTTTCTGTGCATGAAAAATTTTAAGAAATTACCAATTTCCGATGTAATTTCACTGTAAAATTTTAGGAGAAGAATAAAATAGAGTAAATATTACTCAAAATTGAATTTTTTCTTAAATTTAAATGTTGAATTATAAAAAAGGAAAGATATTTTCTTTTTTTTAAATTTAAATGTTGAATTTAAATAAATAAAAGCTTTATTTATTTATTTTTAAATTTAAATATTGAATTTTTTTTAAATTGTTTATTTTTTTAATTAAAATCTTAATTGCAGGATGCAAATTATATATTTTTTGCTGTTTTGCACACTTTAGTTTTTTAACCTTACTCTTAAAAAATAAAAATTACAAATACTCTTCTAAAAAGTACCAAAAATAGACTGAAAATAAAGTGACTTTATTGTAAAAATGCATAAATTTTATGATGCACAAATATGTAATTTTGAACGTTACTGCGTACTACGATACTATTATTTGAAATAGATTCTATTTCGTTCAAAAATAGTGATGGAAGTTTCGATTCTCATAAGAATCAGCGCACCAAATACACAAATACCGATGTAAACTCATTGACCAATCAGCAGCCGCCAAACGATGTAATGGCGTGAATTCATGTAAGGAATGGTAATATGCGGCCGTGGGGTGTGGCTCCGGTTTATGATGGCACCACAAGGTTCGGATTCCGAATGAGGCAGGTGCCATCTCCATTTTGACGAGCATCCTCAGGGGTGGCATCTGGGGGATCGTACCCTCTCCCATCCTCTTTGATCTCATAGAGTGACTTTCAGGTGTACGGATGGAACGCGTTCCATCGCGTTCCATTAGAAACAACGAAAGCAACAACAAATAACTCGCAACAGGGATTAAACAAAGGGAAAAAGACAGACATATAGAAATATTTTTAGCGTAGTATTACGTTCCTCAATAACGGTCCTTCGGAGAGAAAAAAATTGTCCTGCCTCGCGAGTTAAAATTTTTTCAGCGCGCCAAACTCAGTAGCAGTAAACAGTTAAACAGAAAAGTACCAAAATGCGTAAAAAAAGAAAAAATAAATAAATAAATACAATTTAAAAAAAAAAAGAGGCAAGCAAATGGTAAGTAATTCTACGTTAATAACCCGCGGTAGTTTCGTTAGAGGAGACTACCTGAAAAATTTTTATTAACTTTTATTTATTCCTCTTTCGTGTTACTGTTGGTTTGTTTGTATTCCAGATGTATCATTCCAAATTCAATTGATCATGTTACCGCCGAAGTAAATATGCTGAAAACCACAGTCATCTGACTTTTCTTCTAAAGTGTTGATTATTCTTTCATTCATTTTCCTAAAATGTTCTTGAATATTCTTAAGCATTATTGAATACTCTTGAATATTCTTGAGAGTTAAAGAGCTCAAGGAGTTCTTGAGCTCTTTAACGCTCCAAATAGTTAATTTTATGTGCCGTCTTTCAGAATTCTAGATACACATTTTTCCATTATTGGAAAGGAATGGCACGATTTAGATTTATTTATTTAAAAATTTCTTTGGGGTTTTACCGTCTTAGAGACATGTCATTGGATTTCAGTCTCAACATTACCTCCGTTTCGTGAGAAATGTCTAAATTAAACGTTTACATCTCCTTTCACAGTGTAACTCACATTTTCACTAACCCTGTAACTGCAATCCCTTTTTCTCAATGAACGTATTATCCATTTGCCTCTCATGCTTTCATCATTCATTCTTTCAATCATTCTTTCGTTGAGAACGATTATTATTATGTTGATATACATATAGATATTAGGATAAGTTACTTCAGGCCAGCGTCTTGTATCGTAACTCCAGTCTTCCTCTGTCAATAAATACGGGTCACATACTGAATAAACCTTTCCGGGCTGTACCTGAATGTTTAATTTAGTGATATACCTTTGTTTAGATACCGTATCTAAAGACTTTGCGTAATCTGAGAGCATTTTATTCAACAAGCTGTAAGAATGCTCATTGAACGCCATGTTAAATTATGCAATGTTTTGCGACTCCTCGCCAAACAAGAAGTAAAATCTGCAAGAGTTGAGATGGTACATGCTGTGAGACACTGCCCTATAGTTCGAAACTAGTTGTCATTTTTTATTTCTGTTGTGAGATACAGTGGAACCTCGATATAATCGAATTCCTTGATAAATCGAAGTTTTATCGTTCCCCTTGAGGTTCGATATATCGAGAATAAATTTCTGCTATTTCATTATCATCCACAACATTTATGTAAATATGATTGATTTAAGGCCTGTTCACATAGCAGACCGTTGGCGTAAGCGTAAAAGGTCAACGGAGTGTTCACGGATGATGATACGTGAGTCAACGGATGATGTCATAGCTCTCAACTATATGATTCGTTAAAATTTAACGCTAATGCTAACGGTCTGCTATGTGAACAGGCCCTACTCTTTGAAGTTAAGTACGCTCAATGGCAGCATGTTAATATTAATTAGTAAATAAAATAGACCCATAGAGGTAGATTTTTTGTGTGTGTGTGTGGGGGGGGGGGGGGGGGCTCTTTCAGAGACGTATGAGCGACATATCATTTAAGCTGAAAATTTTCCACAACCAGGGGCCACTATAAGGGACTTCACACATAAAAAAATCAATGTATTTATTATCAACAAAGTAAAAAAGTCCCTAATAAAAAGGTTTAATTGTTGAAAACTGGAATTTAATTTCTCCGACTGGCATCATCGCAATAAAACTAATGTTTTATTTCGTGGAATGACGCCCAACTTTGTTTAAAATTCAGATGGCTGATATCGGTGCAAAGCATTTTTATGAACTCAACAGATCTTAACTTTAATGGATGGGAAAGATGAAACCAAAGAGCTGGAACCGGGGACTTTGAATTCCGAAGGTTCGAGAGAATCCTTGATCCAACCAAATCAAAATGAAGTTGTTTTGAAAGTTTCCGATTTAGACTCGAAACCTATTTGCAGAATTTGTTATTGTGGCTCAAGCCGTGAACAACTCCTTAAGCCATGTAAATGCAAAGGTAAAGGTTAAAGTTTATATTCCGGTAGAGTACAGTTGACGGTTCCTACTGCTTAGCGACTTTTCACTCAATCATAGTTTACGGATCTCCTTAATAAGAGGTGTTTTACTGAATTCAGACTTTTTTATTTATTTTTTTTTTTGAAAAATCGAACAAGTATGACATAATTTGGTACTTTCCCGGGTATTACATCAGAATGGGGTGCCCCTTGGCACACTTCTTGGCGTGATTGCGATACATACATACATACATACATAATGCATACATACAAATATACATATATACATACATACATACATACAAGCATTGGCACTTTATCGCCAATTTGGCAGGGGCACTATTCTGTAGTGAAACCTATCCCGCTATACAGACCTGTCACCAACGTTACGCGAAAGGTCGCCAGCTGTAATACAAAATAGTTGCCAATTACATTTATACCTTCCAGTTCGAGAGTCTCCCCAAAAACCTTCAGCGTGTAATTTGTCCAGTCAACTGTCGTGTTTTTAGACATCGATAAATGCTTTTGACAAAAATTTATAGACAATAATCCTTTGCACCAGCAGCATATAAAGCGTGACCTCGTCGCAACGACAAGTGACTGTCGTCACGACGAGTGACTGTCTTCGATCCATGTGCCGACACGAATCCCGACTATTTTGCGGCTTTTCCGAAATATGTCTTTCTCTCTAAAATACATGTCCGTTAAATACATGTCTCTAAAATACTATGTCCGTTTTCACACTTCCATTTGGACGGTAAAATACCGACTTCTTGTAGGAAGGTTAAAGACTCTTTCTCTCCAATGGGAAGATTCCCACAGCGCGTTAACTTTGGAAAACGTCATTTTCGAAGATTAATATACGCAAAGAGAAATAATCAGTAAAACGTCTTTTGCCGATGTAGCACTCACTGGCCACTTCTTGCATACACTTAGAACTGATTTATTAGCAACACCGTGGCGAGGTAGTTGTAAGAGATCAGACCCCAGTCTCTGCAAGTGCATGAGAACGACTTTTCCTAGGTAAGAGTCGCAATCGCATTGGCGACAGGTCAGTATAACAAAAAAAGGGTACTTATCGGTTATAGGGACCATGAAGCCAAAGTCGCCAACGCGTGTTTGGTGGCATTTGTCGGAAAACGAAGGGATGTTTTCTCGTGGCAGTGCCTAATCAAAAAGCTACTACGCTTTTCAAAGAAATCTTTGAACACATCGAGGACGACTCAACCATTTATTCAGATTGCTGGCATGGCTACAGAACTGAATAATTAGAAGAAGCCGGTTTTCAACATTTCATGGTGAAACCATAGGTTTAATTTCGTGGATCCCGAAACTGGTGCTCATACGCAGACGGTAGAAAGGCTCTGGGAATCCGCGAAATAAGAAACATGGAAGAACAGAGAGACAACATTTGGATTCATATCTCGTAGAATTTATGTAGCGGATCATTGTCAGTAGTGACAAATTTTATGAAATTTTATCGGCAATAGCTGATTCATGGCCGCCACAAATTTCAATGTGAGACAGTATTTTCTGTTTTAGCAATGTTGATCCTTTTACTTTTAGATCTGTATTGAATTTCGGCTGTTATTTACGTTTATGATAATTACGTAGGTAGGCTGAAAAGTAATGCACACATGCTTGTAGAGCGCGGACGAAATGACCTTCAAAACAGCGCCAAGTGGCATTTGGAAGTTCCATCCCTCCTCAATACGCATGCGCAGGTTTGAAATCGTTGTGTTCATCCTGTGTATTTTGAAAAGCGGTAGTATGGAGACGTGTTCTAGTGCTATGTCAACGGCGAGTTATACAGCGCGCTGTTATCGAATTTTTAACAGCTGAAAAAGTGAGTCCTACTGAGATTCCTCGTCGTTTAAAGGCTGTTTAAGGTGACGATGCTGTTGATAGGGGTACTGTAAATCGATGGGTAATAAAATTTCGTGGTTTCGAGCCTGGAAAAGTCATAATTGTTGATGAAACACGCAACGGACGTCCGATCACTGCCACAGACGATGAACATCGAAAACTCGTCGACTATTTGATTCAAAATGACCAGCGAATCACTCAAAAGCGTATCGCAAACCATAATGGAGTATCCAAGGAATGTGTCTGCTTCATTATAGAACGATTGGGATACCGTAAACTCTGTGCTCGATGGGTACCACGCCGTCTCACAGGCGAGAACAGCGTCGGACTGGAGAGGCTCTGCGAAACCTGAAGTTTGAACCGATTCCACACCCTCCTTATTCCCCCGATCTTGCGCCTTGCAATTTTTATTTTTTATCCTCTACTCAAGAGAGACCTAAAGGGTAATCATTACACCTCGGGCGATGTGGTGAAGGCAGCTGTCAAGTCGTGGATTCGAGAAAAGTCGGAAGAATTTTTCAGTGACAGAATGAGAAAACTTGTTTCACGTTGGGAGAAATGTGTTAGCCTTAACGGTGACTATGTTATAAAATAAATATATGATTTTGAAGCTTAAGAATTGTACTTTAATGTTCTTTTTGCCCGATCTCGCTATTTCATTTTGTTCGCGCTCTACAAGCATGTGTGCATTACTTTTCAGCCTACCCTCGTACATATAATTCATATTTTTTATCACTGTGTTTTATATCGATATGTGTGAATTTATCGTATCGGAAAATATCTCTAATGTTTGTGTTGGCGACATCTCTCTTTCTCTCCCTCTCTCCCTATCTCTCTCTCATTCATTTAGAGTTCCATGTTGTGTTTTCGTAATGCCCATAAGCGCATAAGGATGTAATAATACAATACACAAATCCCTTCGCCTCCTGACTTCTTAGAGTATACTTAGTTTCGAATCAAGCTCACTGTTTCTTTTCTTGGGTTCGCTTTCGCTCTCGGGTTGCGTTATCTTCAGGAAATGCTCTCTGATTGGATCAGGTTAGCAGGTGGGAGGTTCTCAGGGCTAAATTTTTATTACTCATTTCGGAAACAATGCATTTCTAGGGCACGGTGGCCCAGTTAGCAAAGGCAGCGAGCCAGCGATCTGAACGTCCCCGGTTCGATGCCGGTCTCCGAAAAATCTACCGCCGTGTACGCTAATGGCAGCTGGTGCAAGAAAAATCTGCCGTGGATGCAATGTCCTCCAAATTCTCAAAATCGACCTCTAGAGGTGCGGGGTCAAGTGTACCGGTCTCGTCACTTGACTCCGTTTAAAATGACGGTACCGGTCCTTTAGCCAAGTCGGACTCCGACCCTTGTGGTGCTATTCAAAACCGGAGTCGCACCTTTCTTCAAAATAGACTCGATCTGATATACTGTCGGTCAAAGGACATAAGCCACAACAACAACAACACAATGCATTTCTAAAAAAAATGTATGATGAACTCGTAACATTCGTTTCGATCCGGTACCCTCAGTCGACAGGACGTGATTAATTCGTTTATAGGTACACCTTAAAACTCAAAATGTTGCCTCCATTAAGACTCAAACCTTGCCTGCCTAGGACTAAGGTGTCTTTGTTGTTACTTCTGCCTTTTTTTTAAGATTGCCTAAATTTCCAATAAAGCAAATACAGTGGAATCTCGATCGATCGTTTTCGGATCCATCGTTTTTCCGTATGTGACGTTCATTTTATCCAGTCCCAACGATCATATTGCTTTGTTATGTTTCCGCATCTATCGTTTTCCCGCATTTATCGTTCATTTCAATCGGTCCCTTGTAAAACGATAGATCGAGATTCCACTGTAGGTACTTTTCCATTAGCGGGAAGCCACGCAAAATGTGCGCCACCGCGCCAAGGATTTTAACTTTCATCGCAGACCGTAGCAAACATCGTGAGTTTCTGCTATCTTCGATTTTAATTTTTATTGCTTCATATCTTTTTTTTTCGCATAAACTCCGATAGATTTTACAGTTTGGGATAACCCTAGATTGAACGCTCCCACGTGGTTTATTGGCAAATATGGCAATGGAGTTTATACAACCTAAGCTAATGTTTACAGTGTTTTGTTTTACTGATTATATCGCCAGCAGATTCATGGCGTAGACGAATCCACATGAGGTAACAGTCATGGTCAACTCAGGCTTCGAGGTTTATACAGCCAGCGGTAAGTTTGTTTTACTTCTGCGTAGTATCGCGCTTGCATTTAAACTTGAGATACGCCCCTGCGATTGTTGGCTTTTCCGCGACACGAAACGAAGAGCCATAACGGGAAAATTTGACGCGTTTAAAATTCCCATTCTGTCAAACGCTGCTATGAGATTTATAAAGAGTCTGAAAGACCATCTTTTAAATAGTGCTACAATTTTAACACACCTAACGCTAACCATAATAAGGCTACGTAATGCGTAGAATCGTTTATTTTCTTGGAATCGGATATTATATGGTATCGGATACGAAGCATTCATTATTCATTCATATGGTTTAAGGATTTATTGCGTTGAAGAATACGAGGATGTCTATGTTCACAGCAGTATTCCAGTCTCGTCATTGAAACGAATGACTCGATAACGAAAGTGTGAAACCAGAGCAGTTAAAAATAGAAGGACGATATCTATGGCAAAGTATTCTTATAAAGAACACAATACCCAAAGCCAGCAATGAAATTTGCTCGAATCCCATGAACGATCACAAGAAATTTTTATTTTAAAGTATCTTTTAGATTTATTTTAAACACGAATATGTATGGCTAATATTTCAAAGCAACCTTCAATTTCAGGTACAATAGAGTACGTCCATCGCAATTGTCTCGAGAGATGGTTGGAGGCAAAGAACTTCGAGACTTGCGAGCTGTGTCACTATCATTTTGAAACCAGAAGAACACGAAAAGTATGTATTGGATTTCAAATGCAACTACAAAATGTAGTCTCAAATGCAGACCGATTGTATTTTATGCGCTGACCTACAACATAACAAATTGAATTCGTTGTTCAAGCGCTAGTTTTAAGTTTGAAAGCTCTTAAATTGCCTTAAGGCCGTCTGCACACGGAGCAACTCAAAAGAAACTGATAACTGACTCAAATCACAAACCAGTCCGTGATGAGTCGCAACCTATGTAATTGAATGGAGCCACGCACACGGCGCAACTGGTTACAAACCCGTCGGACGGGTTTGTAACCAGTTGCGCCGTGTGCGTGGCTCCATTCAATTACATAGGTTGCGACTCATCACGGACTGGTTTGTGATTTGAGTCAGTTATCAGTTTCTTTTGAGTTGCTCCGTGTGCAGACGGGCTTAAAGCTCCAGGAAACCCCGCATATCTTAAAATGCATTGTTAAGCTAAGGAGGATTTATAATCCTTGTTCCGGTGCGACTGCAACCGCAAACGGCCTTGAGAGACGCTCGGAAGCAAGTAACTCCAACACTTGCAAGTTATGATGTCATCATTTTTATGTCAAGTTGAACGCAAAATGCAAGTAAACCGATTCCTTGGGGTAGGAGGACTGCAGTCATATTCCCTGCATCACTACGTAAGATAAAATGAAGCGTCGTCATCTGAAGGCATTTTCAGCATACTGGGTTTCGTATCGGCCTTTCAGTCTTCGGTTCTCTGGTCTAGGGTTATAGACCATAGAGGACCGCAGTTTTATGGTCGAGAAGTGCGGACCATAGAAAACCTAGCTTTCATTTTACGATAAAAATATTTTCAAAGTTCCCACTCATTTTCCCCAAAACTGTCCAGATATTTCCAAACTTTTCAAATTTTTTCATCAAAAGTCAGCTATAATTACCATGTTTTTATTAACTCGCTTTCTTGTTTGTTTGTGTGTGTGTTTGTCTAGTACAAACCTTGCAATCGATTTTTAACTAACTTCCCGACTAGCTAGACATTTGAAACTTTTAGAATAGCTCAGAACACGATGACTATGCATTTTTTAAATACTTTTAGCCATCTTTAAACAGAATTGAATTAACTTTCAGTTATTTTCAGTTAATTTTGTTTTGTAGACTGGTGCAGCCATCTATCGGCCGAAACGGGAACGAAAAGTTAAACTCAAATTATCTTCCAATTAACTTCATTTTCTTTTAAATTGATGGGATAATTCATCAAAAAAATTTTCAAAAAGTATTTATTTATACATAGAATTGTCAAGTTTATACGATTCAACAGAAAATTTAAAAACATGGTATATAAAAAGTTCTTTTTATCTTGTACTTATTTTAGTACTTAGCCAAGTACTCGTACTTTACTAGAAACTGATATAAAATCAAAATGTTTGATGATTAACAAATATGTGTGATGCTGGCATGATCATACAAAAATGTTTGCAGTAAACCCCTTTATTTTTAACTCATAATTCTAAAATTTTAAGTCTAACCTTTTAACATCTCATCTGAAAATTTCAATTTTACTGAAACTGTTATAAGATCCAGATTTAAAAATTCCCTTCGTTTTTCGCTTGCATTGCCAAGTTATCAGCATATTTGTGCCTTGGGGGAAGTTTTCCACTCCATTTAGAAAGCCGCATTCTTTCTTTGTAAGCCTTTTTCAGACTTTCAATTGGTACTTGAACCAGGATGAGGTGGCCATAGCGCTATAACGAATTTGAACCGCTTGAAGTCTCGTTCACAACAGTAGACCGAAAGTGAATACAGTCGATTCCGGTTAATCGGACCACATCGGGACGCAATCATTTATCATGTTTTTATTAACTCGCTTTCTTGTTTGTTTGTGTGTGTGTGTGTGTGTGTGTGTGTTTGTTTGTGTTTGTCCACTTCAAATCATGCAATCGATTTTTAACTAACTTTCCGACTAGCTAGACATTTGAAACTTTTAGAATAGCTTGGAACACGACGACAATGCATTGTTTTAATACTTTTAGCCATCTTTAAGCAGATTTGAATTCATTTTCAGTTAAATTTGTTTTGTAGGCTGGTGCAGCCATCTATCGGCCGGGATGGGAACGAAAAGTTAAACGCAAGTTAACTTCCAATTAACTTCATTTTCTTTCACGTTGATGGGATAATTCATCAAAAATATTTTTAAAAAGTATTTATTAATACATAGAATTGCCAATTTTGTATGATTCAACAGAAATTTAAAAACATGGCATATAAAAAGTTCTTTTTATCTTGTAATTATTTTGGTCGTAATAACCGGCTGGTACTAACCGGCTGCGAATAATATTAGGCTCATACAATAGGATTTGTTTCGGTTCTTTAGGCTTCGGTCCTAATAACCGGCTGGTAATAACCGGCTGCGAATAATATTAGCTTATGCAATAGGATTTGTTTCGGTTCTTTAGGCTTCGGTCCTAATAACCGGCTGGTAATAACCGGCTGCGAATAATATTAGGCTTATGCAATAGGATTTGTTTCGGTTCTTTAGGCTTCGGTCCGAATAAGCGACTGGTCCGATTAACCGGCTCGACTGTACTCCGACTTTCAGACCCAAGTCTTCTCCCTCCACTTGCCCTACAGTGGGATGGAACGTCATGATATACAGAGGTAGACAAAACATGTGCGCTCCTCTTTTCATAGTCCACGGTAATGACATAAGGCCATTGTTTCAGTTTTGATTTCAAGACGTTCAATCCATGAACTGGTAAATATTTTAGACCAAAAATATCAGAGATTATTTTCAGAGATTAACAGTAATTTGATCCATAACAAAAATTCGTCGCTATATATTTTTTTTTCTCGTTTTATTTATATTATATTTATTTTTCTTACTGTATAGCTTTTGAATACTACTCAAACATCAATTCTATTGTTATTCAGTTTTAAAAATATATATATATTACATATTTTAAGGACTGTCTGGCAGTCAATGCGCTGAGGAGGGCCCTAACTGAACTCAATTCGTGCCCCCCCCCCCCCCCAAAAAAAAAAAAAAAAGTTTGAAGCACGCTACGCCTATGAGAAAGGCCATTTCCGTTGTTTTCAGAATTTTAGCTGAAGTATTTTATTTATGTCAATCCCTTGACTTCCAATTTCATTTTTAAAAATTTTACATTTAAACTTTTTAATTTCGCCGCCTACATGTGATATATTGGTTAGCGTCGTGAGCTGCCACGTGGTGGGCTTGGGTTCCAATCCGGAATAAAGCTTGGTCCCCTCATAGGGATCAATGCTGACTCGCCTAAAGGGTGCTCCAATAATAAAGTAGCCAGCAAGACTTTACTGTGGTGAATAACAGAAGGCAAATGTCTCACGACAACTTGGAAAAAAAAAATCACCGCACAACAAATTTATCTTATCGAAGTTCATGATTCATATATTTCAAGAAAATTAAAAGAATGTCAATTCGCACAATTCTAATCGGAATTTTTTTTAAAAATAGACAAATCTTATCAGTCATAAGAAATAAACTGATAGTTTTGATGAGTATGGTAATTCTCGAAACACGGTGGTAAATGCGTTTACGTTTGTATCATTTAACCTTATCCGTATCAAGATTTCCAAAACATGATCGGAAAACTGGACAATTGTCTGTATGGTATCTGTGCATGACATCTTGATATGTTAATGGGACAGGTCCACGATCCACAGAAAAGGGGTCTTCCGCCATAAAAATGACATGCAGTACAGACAGAGCCTGACTAAGGCAGGGGCATACGGGGCAGTTGCCCCGGGCCCCCACTTCAGAGGGGGCCCCCAAATCAAATAGAAAGTTTATTTTACGTTTCCTTCTTTAATGGACTTTTTTTAAACAAAATATCAGTATAGTGTAAAATCCGTCAGTTTTTATGTTAGCATCTTCATTAATCTATCGTATGAACACAAAATGTCTATATTTCGTAAATCCATGGCTTTCTAGGGTGAAATTTAGCTGAATTCTGCCCTAATGTCAGGAAGGATATGAATTTTTCGCAGCTAGATGACAAAGTAAACAATCAGAAAACTGCATTTCGGAAACTTGTGAAAAGTTCACAAACTGCAGCGATATGACTGTTAACTAGATCATCTTAATCGCAACTGCGAAAAATTCAGTTGCATCGTGTTCAGTGGATTCTGTTGGATTTTCGCAACACTGAGAAATCACATTAATCAATTATAAGTTGTATTCTCTCAAAATTCTCACAAATATCAAATATTCTTTTGATTAATTAATTTCATAATACCTTTAAGGGGACTTTATAGCTATTTTAGGTTCTAGTCAGTTTTCTTGTTATATATCTATAATGAGGTGAAAAATTTAAATACCTCGATAAAGTTCGGTTTTTCATTACTGAAGTAGTGAAGCAGAGGTGGGCCCCCAAAGAAGCTTTTGCCCCGGGCCCCAATTAGGCTAAGTCGGGCCCTGAGTACAGATACAGTACGGAAGCCACCCAAAGCATAACGAGAAAGATACCGTAGAACTAATGATACAGGTGTGTTAAGATGACTGAGAAAATGGTCGGGATAAAAAATCAGGTTACAATACGTTACGTTAGCGACAAGGCCTCGTGTCGCCTTCCTTAGTCATGATCTCACACCATGAGTAATGCGCGATTCGGGGTCACAACAGCCGCTTGGACTTACAATTCAGCAGAACTATGCCAGTTTAGCGGACAGCATAGTTTAAGTTGTTAGGTAGTTTCACCTCTGTGGGACGTAAGAGATAAACCACTTTTATAAAAAGTCGACAAAAATGACGATAATAACTAAGACAAAATAAGTTAAAATATATTAAATGCGCACAAGCTAACGAGGAATAAAAATACGTAGAGCCTTAACATAACAGTTGATATTTACCAAGAAAAAAAAAACATGGCCAACTCTACATTTCGAACTATGCCGAGACTACGACGGTTAAAAAAGAGAGAGAGAGAGAGTGAGAAGGAGAAGTGGCAAATTCCGTTGTGCAGCGTTCTTTAACATCAGGCTGGGCGTCCAATCAGCATCAAATCACGAGGCAGCTTCTTCAACGCAAAATTTGCATACTGCACGCAAATGAGGATGCCAGGGCTATCTCGGGGGCAAGCTGCTTCTTCCGCGGGTAAAGAGTGACGCAAGATTTGTAGCGCCACGCCTCCATTATTATGGTTGTAGCACACATGACACCTTTTAATAAGATGTTGCTTCTTATCAAATGTTGAAATGTATTCGAGGAAGTTTCTCTAAGTTTTAGCTTGCAATCGAGTTGGTGTATCGTTCTCCGCGAACGTCGAAATAGTCTGCTAATTTTTGCACGTTTAGGTTAAACCTTGTGTAGGGTGAATCTCGTCATCATACATTTTGGAATAAGAAACACATGATGATTGAGACTCGTCGTTTGGGGCAAAGGGGTCAGTAAGGTTTAATTATTAAGTTCTGTAAATAAGGTTTTTCTCTTATTTTACACCTGTTCGTGAAGTTCAAATTGACATCCACAGGGTTGCTGGGAATGGCTAAAACAGCCGGAAATGCAGACGGAACGACGAAATTTCATCGGCGACTTTACTTGCTTCGCTTTCCTGACACCACTGGGTATAGCAACGTTTTGGCTGTGCGCTGAGGGTGCCATCTACTACCAAAGAGTCAAGAGCTCGACTTTAGAAACAGTCGCCCTGATCACACTTGCTGTGTTCCTAGTCGTGGCTTATTTTACATGGGTCATTCTGTGCACCAGGTACGTTCGGTCGCAATTCCTGACCTACAATAAAAAATAAAAAAAAAACAGCATAGCCTATGATTATATGAGCATTTTAAGAACCAAAATTTTTAATCTCTTATACTGTCAGTAACTATTAGTCTTTTAAATGTAGGATTACGTTCCTCAATAACGGTCCTGAAAAGATTTTTAAAAAAAAGGTAAGCAACAATAAGCAATCCTACGTTAACAACCCGCGTAGTTTCGTTAGAAGAGACTACTGTCCGACCACGGAAGCGAGGTCCCTGGAAGCTGTTACGCATGCGCGAGAAAAGCTAGTCTACTTAGGAAATAGGGGAAAACGTCATATTTTCGGATGTGTTTGTTTATGAAATACGGGATGTATTTCAGACTGCTTTTTGTCCGCAATTTTAAAGTTATTTTTTAAAACTTTAATTTTGATCGAATATTTGAATAATAATTTCAAAATAATAAAAAGAAGAAGCAAATCTATTTAAAAATAGGAGTTTTATAGGAGTGGATACTTTCGGATTACATCACAATCAAAATTATCTAAAGCTACGTTTTCGGTGGTTCTTTTTTTCTGAAGTTTCCTCGGAGATTCAAATTTTGGAGTTTCTTCACCCTTTGCTTTTCTGCGTATTCTATTTACACTGGACATCGATATCCCGATCATTTCACTAGCTCTCTTTAGGGATTGCGAAAGTGGAACAATAACATTTCCTTCTAGTGCTTCTTTATCACACAATTTAATTACATTGTGTATTATACGTTTACAATCACTACGGAACGGCTTATTCCGAGCAGTTGTGTTGGGTAAAAGATCCATTAATTTTAATATAATAATCAAAATAACAGACGAGGAAAAAGCAAGCAAGCGCAGTTAGTAACCGATTCTAAAGAATGTCGAGAGAATACGAGACTTTCCCCCCCTCTTTCCTCAGCAGCCTTACCTACAGAGTGAATAGAATCGTCTTGGCACTATGCCAACCGTGGTTCTTCGTACTGTGGTCGGACTGTACCTGAAATATTTTTTTAAGCCAAACTAAATTTCTAGCAACAAAAACAATTCATTTTTATCCTACTGTAATTTCCTGCTTAGAATCCACGAATTCTACGTTAAAAATTTGAATTTCTTGATTCAGATTACATACCGCTGTGTATTATTTGCAGATTTATTCCGAGACTGCTGCGTAAAGTTTATAGTGCTGAACATTTTGTCCTTTATATTTGTCCTATGACACAATTTGATAATAAATTGTGTCATAGGAGACCTAAACTTATGTATTTCAATACAGAATGATGAACCGGGGTTATCAGGTGAGAAATAGACCCTTACTGTTGCCTGTCAGTTTCATAAGTTGGGATTGAAATCGCGCCTAAGTTCTGACCAATAATTTTAAGATCGGAAGGTAGATAATAAAACCAAGCGAATGCAAAGGGACTGGATATACACCTTTGCATGTACACCTAAACTATGGATGTCTTAATTTTAAGAAAACGAGAATTTCGACCAAGGATTTTACCATTCGTAATAAGATTGCGTCATCTTTTATCCCTCCTCTTTGTTATAAAATTTTAAATTTGCTTGCCCATTTTATTTTCAAGTTTGTTTCCAAACCCATAAATAAACTTTAATTTCGCACTTTAAAGTTGTAAAGATCTCACCATTTTTTATGCTTTCTGCATTTTACACCGTGAGAGTGCAATCTTGGCCACACTGGCTAAAATAGAAGAGCTTCTTTTTTTAGTCTTAAGAACCCAACAGCTACGTGAAAAAATAAAAAATTAAGTTTTCCATCGCATCCCATTCATGGGATTCAGGCTGCAAGTTTAATATTTCTGAGGCCTTTGCAATCTCAGTACGATATCTGAGCAGGATTATTTTTAAAACTTCCTTATAAATTGTCATGATGAAGACTTGTAGACGATATTATTTCAAATCCTCGCATCAGTTCAGCTTGAAAGGCTGTAATCTAATTTCTACCTCCTTTTTTCAGATTTTGTCCGGTATTCTCGAATTCTCTTTTTTTTCAGCGACTTCAAATACTGCTTCTAATGTTGTTGTTGTTTCTAATGCCCCCTGGTTGGAGGTTTCATTCACCAGGTCCTAATACGCTATTGGGCTGAAAGGCTCCTGTTTCGAATTAGCACCACAAGGGTCGGAGTTTAACTTGGCTAAATATACCGGTCTCGTAATTTTGAACCGAGTCAAGTGACGAGACCGAAACACCTGACCCCGCACCTCCAGAGGTAAATTTGAGAACTTGGAGGACATTGCAGTCACGACCTATTTTACGTGCCCCGTCATCCATTAGTGAACACGGCAGTGGATTTTCAGCGACGAGCATCGAACCAGGGACGTTCAAATCACTGGCCCGCTGCTCTTGCCAACTGGGCCACCACGCCCTCATACTGCTTCTGATTGGCTCTGGCTGGTTCAGTGGGCCATCGACACTAGGTCCAAAATTCCGAAATTACAAAGATTTTCATCCAACTTTAGCACAAACGGTTCATAAACAGGCTATGAAAGATACATCCTCTTTCGACCTGACAGGACAAGTTTAAAGCTATTTAAAATGGAAGTGTTACATGTATAATACACGATTTTGTTAAGTGTGTTTTGGTTTTTTTATAGATATCATATCGTGATGTGGACACGATGGCGCAATCTAAACTGGAACATACGAATCGTAGAAAGAATACCTTCAGGTGGAAACTCTGCTAGCAGTGATACGATAATAAACATCCAAAATGGCGCATCCGAGGAACCTCTCCTTTCACAACAGCAGCTGCCGAGATGTCATACAAACACGCCAATCGTCGTCAACGGTGTTAATAATTCGTACAACAGCGTCTAAGGACTGCATGATGCGCATTTATGTATAGGTGGTTGAGTAATAAATGCGTGATTATGAAGCAACAATCTCATTCGATTGATACAGGTAATACATAAAAAAAAGGAACCGGAAACTTAGTCACATGAGATAATCTGCGTTTAGTTCCCAACCGTGAATAAATTAAGCATACTGGTGAATGTGCGCCCGGTAAAATCAATCGAATAAAGAAAAAAAAAATATTTTGCATCTAACGGTAAGGTCTTGCACAGCAATACATATACAATAGATCCAACATCCGACAACACACGCAGAGAAATAGACAAAAATTAATATAGTAGGCATTCCACGGTAAACCCTCTACCCTCATCTTTAAGGGAAAAGGGCTGGTGTATCGAGATGGCCCCCAATAACCGACTTCTAAACGATGCATTAAAGTAACTTGGTTGTAAGAGAAGACATACAACTTACACCCAGGGCCGTTCCCCAAAATATCCGTTATTCTATTAAGTAGACTAGTTTTAATAAAGATATCATTCATTACAAAAAATTTGAAAAGGCGCCATTTTTAAAACTTGATTCAGGCGTCACAATGGATCCGCCCGGCTCAGCTTACACCAAAAAATTAGACATCTGTTCTAAACAACGAGTTGGGCCACCACTCGCATATATGACTTAAACAAGAGGTCGCGATACGAATAAATAGAGTGATAACTCATACTTCTTGTAAAAGGATTTTGCAGTTAAGCATGTAACCCTCGATATACTAATACTAATTTTGACTGTAAAATAGGATGAAACCCAAAGGAGCAGTTCCATATGCAAAACTACACGTTTTTACTGGTAATGCAATTTATTCCCACCAGTAACCAGTAAACTTGGAGAGATCTGATTAATGACAATAGTACATTCTGCTACCAATAAAAAATATGTAAATTTGAATATGAAACGAGTCTTCAGCGCATCTGGTGGCCAAGTTGCGCTCATGAGGCTGATTATACTGGAGGTGCATTTATGTTTTTGTATGTCATGTGAAATATTTATAGCAAGCTCTATCCTTATTAATGTAAATAATATTTGTTGTCATACGGAGTGCTTCGTTCGGCATATCTTCGATATGACGTCATCCTACACATCTGGCGATGAAGACTTGCCTGATTGGCTGAAACGTCTTGCTGCAGAACAGACGATTTTGAAATGCAACTTTTTAAAAATACTTGTAATAGATATATAAGGTCTGTGTGGTAGCAGGTGATGAGAATTTAGCTCCGAAATTGTCAGTTCCTATTCTCTTCATTTGAACTGGAGTTTGTTAAAGTAGGACAAGTTCCGTCCCGCTGGGTACTCCTTATACCCATTACATTACCTTACAGGTAATGGGTGAAAATGAGGCAATGTAACACTCGCCTTTCTGTCGAACATTTGCCGATGATGTTTTTCGGCTCTTTTACGCTATAATATTTTTTCGTTTTTTTTCTGCGATGCCCGGATTAAGCTGGTGGCGCATTTTTTTACGACTTTAAAATTAAAATTGTTTTTAACCTTTAATTCTGGACTCCTTGTCTCTTTACTTTGGGCTTTCCAAGTTATGTTATGACCTCTTTGGATTACCCATCAATATTGAGCAGTTTTGACATGCCTATTCTAATTTTGACAGATAGATGGTGAAAGTAACATATATTTCTGAAAAAAAGGACACTATTTATACACGCATATATATATAGATCAAAACATTATTTATTAAATGAATGATAAAATATTTTACAGCTTCATGATCACATCATATGCTTTTGGTTTCTTCACACACTATCATACAAATGCTTTTCTCACAGATGACTGGTTAGCCCTGATATTTAAAAACTTGCACTTAAATAACTATAAAAAATGAAACTAAATATTGCACAAGGAATAGCAAAATGTCAGTAGAGAACATTTCCAAAATTCCATTGAAAGCATTAGAGATAAGTTGACGCCCTGATTCTAACACTGCATAGTAAATACTAAATGACTGCATGCTTTCTTATTTACACTTACTGACATATTACAACGATATATTAACATTTGATTGATATAAAAAGTATATAATGACAAAACAATGACTCATTTAGTAGCCTCTTCTTGTTTCTTGCTTCAAAAACAATCTCATCACGCAGAGCTGTATGTGCAATCGATTTATTACATAGTACTATTTACTCTTTAAACAAGTGCTTCAAATTAATATCAATAACTGAGCACTTCATCACTGCAGATGCAATAATCACGATATCCTTCGAGTACAACACTGATTTAAAAACTCAGTAACTTTCAAAACAATATTTACAACAGATGTAAATGACACTAACTTTTACCTCATAAAAAAATAACACTGGAATTGACATTATTACACATGTACAGAGAAACAAGAGGGCAATAAAGGAAATTATTAAAAACCCTATTTACAAATCTAAAATAATATAAATGTTATATTTAAACTTTATAAACAAAATGAGGTATATATATTTATAAATAAATAAATAAATACATAAATATATATACATATACATATACATATATATATATATATATATATATATATATATATATATATATATATATATATTTATTTATTTGCACAAATTAAATACAGATTGACAGTTAATAAAGCCTTTTACCTTTTTTAACAGTGAAACATTATCTTCATCTTATAACTTCATTACAGCAGCTGAAGAAACTTCATATGTATAATTTAGAAGTTAATTTATAAATAAGGATTATTTTTAAAAAAAGAGATTTAGAGAGATTTTGAAATTATGTTGGGTTGAATAAATACTTTTCTAACCTAACAAAGTGTTTACTGTTTTTAAAAGTCTGTCTATTTGGAAATATCACAATATCAAATTGCAAACTTTCTAGCTGTCTAGATTTTTTTAAAGTTCTTTTGGCTAAGATTTACTCAGAAATGAAGGAAAACGCTTGGCAATTGCAAAAAAATATTTCAACTTTTGAAAATTAATTCAGGTTGTAAAGTAGATTAATTTCTCTACCTGTGCATTAATAGTAGATAGTGATATCGAAGACATGGGGGGGTGGGGACTAGGAAGGTGTGATGGATACTCAGAGTGGGGGCAGAGGGGTTTGCAAAATAAATGTGAAGAGCATATTTTACTAGGGTTACTTTATATATATATATATATATATATATATATATATATATATATATATATATATATATATATATATATATATATATATACAGATTTTTTTCTTAAAAAATAGGTGGGTGTACAGTGCTTTCTCAAATGAAGGTATATATTTTTAGAACCGTGTTTTCACAAGGGGAAAAAAAAGCTCACAATTTTTAAAGAATACTTTTATTTTATATTAACAATTTGTAAGTTTCTTAAAATTTTGGTTAAGTTAAGCCAAAATAATACTTTAAAAAAAAAAAAAAAAAAAAAAAAAAAAAGTGAGGATATGCCGTATCCCTGCGTACCCTCAGAAAAAAAGCCCTGTATGTATGTGAGTATGTGTGTATATATATATATATATATATATATATATATATGCATATGTGTGTGTGTGTGTGTGTGTGTATATATATATAGATATATATACATATATAAATATATGTGTATTTATAGGTCAGGGGGGAGGGGAGAAAAGGGCAAGGAGATCACCCAAAGGGGAGGTATAAACATAAAAAGGTTAAGAATCACTGCTGTAACGTATCAAAAATTTCATGTCAAAATACACAATTTCTACTTAAGAAATGATGTCAATAAATACTAATTAAGCATTAAAATGCAATTTCACCTTACAAGAAATCATTATCAATGGTCAATGAATCATTTTTAAGATTCAATTCCATTTCAGGTTGCAGAAACTACTGAAATTCATACACTATCAATTTGTATTTAATTTGCAACACTACATGCTAAATGCCAGCGTTGTAACAATGAATAATAAATGGAAAGAAATATGCAGTGTTTATGACACATAAAAGAGTTATTAGCAAATCCTATGTTTTAGGAGAAAATATAATGGTTTACAGGCAGCCCATTCAGAAACATATCAATTAGCCATCAGCAATTCGTTTAATTTCTAATGATAAATACATCATGAATAACTGGCAACAGCTATGAAGCAAAAATGCAGGCATTTTCAATCATTCTCATGGATATCATAAACAAAACTGTATAGATTCATGTATAGAATTCTGCAGTCTAGAATATAAATAATATCTAATCTTCATTTCTATGATAAACTTTTGAAAACTGCAAAAAATTGCACCTTTCTCAAAAGCATGTGCAGTTTAATGACTTTATTTAGCAGAAATTTAAAAATTGGACTACATCCAAACAACAGGATAATATTTACAAATGCCAAACTGGCAATATCAATCATAAAGCACCTTAACTATTAAAAATACTCCAACAAGCAATCACTAAAATAGAGCATAACAATTTCAATCAGGAATTGTTAAAAAACACAAATTTCAGGGGAGGAGGCATTATGACAATGCAAGAACAGGGCTTTAATATCAATTCAATGGATGAATCACATATTTTCAGGATAACTGGGTGAAATTCTATGTACGTCATCAAAAATTTTATTATATTCAAGATAAAAATATTGAGCCAAACTGTCCAGTATTAACCTAATTAAATTTACCTACAACTTTATGCCAATGAATGAACAGACAAGAGAGAGAGACTAATACGAATGTGATGAACAATTAGTACGAAGCAAGAGATCTCCATTAAAATATAAAAAAATGGAAATCAAGAAAAATTGACAGACAAAAGAATGATTCAGTAAAGATAGAGAATGAAGAGTCAATGCAAAACCATACAGTATATCAGCATTTACATTTATGTGATAATACCTGAGAAATCATTCATTACACTTTTCAATTAAACCACATCAATATTAGACAAAAGATTACATTCGCAGAACAATATCTATTCTCAAACTGAGCTTGCATAAAGAGATAACAAGTCCATTACTATAAATAAAATTTGAAAACAAAAGAATAACCTTTATTGTTACATTTAACAATTAATTATTATTGTAACAATCCAAATTGAATGCAACTGCAAATATATTTCCTTTAACAATTAATTGTTATTGTAACAATTCCTTATTGTAACAACTAATTGTTTATCATTATTTATTGTGTGCAGTTTTAGTAAAGATATTCAGAGGTAAAAACCACATGAAAAAATAAAATCTAGTCAACATTCAGAATGTTGACTTTACAATACAATAATTTACTTAAGTATTTAAATCGAGGTTTATTAATAAAACCTATACTAATTACACTTCTCTTTCAGACAGCATGACTTTCTATCTACCCTACTCGACATTCAGACGAGTGTAGATAGACATAAACAACAAATTTGGAAAAGGAAGATAAAAACCAAGCATTCTGAAACAGATGGGCAGGGCTAGAAAAATTTCAAAACCATAACATATCCAGTCAAGCATGATCTTAAAAATACAAATCCCATACGAAATTTTGCAGTTTTCTATGAAAGATGTTGCTTGCAGACTGATTCCGTTTAAAATTTTGCATTTCACAGATGCAATTCGGGCAATGCATTTTGTTAAATATCTAAATACAAAATTGTTAATTATTGAATTAAAATACATAAGGATTAGTTTTCAGTAGTTGCATAAGGAGCAATTCTCGATCTCACAAACCACATGAGAAAAAAGGCACGATGAAAGTGCAAATCCATTAAGGTGTATGATTCCTCTAACTGATATTTGGCAGGTGGGTATTGCAGTGAGGGCTCAAATAATGATTTACACTTATCCCAATCAAACTAATTCTTATTTATGCAAGAAAAATAAAAGCAGTCAAATAGTTTGTTCACTGTAGGGTATTATTTTTTTATTTTAATGAAAACTTGACTAGTTCTGAGCAGCTATTAAATATGAATGATTATAAAACTTAGGAATTCACTTAAGTAACAACTTTTGCATAGATTCAATATCTAAAAAGAAAAAATATATGCTTGGTGGATTTTTTTTCACATGCCATAGGCATTTGAAAGATAGGATTTTTCAAGCCCTGGTTATGAGAAAAGACACAGACATTTTGAAACACTAATTTATTCAGATATAAAATAACTTGCTGAGTTTTAAATTAAAAACTAAATGCCAGCTATAATGATCATACATATTTAGTGGTTTCAGATAATCTAACAATATTTTTCTTTTTTAATATCTTTTAAATAAATGCCGAAATAACAAAGTTGCTAAAAAACTACTAGTTCTTTACAAAATACCAATAATCAATCAAACTAAAAAAAAAAAGTCTCCAAAATGTAGAAACTATTTTCAAAATTAACATTAAAAGAAATTTAATAAATTTAGAGATAAAAAAACACTTCCTAGAAATTAACTTACAATTGCAGTAGTCATTAAAAAAACTGATATCATAATTTTATACAAGCAAAGAAAATTTTACAAAGATAATTGATGAATATTTTCATATACAAAGATTTTTTGAGCTTCAGTCTCTAATATCTGACTATTAAAACAAATTCAACTAATTTTTTAATTCTATTTAATTTTAAAAATTTAATACACTCAAATTTCACATTATTTTTCTCTCATAAAAATGTGATTTGGCCCCAAGTATTTTAATCATTATTACAGGGTGTCCACGTCAATCAATGCAACCAGTAGGTTTCTCTCGACTTTCAGAGACCCATCAAAAGCCCAAAATAAAAATTCTGCAAATTTAAAATATTTCACAATTTTTAGTTATTTACCATTTTCAAGCCATATTTTACTTTAAGTTATTTCTTGAATATAAAGCATTTTGGGATTTTTATTATCTCCCTTTCATAAAGAAAGAATCAGGACAGTTGAACCATAGCTGTGCTATCCTGACATCAGTTTAATAATTTTTTTTATGGACAAAAATAACATACTTCTTTACACAACATACATGAATAAATAAATTGACAAGTAAAAAATTTCCAAGCAAAGAAATACTTCGATCGTTCTTGAAATAGCATCATACAACTAATTTTAACCCTTTCTGGACCACTGGATATATACGGACTAGACATTCTTATACAAGACTTGTAATTCTGGAGTGTTACAGAAAATTTTACTAGCAATTATAAATGACAATGATTGGAGACCTATTATCCCCTTTTCTCACATATTGTATGTTGAAGAGAGTGTATTTGTGTATATGTGTATGTGTGTGTGTGTGTATGTATGTATATATATATATATATATATATATATATATATATATAGGACGATGGCCCAATGGCTAGGGCACTGGCTTTCGGTACCAGTGTCTGTGGGTTCAAGTCCTACTGTTCGCATGAATCTTTGTAGCCGCTCGGAACCAGCTTTAAGCAATAGGTCCTAGTCTAAATTAGCACTCATGTAGCAAAAAATTGACCATAGCACTCCGAACCAAACCAAACAATGTATATGTATATGTATATATATATAAATAACATAAGGAACCCTAGTAAAATATGTCATTCCTATATTTCTTGCTAACTATCCATGCCCCCCACAGCCCCCACAGGTTGAGAACCACTGCTTAGGTACACAGACCTAAAAGCAAATCAAGAATGAGCAAACATGATCAGAGAGAGAAAATAAGCTTATTATATAGTCCAGAAAAGATTCATTTCAGTAGTGAAATCAGATGCTATATTTTGGGTGCTTGTTATACTGCTCTTTATTATATCCAGATGAAAAATCGTTAAAAAGCTGTCTAAAACAGTAGCATATATTTTGCACTTACTTCAACAGAATCAAACTCATCTGCCTCTTCAGAGATAAAACAATGAAATAAAATATGTTATCTCATTGTAGTCACACTATATAATTTGTCATTGAAAAAAATCAATATTTCTGTTGAAACCCTATAATTGAATTTTTTAGAAACATTATGGATTAATTAAAAAATTTTTTCTTTTTGTCCCATGTAAGACACCCTGTATTAAATTTTCTTAGCCTCAAATAATTTGATTATCGAAGCTAATTTGAATTTTTTTTTATAGAATTACAAACTATACATTTGTGCACACACTCTTCGCCTTCCATTTCAAGTACCTAACCTTTGCTGGCTATCTTCCCCGAAATAGTAGGCTGTACAGTAATTTAATAGATACAAGGTTAAATTTGAAAACTATTCAGGCTAATATGGATTTCAATAATGAACATTTTCCCATAAATAAGGAACAAATAATCAATCAATATGAGAAAATGACAACAACACTAGAATAATAAGAGAACTCATGGCTTTTGAATAAGCCTGTTATCACATTCTTTCTCTGAGAGAGAATGACTCAAATTAGATAGCATGGTCATTTGCCATAAAAAAGGAATATTTATAATACTACAGACATAAACATATACAGTCATCTAATGTATGTAGAAAAATGGGAATGGTTCCATCCAATTTAACACAAATGATGCATTATAAATGACCACAGTATTATCAATTATTATTTTTAGAAGTTTTTTTCAAAATTGATATTTTTAAGCTCATTTTAATTGATCATTACAGCCAATTTGAAGAATTCCATCATCTTATTTATAAATAAATTTATCAAAAGTTAACATACAGACAATATTTTTAATTGTCAGTATGCGAACACATATGCATATATTTTCCAAATATACATTTTCTAATGTATATACTTTGCAAATTTATCAATGAAATATACACACGTCTCGAAAAATTTCAGAAACACATTCTTTGGCTATTTTAGCCTTTTAATAATCCATTAAAAAAAGTTACCATCTAAAAGAACAAAAATTGAACTAATATATGGATTTTTAGTACAAAGCACATAACAAGCAAATTTATTTTTTTGCTTTGTTTAAAATTCAAGGATTGTAACTCTTTCTCAAGACATAAATTTTTCTGAACAGAAATTGAAAAAAACCTTTAATATAGTTCTATTTATACATTTCAATTTAAATTAATTTATTTTTAAATTTTTGAAAATTTCATTTATTTGTTTCAATTTCCTTTAATTTCAATTTCAATTAATTTATTTTAAAATTCAAATTAAATGTTGATTAATTCAATTTTTAAATTTGAATTCAAACTTTTCAAAACTCATTAAAAACTGAATAATTTGTTTTTTCATACTGTTATGACATTTACCTAGATCAAATTATACTAGATATCTGAAACTTTACTTTTGTAACTATTTAACCACTACTTAACTGTGCAATTACTAATGTGGTGACCTAAGGGTTCTTTTTTATCTTTCTTGAACTATTACATACTCTTACACTCTTGAAATTTAATGCATCCTAATGCCCCTCGTGAAATGCATAAATCTAAAGAAAATATAATTAAATCTAATAATTAGTGTTTGCCAGCATTTTTATATCTGTTTTCATATTTGCTTTTCAAAACCAAAAATCATTTTAATAAAAGAATTTTATGAATGTAACTAAAGCTGGTAAATGTCCATCTTTCAACATATGTAGGAAATATGAGGCTTCAGTGAGCTGAATTTGTTTATAATCAGAAATAAATTTTGATAAATAAAATCACCAATATGAATACTTTAATTTTTAAAATGGATTTTTTTTTTAAAAAAGGGGGGGATATGATGAATATAGTCCAAAATTAGTATTATGTGAAACTTAATTATTACTTTTAATAACAACGGCTTACATCTAAAATTAATTATATTTTAGAATAATTTTAATTATGAGTATCTGTTATGTAAACAATTCGTTGAATTCGAATCATTTTGATTTCGGCCTCGATGTGCTTATTTCAGGAGATGGCCATTTGGGTAATTTCAAAAGACAACAGGATAAAGAACTTTAAAAACTTACGACTGCAATAGGATCAAGTTAAAAAGAAATCTTCCACAACGGAATTTGTTCTTTGTCTTCATGAACGAGTTTTGTTTCTGATAAATGAAAGAAGAAAGTTTTACTGTGCTGTGACTACTCAGTGATTTGCATTCAAGAAAATGTGGTGATTTCAAATTTAATCATCAGCAAGATTTGTGAAAGTTATCTTCATGCCTGAAGGAAGTCTTCCAGTTTCAAGATTTGTGAAAATTTTTCCTTTTCCCACATGATTTCTGCATGTACACCAAATGCTGTGCAGAAAATCAAAAGAAGGTTCCAGAAAATGTGTTCTACTTCTACGTGTTACATTTTTATCGTCGGGTTTTTCACCAGAATATTTTAATTCTTATAATATCTCAATCATTGAATAACTTTTGTTTTATGAAGTGAAATAATTAGGTTAATCATTATATTTGTATGTTGAAATAATTTTAAGTATTTTAGTTTTGGTATCTTAATATTTGTAAAACAAAATGGCTACTGCCAAACCAAATACCGAGCTTGACGATTCTTTAAGAATCACGAATGGTGAAACAGAACTAAATATTGTGCCTTTTGATTCTCTTAACAGACTATTGAAAAAGAATGTTATGTGGCATTGGGATGATACATGTCAAAAACCTTTTCATGAGTTGAAAGAGATCTTAATATCAAAACCAGTATTACAGTTATATAATTCTAGTAAATCATGTCATATTTATGTTGATGCTTCCCAAAATGCTGTTGGAGCTGTTTTGAAGCAACCACATGAAAATAATATTCTCCACCCTGTATCATATCATTTTAGAACTTTCAGAGATTACGAGAAGAACTATGTGATTACTGAATTAGAATACTTAGCAATCATAGATGCATTACATAAATATTATTATTATCTCCATGGACAGAAATTTGTCATACATACTGATCATGTGGCACTCGTTTGGCTCAAAAATGTTAAAAATTTAAAAGGTAGGTTATTCCGCTGGTCCCTTAAGTTAAATATGTTTGACTATGAAATTAGATATCAGAAGGATTCTACAAACATTGAAGCAGATATGCTTTCAAGACATCCAGTTTCTCAACATCTCCAACACTGTGTAGGTTTACTAGATAAGAATGAAATAATTCAGCAACAAAAAATAGACAATGTGTGTGGTAAAAATTACAAAAAAATTAATGAAATGATGGTAATTAAGAAAAAGTATGCTTCGGTGGGATCGCGATTATGAATGTTGCTTACCATGATTGTTATATGATTAGATGAGTATTTCTACTGTGATTAGTCTGGTGTGAAAGCTGTTGGGAATCATAAATTCCTATGTTCTATATGTAATCTAACAATTTCCTAGCAACCACCAGATGACACTGGGAATAGGCTCTGTGTGGCTGTGTCTGTTTTGTTCACACACACTTCCTTATTCTTCTCTGTAGTAACTAGTTGTATTAATGTCGTCCGTAGTAGTAATTGTATAAGTTTAGTTTATGTATATTAATTCATTTAAAGTTTAACGATGGTTTTAATTTGAGTACTCAGTTTCACCAGCATTAGATGCTACAAGGAACATTTCTCCGACCAAAGAACTCCGTGCATCAACAGATACCAGGTAAGTGAACATTTCACTACCACCTTCACACAGAAGTTCAAATTTGGAAGAAATAAAAATTACAACAACAGCAGGGTATAAGGAGTAAATATCCATCAAATCTTCAACATCAAACTGTGCGAGCATGAAAATGAGCAAAAATAATTTTCCAAATGTTAGAAATGTGTGTGTTTTCCTTAAAGAAAGAGAAACTGTCACATGCCACATCAGATGGCACGACTTGTTCAGAATTCATGTAATTCCACTGTTGTTCAATGTCGCGTGTTGTCTTGTGTCGTATTTAAGATATTAATGTAAAAGATGCATATTAAAACTTAAACTTAAATTACTTAGCCTCAGCTGTTTATTATCCAATATCCTGATTCTCTACAATTGCATTGCTCTGCTGTGACGATAGTGCTGACGTGCTACATAGAATAAGGTAAGCATATTTTTACCTTACTTTTGATTTGCGAGTGATTTATCCAACATCAAAAAAGAGTACAGATGGTAGGTCGAACCCTCCATCTTCTTCTCTTGGCAACATTAAGAAGAAAATTAAGTTAGATTCTGTTATTCAGTTACCAGAATTGTTTAGTCAGCTAGACGTTTTTGTTAGATTCCGACCAAGAAATAGAAGCATTGCAGTTGGAAGAACTAACACAATGATAGAATCAAAAGTTGATACCAAGAATTCAAGCTTGTCAACTGAGCGAAAAACAAACCACCCTGCACTTGTTACTAATCAAACATCAGAAACAGATACTAAATGTTTGCAATCTGGGAATAAATTTAAAATACCTCAACCTCCAAAATGGCAATTAAATTGTAGTGTAAAACAAAACTGATCACAAAATGGCTCTTAAAGATAACTATCTTGTTGAAAAACTAAGAATAAACTTAAACTCTAATAATTATTCAAACTGGAAGTTCAAAACCGAGTTAGAATTCAAACATGAAGAAGAAGAGCACAATAAAAATGAGATCAAAAACGAAAACGAAAGTAATTTGCATATACAAACCAATCAACCTAGAAGATCAGAAAGAGAAACAAAAGGAATACCTGAGAGATATGCCTTTTATGCAAACCCGGGAAGAATTAACGAACCAAAAGTCTGGAATGATGTCCAGGAAATGGAAAATCCATATGAAAAACAAAAATGGATAGATGCAACAAAAGAAGAGATGAAGTCCCTTTGTAAGAATCAAATTTGGGAATTAGTGACACCACCTCCAGGAAAAAAGGTTATTGGATGCAGATGAACATTCAAAGTTAAATATAACTCCGAAGGACATATCGAACAATATAAAGCAAGATTAGTCCCAAAAGGTTTTTCACAGAAATTCGGATCAGATTATGACGAAACCTTTGCTCCTGTGGTCACATATACAACAATAAGGGCATTCTTAGCTAATGCTGCATACAAAAATCTAAACGTAAAGCATATCGAAATAAAAACTGCTTTCCTGCACGGAAATTTAGAAGGACACATTTACATGTCACAACCAGAAGGTTACATTGAAGCGGGTAAAGAACAGAAAGTCTGCAAATTAAATAAAGCAATCTACGGGTTAAAACAAGCCGCAAAAGCCTGGCACATTAGAATTGGGGAATCATTATCGAAATGTGGTTTCGAACAAAGTAAAACAGACCCATGCTTATTTAAAATGGCAAGAGATGGAAATACTATGTACATAATTGTCTATGTAGATGACTTACTCATAGCAGGAAAAACAAGAGATATCAGAGAAATTGATAACAAGATAGAAAAAGAGTACGAATAGAAGGATCTTGGTGAAGCAACTTATTATTTAGGAATAAATATCGAAAGGTCCAAAAAAGGAAATTTTGCTTTAAGTCAGAAAAATAAGATAGAAGAAATCATTGAAAAATTTAACCTGAAAGATGCCAAACCAACCAATACTCCAATGGACCCGAATTATCTGAGACAAGAAGGAGATGACGATCAGCTGCCAAACAATACCAAGTATAGGCAAGCAGTAAGGGGTATGTAGAACATTGCCACAGTATCAAGACCCGATATTGCAGCAGCTGTCAACATTTTGAGTAGAAGGAACGAAAATCCAAGAGATACAGATTGGGATGCTAATAGGGCATAAGGAGTTAATATCTATCAAATCTTCAACATCAAACTGTGCAAGTATTAAAATGAGCAAAAATAATTTTCCAAAAAAAGAGTACAGATGGTAGGTTGAACCCTCCATCATCTTCTCTTGGCAACATTAAGAAGAAAATTAAGTTAGATTCTGTTATTCAGTTACCAGAATTGTTTAGTCAGCTAGACGTTTTTGTTAGATTCCGACCAAGAAATAGAAGCATTGCAGTTGGAAGAACTAACACAATGATAGAATCAAAAGTTGATACCTAGAATTCAAGATTGTCAACTAAGCAAAAAACAAACCACCCTGCACTTGTTACTAATCAAAAATCAGAAACAGATACTAAATGTTTGCAATCTGGGAATAAATTTAAAATACCTCAACCTCCGAAATGTTCCAAAAGTAATGAAAAAGAGTCTTCTAGAGCAAAAGATTTGAAAGTGAAGGATAGTTCCAAGACAAGGTAAGTGGAAATAAAAGAATCAAATGAAACAACTGAAGTGAAGAATAATAATGAAAATCATTTAAAATTGTCTGGGGGGGATGAAAAACGTAAAACCCATCAAATCTCTGTGATAAAAAAATCAAAGAGAACCATTAATTTCATAAGTAAAAACAAAACAATAGACTACGATATTAACACTTGAAAAGGTATTGAAATTGAAAGGCTTTCCAAAAAAGGATGTCAATAACACTAGAAAAAGGAAATGTGATAATACTTTCAGTGAGACTTCTGGTGAAACTGAGCAAAAAAGAAACCATACTGTCAACTTTTGAAATGGCCCAAATGGTCATCTCCTGAAATAAGCACATCGAGGCCGAAATCAAAACGATTTGAATTCAACGAGCAAATGCTGTTTTATTCCAGCAAAACATCCTTACAAAGCTGCGTCCAGCTCTCTTCTTGTGAGCATACAAGTAGCTGTCAACAGGTTGCCGGAAATTGGCGAGGTAGGTTAGTACTGGAAAGGGGTAAAGGACGGAAAGGTTACCATAGAGAGAGAGAATTCAGATTACAGGCGATTAAAGATTAAAGGTGTTTAAAATTTTTATTTTAATAAATAAATAAATATATATATATATATATATATATGTATGTATATATATAGACAGTAAAGCAACCACCTCAGGTGCTGAATTGAAATAAGCACCAAAATGAGATACAAAATTTTTATGGTATCTAAAATAATAAATTATAGAGATGCAATCAAGCAGTTTGCCACGATAAGAATGATTTAATAATTATTTTTATTAAATGACTTATATTCAAATTTGTTTATTTTTAAGTTCAATAATTTTTTTAATAAATATAACTTTACTTTTTATTTAATATGTATTTTACTTGAAATATCCATTATTCTATTATGTGGACTATTTCTAAGAGAGAAATATTCATTATTTAAGAGTCTTTCTAAAAATTTGAAAAGGTGTCGTTTTTAAAACTCGTTTCAGGTGCCACAATGGATTCACCTGGCCCTGGGAATTTTATATATATATATATATATATATATATATATATATATATATATATATATACAAACAAATAAAAAAACTGATCAAAAAGTATGGAAAGTGTGAAATTTTCTGCTAATCAAATTTTGGACAAATGCAACCTCTGCTTGTTCTGTGCTTTAAAGAACGGCACTCATCTACCTATAATGGGATTGAAATTTTCTCTCAAAATAAAGATTAGAAATAAATCAATCTTTTACAATACAGTAGCACATAAATTTACATAAAATACCTAGCTGATCATCAATCCAAGAATCAGTTTCCCCTTTTCTTCGCTAACTGAGGTCAAAACTGCAAAACGATCGATTCGAAACAAGTTTCCTCTTTGAACAAGCTATTTTTGAAAACAGTTAATTTCTGAAATTTTGACAGAAACAGAAAAATTTGGCAATCCATTTTAAAAAAAAAGAATACTTCAATATTATTCAATTTACACTATCCACATCAAATTTTCAATGACAGGAATCAAACTGCATTGATCTACAGACATAAATGAAATTCGACATTTTCCCCTTACATTTTTAAAACTAATGTTCTTTTAACCATAAAAGACTCGACATTATAAAAATTAGAGGATTTAAGATTAAAAATTTTGTAAGGTAATGCATCATTATAAAACTATCAATCTTTGTACAATACAATGCATAAATTTATGATGTTTACCTCCACATGCCGACACTGAATTTTTTTCATTTTATTTTTTTTTTCATTATGAATTAGAACTTTTTGACGTAGCAACATCCACAAACTTTTTTGTTTTCCCCTTATTGGTACAATGTTGAATAATGTTCTTGCATAACAGGGTGATCTAAAATCAGTGAAGCATATATTTTGACTGTGATGCAAATGGCATATATTGCATAGTCACAGGATCAGATTTTCATGGTAAGGTACTTGGGTGCTGTACACCTGAAAAAGAAAAAGCAAAATCTTAACTGCCTTCGATTAAGAAAACAGAATGGAAAGGACTTTCAAGAATTCTGCAACCTTTTGGATCAAAGCAAAGAACAAATTTAAAAGTTAATCATGAACGAAAATCTGAATAAGGGATGTACATTCTGTCAAACAAATATCAGGAATATTTTTAAAAAAAACACAAAATATTGGTTTAATTATCCAAATTTATTTCATTGCCTTCAAAATAGGCCTGATTTGATGAAATACACTCATCGCAACGAATAATCCAGTTGTCAAGATACCTTTTATAGGCATTTACCAGTATGGCCTTGAGCTCCTTCAGTAAATTTTTTCAATTTTATGGCTTCAATAGACTAAAAATGTCTTCCACAAAGTGGTAAGCTGAGTTTGGAAATCAGGAAGAAGTCAGCCAGGACCATACCTGGCTAATTAGGTGCTTGGTCAATGACATTTATTGAATTTTAGGTCAAAAAATCATATACATGGACTGATGTTTGGGACAGCACCTTATCGCAGTACAGAATCCAAGAATTATTCTTCCACAACTCTGGCCTTTTCTGTCAAGCATTTTTTCTCAAATATTTCATAATGCCCAGATAATATTGTTTGTTGACCAATTTCCCCTCCAGAAGGAATTTTGAGTGCTCAACACCATGATTGCTTCCCTTTGTCAAAGTTTTCGTCAGTTAAAGACATTGAAGTCGACCTGAACGAGGCCTGAAAGACAACATGAATGAGTGGTTGAAGTCTTCAACCACTTCTTGGCCTTCTTTGAATGTACAGTACCACTCATATATTCGTGTTTTCGATAAAGCTGACTCACCATAGGCTTTCTCCAACGTCTTCAATGAATTAGCACTAGAAATTTCATTAGCAAACCAAAATTTGAGACAAATTCTTTGTTCAGTACTTTTATCCATCTTTAAAATAGCAGAGCGTACTTGAGTACAACTAACACAAACCACAGCAGGCACAAAAATAGTTTGCACAATGGTGCAAAAACTCTAGGTAAAAATCAGGCACGTTGGTGCAATCTTGCAACAAGTTTTGTTTTTAACTCCTTTAACGTAAGATTTTTAAATTAATTATTCCCAGTATTTATTTTACTGAATATATGACAATTGTGATAACCACAACAATTCAGTAAAACAATTCTATAAATGCAACTGCTATTTAATAGTGACTTTTGGTTAAATTGTATAAAATACAATAAAGAAGGCTAAATTGTGCAAAAACTGCTGTATAAGCAAAGCAGAGCAGAGGCAGAAGTTTATAGAATATACAAGCTTATACAAGCTACTTAAAAGATACCTTTTGAATCCCGCATAGTCTCTTTTGAAACCAGTGATTTTGATAGAGAATAAATGAAAAATGTTGTACTCATCAGCAGTTTGCACCCAATAAATAAATAAATATTTTTTTAAATGATAATAGAGCAGAAATGCTGCATTATTTTGAAACTAAAGTTCATATTTAATTAAATTTCCAGTATATATTTACATATAAAACATGTTTTAAAGAAACATTCATAGCAAAAATATTAGTTTACTTAAAAACTAAAACCAAGACAAAAGATTATAACATCAAAACTTTTTTCCAATGAGTTCCATGTTTTATTACTTATATTGGTATTATTTATGCTTTGGATACTATTTTAAAACAGATTAAAAGGGTTGGTAAGTTCCATGCACTGCAACTATCTCTTGCAACACAAAGACTAATGGAAATTTCTAATATGACAATTTCTCTTCTGGAGACTTCGATGCCATTGAATGTTCGATGCCATTGAAACAATTATCTGCCTTCACAGAGAACTCAATTATTAATAAAAATTGGAAGCACAGCCAAATAGTAAGAACTGGCATAGATCCTACTCATAGATCCGATGCAGGTCACGTCATTGTAACAACGTTGTTGTTATTTGGTTCCTGAACGTCTTGTGCTTCACTGGGTGTATATTATATTGTTCTATAAAGTAGTCTCGCTTTTCTGTGCTAGTTTAAAGTAGACATTAAAATCGAAAATCCTGCCAGCTGTGAAGTGCAGTTGTTGGTAAGATATTAGAATGCAAAAAATGTTCGTGCAGTACAACCATAAATGGTAAAGTATGACCATAAATGCTGAATCCTACTGTGAAACTCTTAAGAAGCTGTGTTGAGCCATTCAGATTTGACAGCATGTGTTACTGTTCTGTTGGAGTTTGTCTCTTGCATGACAACCTGCAGCTGTATACCACCATCTACACTCTATGCCTCTTCGATAGGAACTCTTCTTGGGGTACCAGAGCTTGGAGCCAAATCCTCAGTGTTACATTTAATACATAAGGATGAGAGTGCTCATGAAAAAATTTAAAGTTGTGAATAATAATTTACATGAAAACAATAACATAAATAGTAGAAAGTTTAGTGATAGGGAAAGAGGAAAGTTGGAGGGAAAGAAAGGACAGGTACACTAGTAGTACAAAGCATAAAACCATGAAAACAATTTATACTAATAAAGGGACAAGTGGAAGTCGAGAGATCACGTGACCATAACTCATCCGGGCGGGCACCGATCCTCGAAAAAAAATGGCCGACAAATATACAAGAAACGGTGTAATTTTTTTTCTCATGAAAGTACATAAATGTTACATATTTGGAAAGAGCTTCGAAAACTGATAATTTTTTCTGCGTACACTTATTCTGTTAATTCAATAGTTTTAGAGATATTTTCATTCTAAAATCACTCACTGATGAGAAACCAAATCATCTGGTGCAGTGGTGCTGCCATCTGTCGGCAGCGACGGGAATGAAAATTGAAAGGAATTTATTCACTTGATATTAATACATTTGTAGGCTTTTTTTTTTTGTGGGACCCGAAGTACATAAATATGTTACACGGATGGCTTGAGCGTAGCTAGGCAAAGCCCAGCTAGTTTAAAACATAAAACACATATTTCTGGGGGGTTAAAAATTTAAGAAATGGTTTTAAAAAATTTTTTTTGTTGTTTTTTAAGTTTATATATATATATATATATATATATGTGTGTGTGTGTGTGTGTGTGTGTGTGTGTGTGTGTGAGGATTCTATTCTTCTGATGTCATGGATGAGGCACCACTTGAGTAGACGAGTTGATACTCGTCTACTCAAGTGGTGCCTCATCCAGTGAGTGGTGCTAAGAGGGTGGAGACGAATCGAACGGACACTGGTTGATTCTATTTTGGCAGAGTGCAGATAGCATGCTGTTTTTACCTTTGCTGAGTGCAGACTGCATGTGGTTTTATCTTTTTCACGCTAAACAAGCGTTAATGTCGTCCCAGATGGGCAATGATATTCTGTGTTTTTTTATCATGATAATCTGTGTAAACATAAGTTGTAAATACCTTATACTTAATTAAATAATAGTCAAGAATATGTGTTATTGCATTTGGATATTTCAACTGTGGGGATAAATTCCACACCCACACATATATATATATATATAGTTTTTAATTATTTATTTTTATTTATGTATTTTAATAACACATACACCATCTATACACATGCATTGCTTGAATAGTTTAGTTAGTAACATTTTTAATAAACACCATATAGTCCCAACCAAGCTCCTAGCGTTTACCATCTGTTTCTTCAACTGAAGAGATTCTTGGCTGGTCAGTCTACAGAGTCATTGAAAAACAAAAGACATCGTGAAGGAGTGGCCAAATAGGCTAGCAGTGAGTTTCTTTGACCAAGGAATATAAATCTAGTCTCACGATACTACAAATGCCTGAAAAAATTGGGCAACTAGGTAGAAAAGTAGTGTAATGTACGCTTTAACATTGGCAATAAAAACCTTTCAGAAATTTCTTCCTAATTTTTTTCTCACCCAATTGGTTTTTACTTTCTGGTTGCACCTTGTATCTTCTCTAAAGAGTCACTTGTGATGCTATGAGATTAAATGAACAGCAAAAACTATTAAAGATATGTTACTTGCAGTGAGAGGATACATAAACTGTCAAGCCCCATACATTCCATTTATTAATAAAAAATTAAAAATAAAAATACACCAAGCTGATCTGAAAATTGTATTACAGACAAAGGCAGGTTAACATATGGAGACTATGGATATATATATATGCTTATGACCGCCAATGTCCTCGAAACCAGGCAAATAGCATAACAAGACTATCATGTGATATTATGGGCAATATTTTCACATGTCTGGCATAATAAAAGAAACTATGGGTAATGGTTTAGAGCATGAAGCATTTAATTAAAAGACAATTAAAATTTTAAAAATATGCAAATAGTCGCAAATGAAACTTTTTAAAACTTTTGAATCAAGTAATTTTTTCCTGAAAATTCGCACCTCATCTATATATTTAAGTTGCTAAGGCGATTCTTTGGGCAGTCTGTGAGACAAAACTACTGTATCCATTTACTTCATCTTGGTATTAAACAAAAGATTTTAATCTATAGACGTGTCAAATTTTGTTTTCGTAACTGCAATTTCTCTCCATTAACAACAATTTACAATTAAAAAATTACTTTCTGCACATGCTCAGCGAAATGTTTAAATTTGGCTTACATACTAAGCACGAGGCTGCATAAACATGTTAATTTGTTTATTCCAAGGAATCTCTCTAGCTCTCTCTCTGCCATTTTTATTTTTATTTATGTTTGTTAGATATAGATTTAAACCTGACGGAAATTGTTTATTTTGCACTGTTGAGTAACCATACTTCATTTTATCGGGTTCAATAGAAATTTTTTAAAGTGCATTTCTCTATTCTTAATAATATGATTTTCAACATTTGGCAATGATGTTTTGCGTATAATTTATGTATTAGTACATTTATTTACTATCCAGCCGTCATATTTTGATGGGCACCAACTAGTTTTCAAATAAAATTGTTTTGAAATATTAAGAGGCCTATAGACAGGTTTCATTATGATGAAAAGAAAAGAAAAAAGTACATCAAAACAAAGCTCTTAAAAGCACATACAGAACTAGCATAATAAATAATAATTTTTTTCATTAAAATTAATATAAGTATATATAATCTATACATATAAAACAGTTCCGTAACTGAATGACATACAACACACAGACCAAACCGCTGAACCTAAAGGGATGAAATTTTGCATGGTGATTCTTCTTATAGTGTAGGGGTGCACTAAGAAAGATTTTTGAAAAATTCTTCTTGGATTTTTTAAAATTAAATTTTAAGCTGTTTTAGTAACTTTTTTTAAGTTTGCATTTAAAATAATCTGATGGTCATAAAATTTATATCACACGAAAGACCATAAAAATTTCTTTCAAATGAAATCTTTTTCGAATCTTTACCTCCATTTTCTGATTTTTGGTGAATTTTTAAAGATTAATTTTTAGAATTTAATTTATTAAATGCTGATCACATGATTTCTTTTGGAGATTATCAAAAAAAATATTAAAATACAGTAAAAGATATGTTCCTCAAACTATACTATATTAACTGTACAATATTCTTTAGTATGTTCTATTAGATTTAATTTGAATATTTTCCTCTACATTATTTTGTCTGTAAAAATATGCCTTATGATTTTTTTTATAAATATATATATATATATATTTTTTTTTTTACATCAATTGCACACATTGATCGTTGTATTTATTATAAATATCTTTTTGGGTGGCATTAATTGCATACATTGACTATTGAATTTAATTTGAATGTACTCCGTAGTGAAGTGCGGGTTTTCAGATATTCATACATATATGCATGTAAAAATATACTTACAGATTAAAAGCTTTTATTCTCAGTGCATGGACCTTTTAGGAGGATTTTTTATTTCACATTTGAGCCGTCCAATTTTCATATTTACTTTCCCTACTGCAGTCTGAAATAGAGCTACATATTAGGCACAAAAAAGACATATTACATATTAGACATAACAAAGAAAACAACATACAATGAAAAAAGCTTTACAATTGGTATTCTGTGTGTTGGGATAATCCCCACTTTCCGTTTTTCCAATTTGGAAATTAAACTTTATGTTGCTTTTCCCGTACAGCAAATGAGGTACCCGCTTCAGGGATAATGTAATGTAATCGTTTCAAAACAATCGCAAATTGCGATGTTCAGTTGCTATCGCTAATTGTTATATTTGAATTTAATCAGGGCCTTTTTATTGCATGGGCAAATCGGGACTTTGCCCAGAGCCCCCTGATGATAGGGGGCCCCAAAACCCCCTTGGTGCATGCACCTAGTACTTCTAATAGTATGTATAGCCCATGGATAGTTCTTATTTCTATAAATATTCGTAAGGGGGGGCCCCCAAATAGCATCTGTCCAGGGGCCCCCAGCATGCATAATCGGACCCTGAATTTAATATTTCTTATTTTCAATGTTTATTTATTTTATGTAATATTTGTTATTCATTGTAAGTATATTTTTGTGTGACAATTATATTGATATTTATTTGGTGTAAACTTTTTCTGTTTTCTGCATATGTAATTACGTTTATGTAAATCAGCCTGATGCACACGTGTTTTTCTTTTTTAATGTATATAATGTGTTGGCTTTACTTAGCTCTCGGGTCAGTCGGTGCATTGTGTCATGCTGAAAGCTATTGTCGATGCTCGATGTTATTTCGATTTTATTTTCGTGGTGGCTTACCTTTTAAAAAGAAAATAAATCTATGTTTTGTTTTTAAGAAAGACTGCTTCTTTACTTGCTGCTGCTTCAGCCCACTGCTACATTCTGCGATAATGCTTTTAAATCTACCATACCTTATTTAAGGTTTTAATAAGACCATCACTGTGAATGAGTGGATTATTCATCATTATTATCTAACTGTCAGATATGAAGCAGTCTCTGTGTTTAATGATGAGTTTTATGCATAACAACTCATGGAAACTTACAGTTATAACGATGATTAAAATTTTCGGAGACTAGTTCCGTAAAACAATCATAAATGGTTATATAAAACTTTACAGTATGTATTTTATAAATTATCTTTTAAACAAATTTAGAAGAATTATAATTTTAAAAAAAATTAGTATAACTTACTCTACAAATCTTGCAAAAACTTACAATAAAAAAGATCAGACTTTTGATTCCAAGATTAGATTGAGAGAAAAATAAAAATGTGATTTTAAATACCACACAAAAATTCAAAGAAGCATTCACAGAGTATGCTACAATATTTTAATCTGGGCATCCAAATTAATAATCACAATATAACATATATCTGAACATTTAATATAATTCACATAAATTTTCTAAAGTATTACTTTTTCAGCAACATCACGATAATTCATAGCACGTTGTTGTCTACATTAGAAGCCCCCTTAAGAATTAAAAAATGTTTTGAATATGAATGATAACTCAGCTAAAATAAAACTGGAATGAAGACAATGCTAAAAAAACATTTAAGAAACAGTAAATAAAAAGATTCAATCCAATAAAGAGAGAGATAGTTATGACCAGATTAACCACATAATGCAAATAAGTTTGCAGCTATGCTGTTTGGGTGATATGCTTGTAAAATATTATGAAACTTTTATTTATTAAATGAACTCAATTGTCCCATACAAATACATACTTTCAATAATATAGCTGCCACTTCCTGGGAAGCTTCTCTCAAATTTTGGCCATTGACTTCTAATATTTGGTCTCCTTCCATAAGGGAGTCATCAATGTCAGCTACACCACCTTTAATCTGTAAAAAAGAAAGCTTCACTATCAGCACATATTTTTACAATGAAATATTCAAAAATATAACAAACTATAACAGGGAGTTGACAAAATACATAAAGAGGAGCTAGAAAAATTAAAGCCACACAGATAAACATCTCTGATGGTTGCTGTTGTCCTGTCCAGGAATAGTGCAGAAGAAAGATGTCTTAAACTGAGCCAAAAGTCTGGATAACAGCAGCCACCAGATCAGGTGCTTGTGGGCTGTAGACACTTGTTTTGTGCCTTAAATAGAACCAAAAGCCTGAATGACAACAGCTGCTAGATCAGGTGCTTGTGGGCTGTAGACACTTGTTTTGTTTCTTAAATAGAACCAAAAGCCTGGATAACAGCAGCTGCAAGATCAGGTGTCTGTGGGCTGTAGAGGAGTTTTTGTGACGACAAAACATGTTTGAAAAAGGCAGTCATGATGGCTCGACAGTCAAAGATATGTTTTGAAGAAAGCTGGGTTTCTGGACAATTTCTACAGCTGATAAAGGATCTTATGCAATCAGGGTGAATTTTCATACCCTTAAAGAGATAAGTTCTTAGTCTAGTTATTGTAGAAGTCAAATTGCAAATTCTTCAAATTATATTATCTCTAAATTTATAGGCATTGCCATCTAGCATGCTTTATGCATTTTGTCATCTTCTCATGATCTCAATTTTGTACCACAATTCATGATAGATAATGGATAAGGGTACGTAAATTTTGCATAAAAAAAATATTGAAATTTCGCAAAACAAAATTTAAAATATATAAAATTTTGCATTTATTCACAGATATATATATAAATTAAAAAATTTTGCCTTTATTAAAAAAATCACAATTTTACTTACTTAGTTAGGTAAGTACCAAAATTGTTAGTTAAAAGCTAACATTGTAGTAGTCTCCACATTCTCTTCCTTAAGTCTTAAGGAAGAGACTTATTACTTAAGCAATAAGTAATAAGCAAATTTCGAGAGAGAGATCTCTCAGTTAAAGACTGTCGATAGTCTTAGATAAGCAATTTTGTTAATAAATTATTACTATTATTACCAAATTTCACTTAAAAAGTCGTTTATCACAGAGATTTCACCGAAAAGTAGTAAAAAAATATTTTTCGTATTCATTCGCTCATATTGGCAAATTTCGCATTTACTTGCATCTATTTCATAAATACGAAAATTACGTATCCCTAATGATGGATCTTTCCGAAGTAGGGCTGTTGAAAATTCAAAGAAATCCCACATTAGGCATTCCTTTCCCTTCAACATACTCATCCATTATTCCTTGATGAGGAGCATATAACAAGTGTGAAACCTAGGTCCAAGCTGCCAATATACTGGAGATGGATATTTTTTGCTATAATAGGGGTTAAAAAGTTAACTATTGTTGGAAATATGGCTTAATCAATTATGCATTCCAAAATGACAGAAACTGCCTACATCATACTCATGTAAACCCACATATCTCACATACACTAATGTTTAAATGTAGCTTCATTTCAGTTCAAAATATTACTAGGAAATTGTATTATTTTGTGCGTTATTGACTCCTGATTCATTTAGAAGTAAATCATATGCTAATTTAATATGTATTAATGGCAAACTGCCATTGATGGGTTGGGGAAGTTATTTTTCCCGTTGCGTTCTTTTCTTTTTCTATATACATAATACATACCTTATATATATGGTGTGTGGTCTTACTATGTTAGATGTAAGTCTTGTACTTTTCAGTAATGTTCTGCTAATAGTAAATATTTTTATATCAGAGAAGATTTAGTCTTATTTTATCACCCTATTAAGCTGTACAGGACTCTGCTTTGAATGCTAATAGATACTAGACTATGTGAAGTTACATATCCAAAGCAACAATTATACCAGTTCTAAAATACTTAAATAAGACTTTTTAATAGGACAGACATTACTTAAAATAGTTTTAAACATCTTACAAAAGTATTTAATAAAGATCGCAAACACAAAATAATAATAAAAATTTAGGCAAAAATCAATCAGAACTGATAGAAAAATCATAAACGAGTGATGATGAATGATTGTGTTCAAAACAATGCCCTTTTTTACAACAAAATTAAAATGTTTGACTACAATTCAGTTTTTCAGGTAGATGTATTGAGTAAAGTTCAGAAATTTTAAGTATCTGTGAAGGTGAAATTGAAATACAGGAATTTTTTTTAAGATTGCTTAAGCACTCTAAAAACCCTAAATAAATCCAAACAGCAAATTCTAGGCCCCGAGGTTCTAGTGAACGCCAGAGCAGTTCCTAATATCGTCTACCTCTGGTCCTCTTACCGCCTACCAGGCGAAATTAGGAGCACCTGTAAAAGGCGTTGCTAGCAAAGTCTATGTTTAATGCACTTTCAAGTGGTATAAGCAAAATTAGAATTTGGATGCACCTACCTGGTCATTCACTGGATTCTGATTCCTTGGAGCCAAAGTTTACGAAGGCAACAGCTAAGACAACTTCAGATGTCATATAATTTCTGTTGTTAGTGATAAGAGCGTTGTCACTATCGCCGCTGTTAGTACAAACCCAGAACTAAGAAGTTACTGCATTTTCTCATACATAGCACGAATCATACTTTAGAAACATGAATAGGCAATATTAGGCACAGGGGCGATATTTGGGGCACCCACCCTAAGCAATTTTTTTTTTCTCTTTTAGCTATACATTTTAAAAGTCCTCATATATTCTTCCAGTTTGCTCCACCAAACAGTACAATAAACAGAACCACAAGAGCAAATAAAAAAATAAATAAATAAAAATAAAAATTCCAAGAGTTTTAGGTTAATTCATTTACAAGGATTAACTTACTGGTACATAAAACATTTAAAAATAACACTTTAATGAGTTAAATATATAAACAAGACACTTACAACTTCAGATATATAGACACCTTTTGAATTATTTTTCCCGACAATGCTTAAACCCAAGCCTCGTCCAGGTTTCTTTTGTAATTCAACATTCAATTCAATTAGTGAAGTATTTTCTGTAGTCTCTTTATGTCTGTAAACTCGCAACTGTACATTAGGAACAGAGTGCCTCAACACATTAATGGCTTCTAAGTGAGTTGCATGCCTTAAGTCATGGCCATTCACCTAAAACAGATACACAAAAAAATTAGAATGGACAGAAACCTTAATGCACAAATTGGGTGTTATAAATAATTGAATAAGTAGAATTTGATTATAAAATCCGACTAATAAGTAAAAAATATTGTAAAGTTCAAATTTTCTAAACTGAAATTTTAATAATTTAAAATTTTAATTCATAATTTCATAACTATTATTGACTCATGCAAATACTTCCCTACACAAAAATGTTGATAGTATTGCACCATTTACACTAAATAAATGGTTAAATAAACAGTTTATTCACATCATATCTCCCTCATGAATGAACAGGAAATATTTTAATCTTTTAATAAAAATTTAGAGTGGTTTACGCTTGCTTTAGTCATAAACAAACATAATTAGCAATGGCAGATTAATGATGTTCTTTTTCAATAAATATACCCTCTTCATTTTCAGACAAACACACCTCAAATGCAGAACAAGGTCAAACTGAAATAACATTTTTTAACAAATAACAAAATAACTACAAAAAGTTAATTTGTTACATTTAATGAGCATTATATGCCATGGGATAAAAGAACTTTGCATTTCCGCAAAGCTCTGGGCATTTGCACAAAAAAAAAAATTAATAAAACATTTTTTAAAAAACAGAGGTAATTAGACTAACCTCTAAAAGCTGATCACCAGGTTTCAGCTTCCCATCTTGGGCGACAGCTCCATTTGCATAAATTTCATGTATAACAATACAACCCTATAAAAAAAGATAACACAATTATTTAATATTTTATGCAGAAGTAAAATAACTCAAATAATCACAACCTTTGGACTTCTATGCCGAGTCACACTCGACAACAATTTTATTCACAGCAACTCTCATGTCAAGTCAGACTTGAGAACAATATTGTTGACAGCAACTCATATGTTGAGTTACGCTTGAGAACAATATTATTCACAGCAACTCTTATATCAAGTTACACTCGACATTTTAAAATTTCCAACCATATATGGTTATTCACAGCAACTCTTATGTCAAGTCACACTAGACAACAATTTTATTCACAGCAACTCTTATGTCAAGTCACACTAAACAACAATTTTATTCACAGCAACTCTTATATCAAGTCACACTTGACATTTTTAAAATTTCCAACCATATATGGTTATTCATAGCAACTCCTATGTCAAGTCACACTCAACAACAATTTTATTCACAGCAACTCATATGTCAAGTCACACTCAACAACAATATTATTCACAGCAACTCCTATATCGAGTCACACTTGACATTTTTAAATTTCCAACCATATATAGTTATTCACAGCAACTCCTATGTCGTCACACTTGACAACAATTTTATTCACAGCAACTCATATGTCAAGTCACACTTGAGAACAATATATATTATTCACAGCAACTCATATGTCAAGTCACACTTGAGAACAATATATATTATTCACAGCAAATCCTATATCAAGTTACACTCACCATTTTAAAACTTACAACCACATATGGTTATTCAGAGCAACTCCTATGTCAAGTCACACTCAACAACAATTTTATTCACAGCAACTCATGTCAAGTCACACTTGAGAATAATATTATTCACTTTAACTCCTATATCAAGTCATACTCAACATTTTTAAATTTCCAACAATATATGATGGCAATGAATGTTTAGATGGAAAGCCTTGTTTTATATTTCTGCATTAAGAAGGGAAACAAAGATTGTGCAGTTTGTTCTAATCTGAAAAAAAAAATGGAGGTAGAACAGAAACTAATATCTATTGTGAAACTTGGGAAAGAAAACCTGGGATACACCCTGGAAACTGTTTCAAATGCTATCACACTCTTCAAGATTACAAAATGTTTTTTAAAAATGTTGAATAAAATTGTTTACTTTATGTATTTGGTTTCTCTTTATCTATTTAAATTTCTTATTTTTCAGTACAAAATATCTATGAATTTTGCAAATATCATATTGCACACAAAGATCTGATACTGTTATCAATATAATTTGTAAAAAAAATTATTAAGTCAGAATAGAAACAACTGCATCACATATTAAAAGTGTTTTATTATTTAGAATTGGAGTTCACGTACTTTTCGCAAGTCTGGCACAGTAGCTGTTTATTTCAGTTATTAAAATACAACTAAAGTTAAAAAAACATGGTAACTAAAACAAATTTATATATTTAAGGAAAAATTAGTCTTTCCTACAGGCATACGTTCAATGATTCTACTAAGTCCTAATTATTTACCACTGTATACTTTGGTAGCCTCCAAATATTTAATAATGCTAATCAAACAGTTTTGAATTTTCAATCTCATGATTTCATTCCAAAATTAATTATTTTAACCTTTGAATAAAAAAAAATTTAATTTAAAAAAATGTGTTTACTGCTAGTTTCTACCATTAATGGAAGTGTCTTTCACTATCTTTTGTGAGCACAAAATAAAAGTTTGCCAATTTTTCAAATGTTTTAAGCAATTTTAAATTCAAAATTCTTTTTTATTCTTATTTTTTACATATTAAAATTAAAGTGAATCTTCCTTCCGTCAAATTCCAATGCGCGGGAGGAAGAGGGTTGGGAATGACCTTTGGCCCTGGCTCCCCAAATAAACACAACTGGCCAGATGAACATGAAGAGCGGGGGTGCAGCCCAGTATTCTTTTGATGGAATACATGAAAAATTTTATATCTATATATCTACCCGGGCAACGCCGAGCAATAATGCTAGTATATATATATATATATATATATATATATATATATATATATATATATACAAATATACATATATATACAGGGTTATCAGGAAAGAATCATCCAATTACAAAATTTAATATTTTCCATAATTACAAACAAAAAATTATAATTAATATGTCATTGTAAAGGGAAAATGTTAACTTTTTATTTACAAGTGTTCGATATGACTTCCTTTAGTCACCCATATAATATCATTGCGATATGCCATTTCTTCCCAAACACGTAATGTTTCACTATTAACTGTTTATAAAGAATCACAAATGTGTTGTTTAAGTTCAGGTAAACTTGTAGACAAAGGTGGTATGAACACAAGGTCTTTGACATAAACCCAAAGGAAGAAGTCGTATGGGGTTAAGTCCGGTGACCTAGGAGAATAGCTGTGTAGGACCAAATCATCGGCTGCACTGCGACCAATCCAATGGTGTGGTAGTTCTCTATTTAGAAATTTACGAACTTTCAAATACCAATGGGGCTAAAAATTTAACATTTTTCCTTTATAATGACATATTAATTATGATTTTCTGTTTGTAATTATGGAAAATATTAACTTTGTATTCGGATGATTATTTCCTGAAAACCCTGTATATTCCCACACACACAAAGTACAGTTCTCAAAATGACTAATTATACCATTATTTGAATGTCAGCATTCTCAATTCAGTGTCCATCAGCAGTCAAAAAGGACAATAAGGCAACTGACTAAAAACTCCTTAAGAACAATACAAAAATATGCATTTGACAAGCAAACTTTTAACAGTTCTTCAGAGACAAAATAAATGTAACAAAGTCAATATCATTATGCTTACAATGGCAGTATCCGATCCACCAACGATTCCAAGACCCAGGCCAGTCTTGTCCCTATGAAGGTCTACAACCATTTCAGTACCAATAGCATCTAAAGTCACATCAGAGAACTCAGCAGGTGGGGGAATAGGGAGGGATGGTAAATTTGGAGAAAGGCGGTTAGGTGAAGGACACATCGGAGATGTACTAGAACCTGGAACATAAAACAAATTAAATTTCCCATAAATAGAATAACATTAATTTTTAAAACTCATCAGGCACGAAGTAATGTCCTAAAAAATTTTAAAAGTACAATAACACAAAATACTATTAAAAAATATTTTTAAATAATACTGTTTATTCGTATTATTCAGGGCTTCAAGATATCTATCCGAAGAACAAATCCTTTTTGCTTCTATTTAAATATCTCCGAACCAAATAGAAATAGGAAGGGTGGTGAAACGATTTCTATCTGAACCGGAAGAGAAAAAAAGTGATCTCTAAAATAAAGTTCCTTTGCAAATCGAATCCCACAGATAAATATTCTTTTAGCTCTATCTGAATGGATCCAGCTCTGAACGATAAAATGTCGCTCCTTGAAATTTTACTCTGATTCAATATATATAAATGAATAAATATATATATTCTGTCAAATAAATACCAGAAATGATTCCACTAAAAAACTTGCATAAAAGGAATTGAAAAGAAAACTTTCTGTAAAATGGGACATTTTGAGTCCATTGAAGCCATAAAACAAAATTCGCTGAAAGAGTTCAAAGCCATACCAGTAAGTGCCTATAAGAAGTGTTTCGACAGCTGGATTATTTATTGGTGTAAGTGTATTTCATCAAATGGGGCATACTTTTAAGGCAACAAAATAAATTTTGAAAATTAAACCAATATTTTGTGTTTTACTGAATAATTCAGAGTATTTGTTTCACAGAATATGAATATGAATATATATATATATATATATATATATATATATATATATATATATACACACATACATACATACATATATATATACATACATACATATACATACATATACATACACATACATACATACATACACATACATATATATATATATATATATATATATATATATATATATATATATATATATATATATACATATATATATTTATTCATGTATTCATATATACAGTGGAATCTCGATCTATCATTTTTCAAGGGACCGACTGAACTGAACGATAAATGCGGGAAAACGATAGATGTGGGAACATAACAAAGCAATGTGATAGTCAAAACTGGGTGAAATAAACGACACATATGGCAAAATGATGAGTCTGGGAACGATCGATCGAGATTCCACTGTATGTGTATTTATATATATATATGTGACGTGGTTCTTAAACCACCTAATTCTTTTACTATTAACTAATTTATGTCAAGTTCTTTGCCACTGGAAATAAATATAAATATATATATATATATACAGTGGAATAACGATCTATCGTTTTTCAAGGGACCGATTGAAATGAACGATAAATGCGGGAAAACGATAGATGCGGTAACATAACAAAGCAATATAATCATTGGGACTGGATAAAATGAACGACACATACGGTAAAACGATGGATCCGAAAACAATCGATCAAGATTCCACTGTATGTATATATATATATATATAATAAATAAATAAATAAATTTTAAAAACAAAAACAAAAAAGAGCAGTCATCACTCCTTTTCAAAATACTTCACATAGCAGCTGTCGTTAATAGGCCGGTGGCAATAAATACTACTTAAATAACAATTAAGGACTTTCTTTATTAACATTAATTAGAATTCAATTCAATCTGCCATTTTCCCATCATCTCTCAGATCACGACACACACTCACATCGAACGGTGAAAAACCCTAATCTCTCAAATCCCAATATTTAACTATCAGTTCCTATAATTTATCTTAGTCTTAACCTAGTTTAACCTTATTAAATATAGTGACAACTTTATATATGTATAAAATTTTTGTGTAAAAGTTCCTTGAAAATTCCAAATTTTAAAAATTTAGCCCCATTGGAACACTTTTAATTTCTTTGAAAATTTGCCAAAGAAACAAAGAAGCCAGATCTTTTATGAGAGATATTTTTTGTTCCAGCTCAGAACAGTTCCTTACTTAATGGGAACCAATGAATGGATCTGGTTGGATATATATTTGGAACAATCCAAATCTGTAGGAGCCATATGAAATCCACCCCAAAATAATCGTTTCAAATGATAAATAATTAATATTCACAAAAACCAATATGATTGGAACTTTTTATTTTTGTTTATATCCATTTCAAGCCCTGGTATTATTTCCATAATTAACAAATTAACTTTACAGATCCAATGAAAAATGCAAATTTTCTGATTTGCATTTAGTTCTGTCCTCAAAAAAGATGAGATTTTTCTAAAAATTAGAACTGAAAGAGAATTTTACATCGTAGGATATTAGGACACTGTAAAATTTATCAAAATGAATATTACCATGCATTTACATTCTGTAGTAAATAATTAAAATTAGAGACAGTAATTAGTCTGTAACAGCTATTATTTTATATTTTGAATTATTCTATATTTATGTTTTTGGTATGGTAACATTAGGTTTTTGTTAGTTCAAATATTTTGCAGTACTTTCACTACGTACAATATACCATATATTTACCACAAATTTTGGTCCCAGCTGTGATACAAGATAGTTAAATTTCGCCTCTCCAGAAATAATACCGGAAAATTTAAATTGGGCTTCCACTTGCCAAAACCATATCCCTGGTTTATCAACCCAAAATGGAGGAATTTCGATGTTCACCTTATAAAGCTCCATTTGGTTTTCAAGATTCAATTCTTTTTTATCACCTGCAGAACCCTTGTCTTCCATTGTAATTACAGTCAATCATTTTACTGAGACACCAGATAATGTAACGATACACCGCAAGTAAATTATATATGTCCACCAGCATAAGCAAACTGACAAGACACTGTCCTTGAACTGCAAAACTTTGTTATTTTGAAGTAACACATGTAATAATTATCTTTTTACAAGAATAATTATCACACAATCTAAATACTACCATTAGTTTTTTGTTTTTTTTAACTACATCTACATCCTTTTTGAACTAACAAAAACTTAATGTTGCCATACCGAAAACATAAAAATAGAATAATTTAAATTTAAAATAACAGCTGTTACAAGTCTTCAAGAAAACTGTATCATTGATTTCTATAACAGTTTTAAATTTTCATTCCTGTGCTGACTGTTTGGACATTGTAATCAAAATGTGCTCAAAATAAAAACAATCATTACATACTTTTACTAATGTCACCATTTTCTGGAAAAGGTCCTAAACTGTTTCTTGGTTTTTTATCATGGTTGATATCATTGTGCATAGGACTGGCAGCTGGTTTTTGGGAACTCACCACCATGAAGGTTATGGGTCCGTCTTCATTTTTCAACACTGATGCAGCCTAAATGTATTGTTTGAATCATTTTATGAAGATCCTTAATAATTATACATGAAACAAAAAGAAATTTTTTAAACTGACTTAAAATGCAAATTTATAAGGATACTAGCTGAATACCTGGGTTTCTCTATGGAGTACATTTTAGGATAATTATAATGAAAATATAATGAAATTGCTTTTTAGAGGATTTCCTTATAAACAATATTTTTTGTTTCTTCATTAGGCGAAACTAATATTACCAGGCTCGTCCACGAACTTAAGCATGAGCAAGCTACGTAAAACTGACCGTAGGAGAAAATATTTTCTCTTAAATCTACGCCAGTGTATTTTATAGTTGGTCTTGAGACTTATTTATCGTCATGGCGAAGCATACTTTGTGGGGAAATTGCAGTCTCTTAAAGTCAAAGGGGAGGTCATTGGGTATTAGAGGAATGTGTGGCATGAACACTTTTTCTCCTTGAGCACACCCGGTTAAAATAATGGCTTAAATTTTTATGCAGGGCTTGTAGTCTAGTGCCATAATACAATTTCGGTGGTTTTAAATTCCGAAGGATCATTATGGGTGTGCCCTTCCGCAAAGAAAGTTTATGATATGGAAGACCAATGGTTTAAGAGAATTTAAAAATTGTACCGGATAGTTAACAGCATCATCTGAATTACAGACAGTGTTTATCGACTGTCAAAATTAGTCTGTGGTCAAAATTGATTTGGTCTGTGCGAGGACTGTCAGTCAGTCACAGAACTGTTTTATATATAGGTTTAATTTAATATCCATAAAACATACTAATTTGAATTAAATTCTTAAAAAACTTCCATCTCAATTAGTCTAGTGGTTAAATTTTATCTTTTACTGTATTTTAATATTTTTGGCAATTTATTTCATTGTTATGCACGTGACACAAAATTAATTTAAAGTATCACAAAAAGAAAAGAAACCACGGGATCAGCATTTAATAAATTAAATTCAAAAAATTATTCTTTAAATATTCACCAAAAATCAGAAAATGGAGGCAAAAATTCAAAACAGATTTCATTTTAAAGGAATTTTTATGATCTTTCTTGTGATATAAATTTTATGACCCTCAAATTATTATTTTAAATGCAAACTTTTAAAAAAGTTACAAAAACAGCTCAAAAATTTAATTTAAAAAAATATAAGAAGAATTTTTCAAAAATCTTTCTTAGTGCACCTCTACACTGTAAGAAGAATCGCCATGTGAAATTTCAGCTCTTTAGGTCCAGCAGTTTGGTCTGTGCGTTATTTATCAGTCAGTCAGTCATGGAACTGTTTTATATATATAGATAGATAACATGCATTAATATAGGGGGAAAAATTTGCAGAAACTTGGATAACTTAGATCAAATAATTCTTTTAAATTACCAGTTCATAATCAGCACCAATAAGCTTCGTTTTATTCACCGCCAAAATCATATCTCCAACACAGAGTCCAGACTGAAAATAAAAATATTTTATTATTTCATTTTTAAAAATTTTGTGCTAAAACTTCACAGTACTTTTCCATTAGCAAGGTGCATTTGATGTTTGTCTTAACAAGTATCGAATTGGTGAGAATCGCCCTCAGTGAGAAGTCACCAATTTAACAACCCTAGGAAAATGGTTTAATAGATAATACGGAGGCTGATCAAAAAGTAATGAGACTAATTTTTTCCACATGCTTGTAAGCAATGAATCTTGTAAAAAATCTTGTACAAAAATTAGATTGAAAGTTTGGTCAAAAGCGAAAGTTGGTTACGTGATAGCATTGCTATCGCGTAACTCTTGTGAGTGGCAGATGTATTAAGAATGCAAGGTCATTTTTCACCTATGAATAAAACGGAAGGGTTGTTAGAACAACGTTATGCGATAAAATTTTGTGTTTGATTAAAGAAATTGGCCATGCAACATTTTAAATGTTGCATCAGGCTTTTGGAGAAGATGTTATGAGTTGTGCTAATGCATTTAAATGGTATAAACAGCTAAAGAACGGGCGGGAGGATCTTCAGGACTATCCTTGTGAAGGACGCCCTTCAACATCCACTACAGAGATAATGGCGAATGCTGCTCATGCAATTTTGCTCGAGGATCGTCGAATCACTTTAAGGCAATTAGCACACCACCTGGGCATATCTTATGGCAGTGTGCAGGCCATAGTAACTGAATAGTTTGGAATGCATCTTGCGTGTTGCTGTTGGATTCCCAGCTTTTAACACCAGAGCAACAGTTGCTTCAAATGTCAGTGTGTAAAGAATTGAAAGAACAGTATGATACAGAAGGTGATGAGTTTTTGAAGACAATAATAACAGCTACGAAGCATGGTTATACCACTATGATCCCACAACCAAGCAACAAAGTTCGCAATGGAAGCATCCTTCCTCTCCAACTCCAAAGAAAGCAAAAGTCATGAAGTCAGCGGGCAAGCAGATGATAATGTTTTTTGATTATGAAGGGATTGTGTACACACATGCAGTTGAAGAAAGACTGTAAATGGGCATTACTATGCTCAAGTGTTACAGAAATTGTGGAGTCATATGCAGCGCAAACGTCCACATTTGAAGCAGAATGGATTCAAGTTGCACCATGATAATGCTCGTCCCCACATTTCCTCCCAAGTGACTAATTTCTTGGATGAAAAATTTATCAAAATCGTTCCTCACCCACCATATAGCCCTGATCTTGCCCCTTGCAATTTCTGACTGTTTCCAGAACTTAAAAAGCTATTGCGAGGGTGACATTTCCCGGACAATACTTCTTGCCTGAAAGCAGCAGAGACGGTTTTAAAGAGGTTATCTTCTAATGGCCTCAAGTTCGTCTTCAAAATGTGGGTGACTAGATGGGACAAGTGCACAGCATGCCAAGGTGATTACTTCGAAAAACAACATGTCGATCTGGATAATTAAAAGTATATTTTCTGGGTAATAATTTTTGTCTCATTACTTTTTGATCAGCCCTCGTAGATAGGGTAAATTTTGAAGCCTCATCATCACACAAGACATGCTGGAAGAAGGTAGCGGATAAGCCAGTATGAATCATGTGAAAGAATATGATTAAGTTTAGAAACCCAGCTAAATAATCCCAAAATTCACATGAATAAAAATTTGAAACTAATTCACAACAGACTATACTTGCTTTCTTCACAATGACACAAAAGATTGAGTCATTGTGATAAAGCACCATATGGCAATAGAAAAAACATTTTGAACCATTTGCAATTATACCCAGCTGAATTTCTGTGATGACAACAAAAAGAGGGTCCTTTTGAAAACAATTTCAAGAACATTAAAGAGTTTTGGCCTCCTAATTTAATATTTAATGAATAAAACTCATGTTTATTTGTATATTTTGTTCATTCAAGTACACATATCACAGGAATTTCAGTTAATGAAACAAAACAGCTGAAAATGAGACTTGTGACCCTATTTGGTGATATATCACTTGTGCCTGGCTGACGGAAAAGTACCAACTTCACTTAAAGTGAGGTGATTAAAGCTTACCATCTGCATACTCCTGGAGCAGATGCCACATTGCATAAAGATTGCAAACCACATTTAATGTTTTTTACATATATTTTTATATATTTAAGAAAAACTCCATGAGGCCAGACTTTTACAGCAGTGCAATAGCATTAAAGAAATTAATTCCTTCATATGCTCACATCTTTTTTGTTAATAATATTTTATCTACAACATTCACTAAATTGCAATGAATCTCTCTCTAATTCATTTTTCCAACTTATTAAAATTTAGCAACAACATGCACATTGTAGCAAGCTAGCCACTCTCTTTAAAAGCATATATTTCATAAGTCTTAATTTTACAACAAGAGACTAGACTTATAATTATAGATTATTTAGTTTCAGTTCACATGAAACTAACACACCAGTACAGTCACTAGTACTGGTGTGTTAGTTTCATGTGTTCAGCTCACTTTGCTGCCATGGCCATTTAAACAAACAGGTGATGTCACTTATATTCCAACTTTAACTTCAGTTTTCTCAAATATGTAAATTTTTGGATTATGGGCACTGTTACTCTCAAACTATGTGTGCTAGACACACAAAATTTTTTATCAGATTTGTATTTTAAGCTTCTTCACATACTAAAACAAAAACAAAAATAAAAATAAGTTTGTAAAAAAAATTTTTACACTTGAAAATGTTTTTAAAAAATTGCTAAATTTTAATTTTTTTTTTAATTTTATGTAAATTTTTCAATTTAAACTATATTTTTTGTATATTTTTTGGTTTTACATTAAACTTGAGTATATTATTAATTTAATTTGACCAAAAAATATTTTCTGTATGCATATTTCTTAATTTTATGATGTGCAAAAAATCCAATGATTTTTTCCCTTTTTACTAATGTGTACATTTAAAAATAAAATCTAAAAACTATTTATGGACTTACAAGTTCTATTTTTGTATAAATATAACTGAAGAATTGTAATTTTGGTATAAAATAAAAAAATTATATATATATTAATATTATTAGAGTTTTAGTAGCTCGAATTTGATCATGTTTACGGTCATTTCAGTGTAGTCAAAGGTAGTGTGCCCCCTTTTAATTATTTTTTGAAGGGGAGAAAAATTTAACTCACCTCTCATGATGAATTGGTTTGATCAAGCACTGACAGTAAAGATATCTTAAAATATTCTTTAGTTAAACAGAAAGCCTCTACAAATAACCAAATTTTTTATCCAGACATGCAGGAAAGAAATCTTTCATACTATACATTCATTGTATACTCACCTTTTCAGCAGGACTGTCTTTCTGTATACCTGATATAAAAATTCCTCTACCCATGTCAACATGTTTACCCTCCAATATCATAATGCCCAAACCTTGGTCTCCCTGAAAATATACATAAAAGAAATATATTTCTAGCCCTCTCTCTATAAATAAATAAATAAATATATTATAGTTATATATATATATATATATATATATATATATATATATAAATAATTGAAAAGGCCTAACTTTTAACAAAGGTAGATATAAAAATCAACTTAAATCTGAAACAAAACCATATTTAGTGGGGGAAATGCTTTCATATACTTCCAAACACATAAATTCAATGTAGAATGAACATCAGAACTTTTGTTTTCATATTTTGGATACAAAAATTAAAACTTCTGCACTTAGATGGTTTTTTTTTTTTTTTTTTTTTTTTTTTAAGTGTGCTACAATATATATACTTCCTTCTGCCACCAACTAAAATTGACCTTGCTTGTACAAAATTATTCTAAATAAAATTAACAGATGCAGGTATGAAAGCATGCCTTCTATAAGCACAAAAATTATAGAAATACTATGCCTTACAGAAATAAAAAATGCACGATCTTTACTTATATAAAAGCCTAGAGTAGAAAAAGTGAAGATAACCATTCCGGGATGGACCAAGTCGGGAACATCTTAACATTGCGACGCCATTTTCTGAAATTTTTCTTGAAAAATAATACCACAAAAGTGACATATTTTGAAAGCCCTTTAAAAAATATGAAAATTTCAAGTGAACACCCTAGCTCAAAACCATTTACTTTTCGAAATATCTTCAAATTAAAATATCCATTGAAAAGAATCATTTATTCAATTGAGTCGTTCACTTGAATTTCGAATTCATTCTACTCCATGGTTTTTCATATTCCCTTTAAATAACTACATTTTTAATGTTTAATTTTAATATTAATTAAATTGTGTTTCAAGTTTTATTTTTGTTTTATTTTATTGTTGTTTACTGCTGTTTAAGTATCGTTTTCAGCAATGCCTGCTGTGCAGTGAGTCATTCACTTTTGAAACAGCTTTGGTTTAGTTTTGATTTAGTTTAGTTTTGTTTTGTTGTTTACTACTGTTTAAGTACAGTTTTCAGCAACGCCCGATGAAAATGATGAATCACCTCTTGAAACGCTGATCAATATTCCGTCATTTTTGACGGGGGTTATATACTAGTTAATTAATAATCTTTTGGTGTACTATGCAGTTTAGGCAATGGTTTTTATCTTATGTAATATGGTTTTTATCTTATGTAATATGGTTATTATCTTATGAATATGGTTATTATCTTATGAATATGGTTATTATCTTATGTAAATATTTTACACAAGTGTAAATGTTATGTTTTGAAGTTCAGGTTTACTATGCAGTTCAGGCAATGTTTTTTGTATCAATAAAAATGTACACATTTATGTAAATATTTTACACAAGTGTAAATGTAAATATTTTATACAAATGTCATGTTTTATTATTATCTTTAATTTGCATAAAATTAAACACTACTTTTACACTAAAATATCTTGATTAGAGTGCATTTAATTCAGGAAAATAATCCAATTTAATATCAAATACATACTTTATAATAAATATCTCCAACTCATAATAATTAAACTAGATTTTAAACCATAAATAATGCTTTTAATGCAACCAAACCTTTTTTGTGGTAATAGTGCGAACACCAGGATGAGCTGAGATCAAATCCTCCATTTTCTAAAATAAGAAACAGACATATGCTGAAAATTTTTATACGAAATAAAACATACCATAATTCAAAAACAAAAAAGGAAGGAGAGAAATTAAATTTCTACATTTTATACATAACATATCAGAGAAAATTAGAGAAGATAAGTGAATTTGTCTTACATACTAAGGTTGTTTCTTTGCATGAAACAATCACATCACACAATATAAACACTAGTTAAACATATTAGTGGTATACTCAAATTTATTGCAAAATTTTTATCCTAAACACTGCTTTCTTCTCAATATCAAGGCAATATTTTGTGGAGTGATCTTGATTAATGAAACTTCAACAAATAAAATGACAAACTACTGAAACATTAGATACTTATGATTCTAAAACTTTATTTGTAAGCATGACACATGTGTACAGACCTGCCAACCTCAGTAAGAGCAAAATCCTGCAAATTTCTACCGTGTATGAAATAATCGATGTAACACAAAACAGTATAGTAAAAAATTTTAAAAGAATTATAATGTATACTTACTTATAGTTTATAGAATCTCTTTAATAATATTACTTAGTTCAAAATATTTCCTTACTGTTCAGCACATCTTGAAATTTTAATATTAAACAAAAGTGATATATTCGAAATTTGTAATCATACATTTTAATGTACATCATATTTACACTAGCAGGGACCCCGGCAGTCTATATTTTGAGTAATTCTATTTCTTTATAATGTCTGCTTTAATAAATTGCAGAAGATCTTGGAATTTTTCTAGCACTTATTGTAGCTGATTTTGGTCTTCTTAAAAATTCACTGTCAAATTGGATTTCTAGAAGTGGGGAAAATCATTTACTAGGAAAGAGTTCAAACGATGTTGGTGTAAGTCAAGCAATGGCATAGCTATTATTCTGGCAGCGATCAAAATTCAAACATCTGTGCGTTATTTTTTTACGTTTCGGAATCCGGTAATAATACTGTCCATTCCAGAAACCTAGAAGATGCATTAAAAATCCGGCATTGCTGAGGTAAATCCGGAAAGTTTGCAGGTCTGCATGTATCATAAATATCTATTAATATATCATTACTGATCATAATTATCTCATCTCAGTTATAATTAATGAGCCAGTACACAATGTATTTGTAATACAATACTCTCATAACAATTTACTTATAGAGATCATTCCAGAAACAGCTTTGTGATAAGCAAATTTAAATGCTTCCAATACACATAAACTTACTCCTATTTCCATATAAACTTACTCCTGTTTTGAAACTTATACGAAACATTTATAGTGCTAAACACAACTGAACTTGATAGCGATACTGAAATTGATATAAAACAATGTATACACATATATTCTCTGATTTTTAATAAACTTTGAAAAAAATGTTCTAATCAATCAATAATCACACAGAAAAACTAACATAAAAGAGGCTCAACATCTGAAATAGTAAATAAGTGCTACTCTGTTGTAAGCATATAACCTTTTTGAATGGAAGTTTTTAAATGTTTACCTCATTTTCAATATCCACTGGAAAATGTGTAATGGGTTTCACAGCCATATCATTAACACTGTTTTCTTTCCTAAACATTAAATAAAATGTATTAAGTAAAAATTAATTTTATTCATCATTTAAACATAAAACTTTTAACTAGATGCTATATGAGCCACTCACTTGCCAAATCGATTCAATCTATAAAACAAAAAATGGAGAAAAGGGATAAAGTAATAGACATTGTTTTTTAAAATTCCTTTTAAAATATAAATTCAAATAAAATTGTGGAATCTATTATTGTAGATGAAGCTTTTATCTAGTGACATAAAAAAAGTACGAGATATAATTTATCGTTATTATAACAATTTTGGCGTGACTAAGGGAGTTGTTGTTATGACTGATGCCCCTTGACCAACAATATATTGTCAGTTCAAGTCCATAACGGCTATTGGGTGAAGTGGTGCGACTCCAGTTTTTAACAGTACCACAAGAGTCGGAGTCCAACATGGCTAAGGGACCGGTCCCGTATTTTGAACAGAGTCAAGTGACGAGACCGGAACATTTGACTCCACACCTCCAGAGGTAAATTTGAGAACTTAGAGGACATTGCAGCCCCGACAGCCAGCTGCCATTAGTGTACATGGTGGTGGATTTGTCAGCGACCGGCATCGAACCAGAGAAGTTCAGATCACTGGCTTGCTGCATTTGCCAATGGGAAAAATGGGAGTCCATTTTGCCGCACCCCACATATTACCTTTTGCACAAAATTCTAACCTACTATAACTTTCCTAACTATGGGCAGGAAAGTTATGGCAGGTTACATTATGACATGGGCCTGTGGTGGCCTTGTGGTTCAGCATGCTGGCTTTTGGTGCTGAGGGTTCTTTGATCGAATCCTGGCATCTTGCAACTAAAATAACTCTGTGTGTGTCGTCCCTTCATAGGGGGTAATGCTGGTCTGCCTATATGGTGCTCCCAATAAAATGGCCAGCAAAAACTGTGGTGAATAAAAAGGAATGTCTTTACGACAAGCGCCTCCACAATGGGGGAGGGAAATTTGATATTTTACATGAATAATAACAGAATTTTCAAGAGCATTAATAAAAGTGACAGCGAAGTAATCAGAATAAATTCTTACATTAGGTTAAATTAAATAAATTTAGAGATATGAATATCTCAGAAATGTATATCTGCCATTTGTAGATATTTTTGTCACACAATTACTAGGTAGGATTTTAAAGCAGCATTGGAGAAACATAACTCAAGAGGCAATGTGCAAGAGTTCAAAAGCAAGAAAGATTTCAGTAGATTTTTAAACAGGAGTGGGAAATAGGAATGACCCGACAGAAAAAATTTTAGTAGCCTTTGTACTCAAATTATAGAAATCAAAAATAAGTTCTTAACTCTATGACATAAATGTAAAATGCAACATATAAAAATCAAAAATAAGTTCTTAACTCTTTGACATAAAAATAAAATGTAACGATGCATTTAAAAATATTATTTCATAAATCTCAACTTTACAATTATGTAGGATTACAAAAAGAAAAGTTATATTGCTAAATATCATAAGATAATACTGATACACAATAATTTAACTCTCCCCCCAATGACATATCTAGGATATCTTTGTATGACTTTATAAGGACTTGTGAAAGCCTTTTTAAGGGCCTCAAAAATAGTTTATAATTTTCAAAAGTAAATCTTTCCACTAAAATGAGAAAGAAGTTTAATTATACAAATATAAACAGCCTAATAAAAAAAATTTAAATCGGCAAATATACCAGTCAATGTACAAATATGCCACAAAAATCCTTCAATATCATTCAAAATATCATTAAATATGTTTGTTTTTCTTAATCATTTTAATTTTGAATATTATAAGTAACACTGATCTATGTGTGTGAGAGAGCATCGGATGTGTATGTAAATATAAATATATATATATATATATATGTATATATGTATAATATATATATGTGCGTGAGTGTGTGTATATATGTATAATATATATATATATATATATATACACATATATAATCTATTTATATGAATGTTAACAGCCTAATAAAAATTTTAAAATCAGCAAATGTTCTAGTCAATGTACAAATATGTCACAAAGACAAAAAAAGATTGGAGTGCCAAAAAGTAGGAAGTGTAGTGGGGTCAGCAAAGTATGGCCCCAACATTTTGTATCAATTGAGGGCTCCAAGGAATGCCGTCTTTGAAAACATTCTAAGTTGGGTTTTTTTTTTCCCCTATTCATTAAAGTTCTTTTTCTTAAACTTTTGCATCTTTAACAACACTTCAATTGTTTCCTATTGAAGGTGGGAAAATGACAAGAATAAATCATGTCAAAACAAACGAAACAAAAAATTTAATTACATACAAAGAATGACTGCTGTTCTCGTATACTAATGGGCTTTATATGCTGAGACCATTAACATTCATAAAATGATCCATAGCTGATGTAGATATTGACTTTCTATATGCATCGATAAATATCTCTCTACGAATAATATTACAAAATAATCTACTTCAATTTTATGTGAATCATAATACCTAATTTATGTAATACAGTAAAAGAAAAACTTTGTATTTACCTAAGTACTATAAATTTGCAAACATGTGTCATAATGCCTCTTATAAGAGCAGAAACGTTAAGATGGCATCGACTATACAGCACCATTCCATTCACCTACAGAGAAATATAAATTTTCTAGTACATCCATCATAGTTACAAGATAAAGTTGGTTCAGGAGAAATTCAGATTAAAATGAACTGTAAGACTGCATTCTTTTCCTTCTTTATTATGTTGAAGGACATGGGTAGAGATATACCGGGTGGCCATAATTAAACTGACAGTGCTCACAGTGTTCTGTAGCGTGATCTATTTGCAAGAATGACACCACATTTTGTAGGAAGATTAAACAAGACGGGGGACGAAGGATTCCGCGAAAAAATAAATTAGTTCCAAAAGTCACCGCTAGGGGAATATTTGGCGCTGTGTAATAGAAAATAGAGTATTAACAAATGCAAATTAATACGGAATAAAATTACCTTTTATTATGCACATTTTCTTATTTAGTTCAAGTGCAATATGGCAACACTTTTAAAAAAGCGTAAAATCTACATAAACAACGATAAAGTCTCGTAATCTGCAATATCACATACGCTGAGCAGAAGAAGTTCTTTATTCAAATTTCACGTTACATCCATTGGCACAGTGCCAGCTGCTTGGGTTTTAAAAGGCAATGTGTTACGTTTCGAATCAATCGGATTGAAAGTTTATGTGCAATGTCTCCTTCTTTAGTCGAGCGTGCGTTACTGGTCAAATTCTTTTACCTCAACCAGTGCAACACGTCAGCCGCTCTTCGTGCTTTTAGAACACACAAAAAAATGTGTAAAGGTAACGGTCCTGTGTCAGTTAATGGGCTAAAAGCAATGGTTGCGACGTTTGAGAAAACAGGTTCTCTGAAGGTTCAGTCAGGCAGAGGACGAAAACCTGTACCACAGGATACAATCGAAGCAGTTGCCACGGCGATTGTCGACAGAGGACCAGACAATATTGCTGCCACCTCTAGCACTCGTGGATTAGCTCGGAATATGGATATGCCTTACAGTACGGTATGGAAAATCTTACGAAAGATTATCAACTTCTATCCGTACAAGATCAGCCGTGTACAGGAGTTACTGTACCCCGACCATGATAAGCGATTGACTTTTGCTCTCACCTTTCTTGCCAGAATGGAGGTGGATGATGCTTGGCCGTGGAAAATCTTATGGGGAGACGAGCGCCAAATATTCCCCTTAGCGGTGACTTTTGGAACTAATTTATTTTTTTGCGGAATCCTTCGTCCCCCATCTAGTTTAATCTTCCTACAAAATGTGGCGTCATTCTCGCAAATAGATCGCGCTACAGAACACTGTGAACACTGTCAGTTTAATTATGGCCACCCGGTACATACAGTGGAATCTCAATCTATCGATTTTCAAGGTACCGACTGAACAGAACAATAAACACAAGAAAACAATAGATGTGGGAACATAACACAGCAATATGATTGTCAGGACTGGGTGAAATAAACAATACATACGGGAAAACTATGATTCTCGGAACGATCGATCGAGATTTCACTGTACTTAAAGGGTGCAAATGTGTCATTGCATCTCTGTTTGTTCACTTAAAGGAACATTTCCAGGGTGGCACTGACTCAATTTTCTTCAAAAAAGGGGGTAGTAGGCCAAATAAGCTTGGGAACTCCTGATTTAGACATTTATAATTTTCCTGACCTGCAGAACCCTGATTTTTATAAAACTTGATATTTATAACATGCATACATATGACAAAACAAACTAATATAATTATTTTAAATTGAGAAAAATAACAAGATAAATCACAAACATCGATATTAAAAGGTAGAGAAAAATAAAAATAAAATAATAAAAAAATTTTTAAAAAACTGATCAAGTTAATGGTAATGTCTTTTCTTCAGTAGTATCAACATTAAGTGAAAGGTTATTTACCATAAGTGATCATAAAACAGACTTTGGGAACAAACAAATTCTCAAAACAATGAATAAAAGTATAAATAGAACAAATGTTAAACAATCACAACAGAGCAGAAAAACTCAAAATCCTGTCAATTCATTTTGCAGTTACTGACTGAAACATAGTTGAGAGTCATCAGTCTACATTAAATTGAAAATGCTATAAAAGTATTTAAAACAATACCAATGTGTTTGTTTTTTTACCTCTAATAATTCATCTCCTACTTGAATTTTATTTCCCTTTGCAGCATTTCCATTTGGATGCATACCACAGACAAAAGAACTCATTTTTGAACGATTTTTGTTCCCGGCTAAGCTAAGGCCTAATCCATTAGCACCCTTCTCTACTTCAACCAGCATAACGGTTCCTTTTAGTTCTCCATACTTTTTACGTACTTTCTCTATGAATGAAAAAATATATCATGTGAAAAACAAAACAGATTCGATAGTTTTAAATGCTATGACAATCTGAAATAGTCAATACTGTAAACTCCCATATAATGCAAGTTACTACAATGCAATTTCATACAATGCATTAAAAGAAGTGCAACAACTTTATTTGTATGATGCAATTCTCATATAATTGTCATCCATAATTATCCCCATATATGCATTACATACTTTCTCTATGAATGAAAAAATATATCAAGTGAAAATCAAAACAGATTCGATAATTTTAAATGCTATGGCAATTTGAAATAGTCAATACTGTAACTCTCATATAATGAGAGTTACTACAATGCAATTTCATACAATGCATTAAAAAAAGTGCAACAACTTTATTCGTATGATGTGATTCCCATATAACGCACTCTAGAATAAATGCAAGAGTTTCCCTTTCAAACACTGTACATAGAAATATTTTTATGCACACAGGGTTTTTGAACAATATGGATAAAGTAGTTAACATATGTCATGTTAGATATTACATTCAAAACAAAATTTAAACAGGATATATATATATATGTGTGTGTGTGTGTGTGTGTGATAAAGGTAAACATAGATTTATTACTTAAGTAGTTTAATGTAAATACAATTGTATTATTTTGCTGTTATTCTAGGAAAATAGGATTTTTTTTTGTGTTTGTGATATTTTCTTGAGGACAGTGTAGGACTGTGACATTTTTTTCAAATCTTTTCATTCGTTACTACAGTCTGTCTAGGACTGCAAAAAGACACACTAATTACTGATTTAGATCTGAAAAAACAGGACTCATTCCATCAACTTTAATAGTGAAGGAAAACAGATATAGAAAGGAAACAGGATATTAAAAGGAAAGTTACAAATGTTTATATTGTTAAATTACTTATTTTTTTGTATGTTTGCAATAATTATTCCAGTTTAAATTTAGATTGTGAATTTTAATTCAAGTTTATTACGTCTTGTCACATGACCTCTTGAAACTTTTTTTCTTTTTTTAAAAGGCTTTTTCCAAATTTCTGTCTACGCCCTTTTCCTCACTGTGCTGGGTGAGTCTACCTACCAATGCAGGCATTGGTGGTCAGCCTCTTCTTAGAAGGAGGGGGGGGGAGATATTCTATAACATACGAAACCAAATACCTAAATTGAAGGGTCCAGGGGTAAAACCACTATACTCCAAAAACCTCGTTTTGAGAAAAACGAATTTGAAAGTTGGAGTAACGTAGTTTTTCTATGGAATGTCGAAACTTCATCACTATTTTTAGCAGCTTTAAAGTGATTCTGCCCCAGATATGAATGCACATGGTGTTAGTACAAGATGGCACTGCTAACTCACTTTCGCAAAAATGGCTGTAAAGTCATTTTACCCCTGGACCCTTTAATTCTTTTCAATTTCCTTTAAAATTACTTGGGTGTAAGCAAAGTAATTTCATTTTCGTTTTTCATTTTATTGTAAGTAACCTAAAGACATTAGTAGGCAATTAATATACCTCCCTTTGCCCCAGTCTTGTGGGTGCCTAAAAATTCATAACAACACCTGGGATTCCTATGCCCAGATAACTAGGTTAGCCAATAAATGCAAGTTGCGTGGGTCATGTGACAGGACCTCATGAAATTTATTTAAACTCGGACACGCTTTGAAGAGTGGGGTTTTTGTGCGGCTTGGTGGCCTGGTAAGATGTTGTAACTCTACTGATATTATGTTCTTTTCTGGTCAACTCCGGTGGCCATTACAGCCAATGCCTTCATCATGTTCAATATGAATAAAGTTAATTTGATGGATACTGACAGCATAATCTTCTATGGCTCCATGTGTTTGGTTTCTCATCACTCAATGAGCGACTGCATCTTCAATACTCCCTCGTACCAACTGTTCCTCCAAGAGTTTTCCCAGCTATTCATTCAATTGTGATTGGGACCCGCCTGGCTTGCAAAGCATCTCCGCTTCACCAATAGTGACATGACTGTGCTCCAAAACACCCGACCACGGCATGTTACATATATATATATATATATATATATTAATTTATTTATTTTATATGTAAATAATCACTCAAACATTTTATCTTAACATCATTCCCGTTAAATAAGATTTTTACTCATAGAACACGATTTCCTATAACGCAATTTTATACAACACGTATTGCATTATACAGGAGTCAACTATATAAAAGCAAACATGTAAAATTTACAATACAGTTGTAAACCCCTCATCAATATGAAAAGAAGATACAATGAAACATAAGAGTATAAATCAATGGAAGATACAACTGGATATCTTGTAGATGATGAAAGCAAAATATTAAAGAAGGCTATTTTAGCATGGTTTCCATGATAGTATTAACACCAATAAATGAAATATGCTTCTAAATACTGATATCTTAAGAGATTATAGACTAAAGGCCTGCTTACACTGCATCCAGAACATTGTGTTACATTACTACTTTGACACCGAGATTGTTGACATGACCTGTGATGGGTTTGACGTATCAAGTGGTCAATGAATTGAACTCTGTGATTGGTTAAAAATTTTAACGCTGATGCTATGTAACACTCCATATTCAGTGTGAACAGGCCATTAGGCTTTTATTCATAGTAAAAAAATGAAATCCAAAATATAGCATGAAATTTTGATAAGGAAATACGCAGTTTCTCCTTGGTTATTCTCTCACCTGACCGCTCAGCTTTTTCCCACCAGATGGCAGTATAATTATACGGCGATTAATCATAATGTAAACTGAGCTGCAGTTACTGAGCAGTTTTATGCAAATCTGTTTGAAGGATATATAAAAGCAGTTTGGCTGTAAGTTATCGGCTGTTGCATACTTGATTTTTTTTTGTTTGTCGTGTTTATGTTTTTAAAGTTTTTTGAAGGATTTTATAATAAACTTTTTAAGTAAAAGCTGAATGTTCAAATTCTTTTAAAGGCTATTATTCTTCCACAATTTGCTAAACGATGTTTAAGTTTTTTAAACTTAATAAATTACAGTTACACTTAATAAATTTTTTTTTTAAATAAAACACATAAAATACAGAATTTTTGGAAAGAAAACTGAAAACTAAGAGTTCAAAGGGTTAATGATAAAGGTACAGCATAATTATGTATGCAAGTACATACATATGCAAATACAGTGCAGTCCCGATAATCCAAACTTCGGTAATCCGATAGTCCGCTTAATACGAAAATGTCAAAAAGAACTAAGGTTACAATAAAACCACAGGGATACTAAGTAATATAAAGCATATTTCTAAAAATTACAAGAAAATTCAAAGTTAGACAATGAACTGAACTACATTGGCTTGAAAAAAAATCTAAATTTTTTTTGTTGAAGAGAAGAATGCCTCTCCCTTGAAGCCAAATTACACCAATGCGTCAGAAAAATGGTGTTCACTGGGGTCGTGACTCAGTGACGTTAGAACAACTTACACTCTACTCTACTGTACTATGCAACGTTCCGCTCTCTCATCACCCATTTTGACCTGAGATTTGGTTATGTTTAGATCAACAGACCTTATAAAATAAACTGTGTAATAAGTGTAATACATAATATTTATATAATCACATGTTATTATGTAATTTAAGTTTATTTTAAGAATAATTTCACTTAATCTAAAAAATTCGTTAATTCAAAAAGGGTCTGGTCCCAATCATTTCGGATTATCAGGACTCCACTGTATATAAGTAAAATATAATTTTTAAAGACGAAATTTTAAAGAAAAATTACAGTTCATAAGAGTAGGTTAAGAGAAGGACCTTACTTTGGGTGTAACCATAATCATCTTCCTCCTCACTATCTTCTTCATATAGTTTCACATAACCAGCACTGTTGCGATCAATCTATAATGAATAAACCAAAAACATCAGTAACAAAAGCTATTCACTCTTTTCAGATGTATCATGTAAATGATATTTTGTTGGAAACAAGTAAGCCAGCGTATAATGCAGTCATTTCATGTTTCTAAAAAGAACCTCAAGAATATGATCACAGAATATTTTTTTTAAAAATCAAATTAAATTATACTAATTGCCTTGAAACAGCAGATACCATACACTCACTTGACTATAAACAGAATGTAATGAGTAGGGTCAGTATTTCGTATTTTGATAAAAACCCTCTACATCTAAAAGATTTTGTTTTAGTCCCAAATTAACCTACCTAGAAAATTCTGCACAATTTTTTGATGAAGGAAAAAAAGACATTAAGACATTTTCTTTAATACTAATTTTCAAACAATTTTTTTCAGTTAGCAGTATTTCCCATTTCCTTACCTAATATTAACAGTTATGATTCTCATTAAATTGATTATTAAACTTTTCTTTCGGTTTCTGCAAGCAGAATCAAAATTTAGTTTTGAAGTCTGAAATTTTCCCTTAAATTTAAGAATTCAATTAAATATTTGTTTTATTTATTTTCTGAGGGTGTTTTCTCTGTAAATTGTGTTTTTATTTTATTTTCTCTTTTTAGACTCTATCTTAGTTATTGATAAGATTCTTATGACTCTAAATAAGAGTTATAATTTTTAAAATGATCAAAAAGGTAGGAATGGAATAGAAAGGCATATCGATAAATTAATAAATTTTTTTCTTAAAATTCCTCTTCCTTAGACCATTACAAACGTGGATAACCCTTAGACATAATTAATAACCCTTAGACCATTACAAACGTGCTTAGCATGTTCATCACTTTCCCCCAGCATTACGGATGTGCTAGACACATCTATCCGAATTTTCCAATATTTTGCTCATTAAAAACGCGTTTAACGCATTCTTAATTCATTTTTCCATTCATCAATAAATGGCAGCACTTAATGGCATTCAAATACAATTCTCCTAATAAGTAAAAGATTTTTAGGTGATTATTTTGAGAATACATGCAGTAAATTTATGAACAAAAATATCTGTACATTATATAAATATACATATGTATTCTTGAAAATTTTATGTTTCACTTATTTTGTACTTTTTATTTTGATTTACATAACTTAACTGTATTGAACTCGCATTTTCGAACGTTCCTTCAAAACGTGCATCCTCCAAAACACGCTTCCAAATAAAAGAAACCAATGCTGGGTGAAAAACCAGAAGGCGAAAACTTGACGGTCTAAGGGTTAAACCCTTTCAAAGAAACTTTCAAATACTCTTTTCTTAAATCAGAGATTCCCAAAGTGGGGCGATATCCCAGTATAAAGGGCTTAAGTCAAAAAAAGTGATTTTTAGATATTTGTTAGTATAGATTTTAAAAAAATCTTTTGACTTGTATAAAAGGATTAAGTCTATCAATTTGTATACAAAAGTAAATTTCTTTGTACAAAAGTCTCAAGTCGAAATTATATTTCTGTGATTGGTATAAAATCCAATAACTTGGTATATTTAAATCACTGTTTTTGACTAAAGCCCTTTATACCGGGAACCATAGATATATAAGTAAATAAAACAGTAATGGAAAATTTACAAATAAAATACTATTTCATGTTAATTACAAGTATTGTTTCTTTGCAAGAGGACACAAGAAAAGTGTCATCGCAAATTAGCATTCAAAAGTGTATCTTATTCTATTAAAAATTGAGAACAAGTGATTTCTAGAAAAGAATTTTAGGCCTCACTTATCTGTTTGTTCCTAGCACTAACTTATATCAATGCTAAATGACAAGACAAGCATGCATAGCTATCATTTTCTAGGTATGTATAACATCATCTGATTTGGAAAATTAAACTCTGATAAGAATTTACTAGAGCTCCAGTTTTAAGGAATAGAGAAACAGTTCCTGCAATCAGTTAAAAAAGACCTGTAATAATAAAGGAAATATTTCATTTCTAATGAATTAAAATTGTATTATTAAAAACTAGTTCAACTAGGCTCTATCAAGCTTTTATTGTTAGGAGTCCATAAAATACATATTTTTTAATGCAAAAATTATTTCAAAACAATTGTTGTTTTCAACACACAAACAAAATATACAAAAAAGTAAATGAGGTATAGAGAAAACACAAATAAGAAATTAAGAGTTTTACATAGTGAAATTTATATATGCCCACAAAAACAATAAATGGATATGAAAGGCTACTATAAACAATAAATGGATATAAAGGCTACTAACTAGAAAACAATTTAACAAAAATAGAAAGCCTAAAAAAATTCCGAAAAACAACATTGAGTACAAAAATTTTAATTTTACAAAATTTTCCTATTTGATATATACAATGGTTTTAAATTTATTTCAGATTTTTTGCCATTTTTGACATATAGAATAAACACAACAAATACTTCATAAGAAATAAATTTCAGAACAAAGTGCCGATTTTTGTTGTTGTTGTTGTAATTTGAAACATGTTTTAACTAAACAGATATTTCAATTTCACAAAAAAAATTAATAAATAAGTGAAATTACAAGTATTTTATTTGCTCAATTTTGCAAAAGTTTTGGAGCATTTTAAATTAATATTAATGAATAGGATTTCAATGTTATAAAAATAGGAAAAACAGATTAAAAAACACTTTGGTAGCTAGTAAGAAAATTGGTTGTAAAGTTTAGAAAGGAAAAAAAAATGAGAGAGAGAAAGAAAAAAAAATTTTAAAAAAAGAAAGAAAGAAAAAAGAAAATGAAAAAAAGAAAGAAAGAAAATATTTTATATTCCAACCTCAACTCCTTTGGCAGTATAAACTTTTCCCTGAAAATCTGTATCTAGTGTATCAAGTTCTTCATCTTCTGACATTGATCTCTGTCGTAATTTCTCAGCATGAAAATCTTGAGGTGTAGGCTGGGGACTGGTTTCAGGTCCAGGAGAAGGTGTTTGTGCAACTTCATTATTATTGGAAGGGAACTAAAATCAAAATTAATAACTTTGACAAGTGGGAACAAGGAAAAAAATCCTGATTTACAGATTAGTCAAATATTACAAATATAAACACGGATGTATGTGCAATCGTTATAAGACTCAATTCATACTTAAATAAATGTACTGAAATTTTTTATATCAAAAATACTAAAAAATATGAAATGTTAACCTAATTTAACATAATCAGCTTAAGGAAAACAACAGAAGGATTTTGAGGTGCATATATATATATATATATATATATATATATATACATACACACACACACACAGTCGATTCCGGTTAATTGGACCACATCGGGATGCGATCATTTTGGTCCTAATAACCGGCTGGTCTGATTAAATAAACATATTTTATGTCACAAGACGAGATTCGATCTGAATAAGCGGCTGGTCCGATTAACCAGATGACCAATTAACCAAAATCAACTGTATATATATATATATATATATACGCATACTGTGTGTATATGTGTATATATATATATATATATACATACACACACACACACACCCATACATATATATACACCTATACATCGTTACATGGCCGCTCTATACGGCATTTCGCTATAACGGCCTTTTTTAATAATGGCACTTTTTCGATTTACGGCCCACAATATTTCGTTATACGGCCACAACAGCAGAAAGTGATGATGGCAACATATTATAGCTTAGTGATTCTTCATGTTAATGTTCATCAACAGATTAAAACACTTTTTAAACATTTTATTTTATGTTTTTTCTTATATGTATACATATGTGCATATGATTTCTTTTGTTTTTTATTTATATATTTATTTTTTTATTTCTGTCTGTTATATTGTTTTGTACTTTTATTTTTATATAAGCATTTTTATAGGAAATAAAAAGAATAAAATGCTTTATGAACTAAGAAGTATATTATTTATAAAAAATTGGAACAGATCCAATTAAATTTGTATGCGTTTGTATCAAAATAATTGATTTGTTATGTGGCTTTTCGCTTTACGGCTAACTTTTCCGGAACGTATCTAAGCTGTAAAGCAAGGTATGGGTGTATATATATATATGTATATGTGTGGGTGTATTGGACAAGGGAATACTTCTCAAATTCAAACATATAACACCAGTTCCCAATTAAAGAATATAATTGTTTTGTCTGTTAAAGATAAAACAATAACAATTTAGATTAGTCACAATAAAACAATATAACTGAGAGAGGCTGATAAACTATCACTAACCAGCACAGCATTAAATCTGAAGTAAATTATGCTGGATGACCCCCTGATTCACAAGATTAGAGAAATAATGTCCCAACTGTATTTTATTATTGCTGTCATCAGGTCCTAGTATAACATTAATCATTTTTAAAGGATGTGAATATATTAGAAATGGTTCTGTAAATTAAACTCAGCAACTCATCTGCAAAGAAAAATAAATCAAGCATTTTTCAGACTTCTGACATATCCATTCTACAGTAAAACCTTGTTTATCTGGACTAAATGAGACCATAGGCAATCCGGATAATCAAAAATCCAGATAATCCAGGTAACATGGGTAATAAGCAAAACAAAATCCTTAACTAAGCAGACCTATTGTTTATTACAATAAAAAAAATGTTTTGTAACAAAATTGCATAGTACTGTTTACAAGACATTAAAAAATATAAATATAACTTTTCATATCATTTCTTAGCAAAAAATTGGTAAGTGTAGTAAAGCTTTCTTAAACTCAACAAAAAGTATTTTATTACCATAATTTATTGTACATCTATGCAGGAACTGTACATTGAATCCAACTGAAAAGTGAATATTTGGCACACTTGTAGTTATGCTCTTGCTATCATAGTTTAAAATTATTATCTAATGTGAACATTAAATAAAAATAATGTCTACAAATCTGATCCGGATTATGCAGAGATCCAGATCAACAAGGGCCAGATAAACGAGGTTTTACTGTACTTAAAAAGGCAAGTATCTTTAAAGAGAGATGACTGCTCCCTCTTCCCATTTCACTCAGTTTTTGCATGATATTTATTTGATCCTGCTAAATAACAAAATCTGTAACATTACTTCAGAGTACAAAGTTTTCTTGTCTCAAAGAGATACACAGTAGACAAACAAAAACACGAGTCTGATAATTTATTCATCTCACGGTCAAACAATAACTATCACTATAAAGCTTAACATATCTCCCTTTAAATGAAAATGCTGAGTTTCAATTTGATTTTTTTAAAATAATCTGAAATGGCAATCATGATAATGTTGAAAAGAAAACTGAAAAAATCATGCAAAAGAAACAAATAAATAAAAAAAAAAACTTACCCAAGGCACTAAACTTTGCACAGTCAGTTTTATAGGATTCTGACAGTTTTGAATTGTTTCAATAGCTTCTTTATAGGATGCATTTTGCAAATCAATTCCGTTAACCTAAAGGCAATAAAAAAATTAAAGATACTGTATCCACTGATATATAATTCTAAAATCTTGAATGGAGATGAAGTATTTTTCATTAATTAATACAGCACCATTTATTTTGATAAACACTATGAAATCCTTATACAGTCAATTCCGGTTAATCGGACCACAATCATTTTGGTCCTAATATAAAGTGACCAGATTTTAACATTGGTAAAGCGGGACACCATTTACCGGGGGGGAGGTCTTGATTAAAAATCTAGTCTGTATGGAGTAACAAAAATTTTCATAGAACGCAAAAATAGTATTGTAATATATTTTTTTTTAAATTTCAACATAAGTACAATTAACAAATAAAATATTAAAAAAAAATTATGTATAGTATTATTTTATTCTTTGGCATATTTCTCATTTGTGTGAATTTATTTTAGTAGATTACTGTCGTTGTTTAAAATGTCATGAAAATTTTCACAAGAATTAGTTCAATTATATTTCACACATAAAATGGCTTTCAAAGACTCAACACTTAATTGTGATTTTTCTGATGTCCACACTTTATTTACCGTAGAAAAAATGCAGCATTAGTTCCTAGTAAGGACAGCGTGTATTCCACAATTTTTAGTGCATTATTGTATGGAATATGGTTTGTTTCAAAATGATATATTTCTAACCATTTGTTTTCTATTGTGATTTTTGCTGATGCCCAAGATTTAACCTTTTCCTTATCAATATATTTTTTTAATAATGATACCTCATTAAAAAGATCATTTTCGGAAATATTACTACATGGGAAATTTTGAGTAATATGATCGAATGATTTTTGCACATCATTCCAATTAAGTTCTTGTTTTAATGTGAAAAACACCCAATGAAAATGTTCAATATCATTGTAATGTACCGTCCACTCTGCTAAATAATCTATGCAGTTACTACAGAACTTTTTGACGTGATTCATGATATCTGCACGATTTATTGCACCTTCTTCTTCTAGCTGGCTTATACTATTACGGATAGTTAACAGAAGAAAATTATTTTCTAATCGTGCTTGACACTGAAATTTTAAATTATTAACTTCATCTGCTACTTTGATTACCGAAATTTTGTCACCTTCAATAAGTTTTATAGCATTTCGGAAAAGAGGTGCTTGATTGTGTACAAACTCTAGCCAAATTTTTGAAGATTCTTTTTCAAAAAACTCTTCTAAAATTCTAGGATATTTAGCCTGTGATAGAAAGTAGGATTTCAAAGGATCGTATATTTTCAAAATTCTTTCGACAGCTGGCAAAAGAGCTAACCAGCATGTTTTACTGTATCCAAGGGTTTTCTGATATTCAACTTCCGCAGTTTCACAAAATTCTTTAAGCATTTCAACACGCACAGTGTATATATAGAAATAAGAATATATTTTAATAACAATATTTTCCACATTTATGGGCAACAGGTCAGCAGCTATTTGAATGGCGATATGTATTATGTGCACTGCACAACCCACACCAATAATGTTTGATTAAGGTTTAAAGTTTAACATTATAAAATTTAAAAAAATAATATAAAACTCATATCCTGGCTAAATAGCCACATGGACACCAAAAACTGTATATTCCCTTCCCATTCTCCCACCGTTCCCTAGCTTGTCGTGCATTCTTTCCAAAAATCGGGACTTTTTTAAAATGCCATGGGATGCGGGACAAATTGTTAAAAATTAGGACTGTCCTGCGAAAAGTGGGACGTCTGGTCACCTTATCCTAATAACTGGCTGGTCCAATTAAACGAACATGTCTTATGTTACAAGACGGGATTCAGTCCAAAGGATTTGGTCCGAATAAGCGGCTGGTCTGATTAACCGGTGGTCCAATTAACCGGAATCAACTGTATACAAAATAAATGTTTAATACACCTTAGGTATTTTTCAAAAAAAAAAAACCTAACCTCAGTCCATTTCAAGATATACAGTAATTACCAGCAAATTATCTATAACAGAGTATATCTGCAACCAGAATTTTCATCACTAAAAAAATTTTCTCCTATAATTAGTGGTGGTATATTACCCACAGAATAGTGTGACCCCACCCCCCAGCTTTCTTTCAATAAACCATTAATTATTGTTACGATAATTTTTAATAGTAACATCAACAGTAATGATTTTACTACACTAAAATAGTCAAACAGTATTCTTGTGCAAGTGACACAGTGTCAGCAAAAGATACTAAATATAATTTATAGAAGAAAGATACTCAATATAATCTACACTTAAAAGCCAGAAAAACTGGGATACTTCTCTAATACATCAAGTCATGCAGTGACTGTTGTTATACAGTCCTTACGCTAATGTTAGTAGAAGCTCCAGCTTTCAATGGCGATGTTATTTGCAACAATGTTGCACTCCTTTCACTTTATATGATTGTTGACAGATGCTGCTAGTCATGATCATCCAGAGTCTTTCGATGGCTACACTATTGTTGTAGGTTCAATGTTTTACCGCAATTCTTCTATTTGAGGTATACCTTTGAAATGGTCAAAGTTAAAAATCTAAACTTTGCCTGTATCTTCAAAATGAGATGACCCATCAGACGAGCACCCACTACCATACCTCATTGAAATTCACATAAATCATGATTGCCTATCATGCTCACTATTCAATCAGATTTTTAAGCATCCACAAATGTCTTTCACCTTATATAAGGAGCTTGCAGATGAAAGCATTTATGAAAAAGTGATCATCTACCCCAGTTATTCTGGCATTTCAGTGTATATAGATACTAAATATAATCATTGTTATAATTATTTACTAGTGTCGTCAAAAGCAACAATTTTCTGACACCAAAAACAGTCTAATGGTATTCAAGTGAGCATGACAATCCGCCAAGAAACGGATAGATCCACGCCCTCTGCATGCGCTTTATTTTAATCAAACAATTTTTCATAATCCCTGATAAGATTCAAATCAAAGCTAATAAAATAGAAATGCAACAGCAAGAGTATGCCAAATGAAAACCGAATGCTATCATTTGTGCTTTTCTGTAATTTGTGCTTTTATGTTATCCAATAGCACCATCCATTATCATATTGTTGGTGATCTGTAAAAAGGGTGAATATGTATGTAAATCTCTATGGGTATTCACCCTTTTTACAGAACATCGACGACATATTTCTAGAAGGTGATTTTTTGTGACAATCCCTTTTTCTCCCTTCATACTTAACCAAAATTGATAAATTAAGTTCTCTGCTACTGATGAATTATTAATTTAGAATTAAACATTGTACTGTTTGTTTAAAAATCAAACTTAAAAATTTTCTCTTCCGCTACACGGCGTGCATGAACTTACTTCTTCTCTCATTGTAGCTACTTGCATTGAACTTTTAAATTTTAAAATCATCTACATTCATTATCATTCTGTGAATTAATTAATGAGTTTCTTTATTGGCAACATCCACATAAGTGTAGATTATTCTTCTCACATGGAAAAACAATTTGATTGAACAAAAAAATATTTTCTTTCCCCTCAAAAAATATTTTATTAGTGATATTTTTGTTTGGTATGCCTTTTTAAAGTTTAATTTTATTTATTCAATTCTATGCATATAACTGATTTGACGAAATTCTACTAGGCTATCGAGGGAAAGCTTCTAATTTGTCTCATGATTAAAGGATAATCAAAATAAAGGTCTTACCATGTAGATGTACAAGTACTTCATACTTAACCAAAATCGATAAATGAGGTACCATTTGAAAGATTAAGTTTTATGCTTCTGACAATTTGGAAATTTAGAATGACACATTGTATTGTTTGTTTAAAAACCAAAGTTAAAAATTGACATTTGGCCCTAGAGTTCTTTCCCTGGATGCATCGATAAGGCACAGTCAAATATTGTAATGTAAATATTACATTTTCCACGAGTTTGTGTCATACTTAACTTTTAATATCGTCTACAAATATGTTTTGACGTGTACATATCTATGTTCCCTTGTTTTGTGTTATGCTTCATCTCTAAAATTTTGTTCAAAGATTGTTTTGTAATCAGTTTTGTATTATCCTTACACACCATTGTTACTTGACAAATAAAATGGCTACAAATGAGCCAGTTCTTCTTTCATCTTACTACAAACCACCAACCTCGCTAAAAAATTAATTGTATTTTATTTGCATGCAAAATTTTCGCATGGGCCACCTAGTTGATAAAAAATTATTTTGGAATCTTGTTTTCAGAAATATAGGCTTGGCAATCTGAGGAGGTAAAGAAAAGTAGCAGATAACATGCAGTAGACTATAAATCAGCATTAAAAAATTCAAAGTTTTTAGCATATATAATCCATGCTGCACTGGCAGGAAATTATGGCAACTAATATCTGGTAAAAATTTTACAATGAATAGTATGGGTGCATCTGTTCTTGCAGATTACAAGTAGCTATTCATTTTTCTTTCTTCTGCAAAAGTGATTGTTAAAAAGCAAATAATATCCTGTTTCATGTCTATTCCAGGTATGGGCTGGAAAGTTCTTCCACTTGGCATATAGGTGGGGGAAGGTACAAACCCCTGGGTGTGCTTGGTGAAAATTGAGGTGGCACCAGGGCACACTGTTGATTCACCTGTACGATGCTCCCAGATAGAAGTTAATAAATTACCGCAGTTGATGTCTACAGACAAGTGCTTCCGAATCTGCAATAACAACAACATATTCTTCAGTCATGAAAACCATACCAGGAAAATTCTCAAGAATGCTCAAATATAGACTAACATTTTTGCTAATGCTTATATTTACAAAAAAAAAGATGTCTTGGTATATTATGTGGTTATAATTTAACCATATCCACATCAAAAATCCCATGAGATCATGCTATTAGTTAAAATGCCAAGACTTATTTTTTAACGTAGGATTACGTTCCTCAATAATCTCCTTATAAGTTTGGCAGCATGCCAAACCCAGTAGCAGTAAACAGTTAAACAGAAAAGTACCAAGATGTGTTTTGAAAAAAAAAAAGAAGAGGTAAGTAACAATAAGTAATCTTACGCTAATAACCCGTGGTAGTTTTGTTAGAAGAGACTACCTGAAAAATTAAAATTCATTACACACTGCTATTAGATTAACATACCTAGACTTATTTTTTTACGTAGGATTACGTTCTTCAATAATCTCCTTTTAATTTTGGCAGCACGCCAAACCCAGTAGCAGTAAACAGTTAAACAGAAAAGTACTAAGATGTGTTTTGAAAAAAAAAAAAAAAAAAAAAGGTAAGAAACGATAAAAAATCCTATGTTAATAACCCGTGGTAGTTTCATTAGAAGACTACCTGCTTTTCTTTTTCTTTTTTTTTTTCTTAATATAAGCATTAGCCACAATGTAAGTCTATATTTGAGCATTCTTGAGAATTTTCCTGGTAAGTTTTTCATAACAGAAGAATATGTTGCTATTGTCACTAATGCAAAGGCACTCGTCCGTAGACATTAACCGCAGTAATTTATTCACTTCTATCTGGGAGCACCATACAGGTCAGTCAACATTGTGCCACCTCAATTTTTACTAAGCAGCCCCAGGGGTGACATCTGGTAGGATTGTACCTTCCCCCACCTACTTAGGACATGGAAGAAATTTCCAGCCTACAAATTTACTGTGCCCGTACCCAATGTAAACATGAGAAAGAAGTATATTATTTCTTTTTTAGTAATAAAGTTTGCAAAAGGAAGAAAAATGAATAACAATTTATAATCTGCAAGTACCCAAGATACTTTCTCACATTATTAATGAAGGAAATAAAGCCCAAAGCTGCACAATGGAATATAGACAAGTATGTTTTTAATCAATGTTTCTACCACAAAGATTTGAATGAAACAGAACTCTTTTCAACATTGTTACATTCAGCAAATTACATGATGCAACAGACTCTTACTACATGCTCAATAAATTAAAATTCTTAAAACTGTCAGATATGTAACTATTCTTGTCTATCAGAACTACAGAAATTCAGTAACTAGAAAAGAAAAACTTACCTCTAGTTCTTATTTGAATTCCTATATTTACCCTAAACTTTCATATACATTTATTAAGGAGCATCTAATCTTTGAAATATTCAGTATCTGAAGTTAATGATTACTGAAATTCAAATATTTCAATGGGTTTGGAATAATCAGCTGAAAGTGCATATTTAAATTTATGATTTTTGTGATAGAACTTGAGATTTTTTTGCCATATTTGTTGGTTTACCATTAACAACATTTAGCTTTTACCTCTTTTTTAAAAAATATATCACACAGAATAAAAATTTATCAACTAATTGTTCAGTATTTAGCAAGTTTATTAAACAAATTGCAGATATTTTTTCTTGCTCATTTCATAAAAAATAGTGTAATGAGAGACAATTAATACCTATCACATATGTTATGGCAACACTGGGAAAACTAAGAGAAAATCTGGAGAAATTTAATATATACTAAAATATTTCTTCAAAGATGACAGAGGAAAAATTAAAAGTTTGCCCATTTGGTGAGAATTTTTCCACATATTAGCCACTCACTTGACAAACTGGTTAAGTCCATACAACAAAAAGGGGAGAAAAGTAATAAGATAATATACATTGTTTTTTAACACTAGAAAGACAGGAATTTTTTCTTACTAAAAAGACTGAACGCCGTCATTTTGATGGTTAAAAATAAAATCAAGAATTTAAAATATTTAATTTTTAAAAAAAACAGGTTAAATGCTTTAAATTTTGAACTATTTAATACCAATATATATAATAAATTAGTATATATTTAGATATATTTTTATGCAGGTATACCGAGCTGACAACCTGGTATGGTTTATCCATAAAAATATATGCAAGGTCTGTGCAGTCTATGGATGCAACATCGATAACAAAACATCGATGTTTTGAAACATCGATATTCAATATTAAAACATCAATGCTAATAAAACATTGCCCCAAAACCATTGATGGTTTTAAACATCGATGTTTTTGAACATTGATATTTTCGTCCAAATATCTGTTGTGAGACACATTTGAGACATTGCTCAATCGCTCTTTTAACATAAATGACACTTTTGTAGTTCTGGTCTATCATTGAATCTATTGTTCTTCGTGATGGAACAGTATACAAAAGCACAGTTATTTTTAACAAGTGTTTCAAACCCTCGTCTTCAATGATTGAAACCAGCTGAGAATCTCTACAAATTATGTAAAGAATAGCTTGAGAAATTTTGCTGTGCATATCTCTACCATCTTTAAAAGAAATCACATTTGTGAAATTGTTTTTCAAAGTTTTTTGATGGAACCTAGGAATATTGGAATACGAACTTATGATTTCTTCTCTATGTTCCGTTTCAGTCACCAAAATGCTTGGAATGGCTGGGGCCGCAGCATCTGGATTGTGTGGTTTACTTTTTGCCTTGGGTTTCATTGATGACTCAAAATACTCGTTGTAAATATCACCATATTTTGCCTTCAAATGTCCAGATAAATTCGTGGTATAGCCAGAAGTTTGAGGGACTTAAGGAAAATATTGCATTTTGCCAATTTGTCAGAGGTTTTGGAACAGTACTTTTCCAAATGGTACTTTTTGGAGGCACTAATAATATTAACATTAACTTATATAAAACCAGAACAAAACAAAAACTTAAACGGCCGCTCTCGTGTTTATACTATTTATGAAATAAAACCTCATGGAAGGTTCTGGAGTGTCGAGAACATTCCAAGTGCTCTAATTGGTTCATAGGTTGTTGATTGCCATTTGTCTCATTGCTAGGGGATTGTTCCCCCTTTTGTATTCGTCATTTTCAGAATTCAGATTTACATTTACTGAGTGTGGAAATTATGCTAGGTGGTTAATTTTTTTTAATATGGTGCTTTTTCATTAAAAAAAAAAGAAAAAACATTGAACAACGTAAAACATCGATGTTAAAAAAAATCAGCTTCAATAAATCGATGTTTTGAAAACATCAACATCAATGTCGCATCCTTAGTGCAGTCCTTATTTTTCAACACCAATAATTCCAAAGAGCCAATATTTCTGTTATTTGCAAAAGGGGGAAGAGATGAAAAGTAACTAACATTTTTCCAGTATTATTTTAAAGATTGCCTGTTTTCTGTATTGCCGTCAAATTGGCGGCTTTCAGTCTTAGTAGATATACAACACATTTTAACCCCCTCTTTACTATCAAATATAATTTTGTAAATGTGTGTGTATATTTCATGTAAAATTAGAAAAACTCATAAAATTTCAGAAGCCTAAGGACAAAAATACAGACATAGCGCTCAATAGCATGTCCGAAACCGTCAAAATGACAGCAGCTGTCTTTCTAGTGTTAAAATTCCTCTGAAAATATAAATTCAAATAAACATTGTAGAATGTATTATTGCAGATGGTTCTTTTATCTGATGACATAAAGAATCTATAAGATAGAATATCCTTGGAGTCATCTTTATTATTATTACAATATTGGCATGACTGGGGGACTTAACCAATTTAGCAAGTGACAAAAAGTTAATAACATCAAATTCAGTCTTCAAATTATCTTTTAACTACAGGAAAAAAAAAAATTTAAACAATTGTTCAATAATTCACGAATACTTACTTTTGCGGTAGTTCGACTGTCATGGACTCATTTATTTTAAGTTTTTGTGGTAAAACAACACTCAAAATAGACTGTTATCATCGAGTACTTGATTCTGCACTTGAATTGCAGCAATCTACATTACAGCAGTGGTTCCCAACCCGTAGTAGTCTGTGGACCACTAAGCCAGAATTTGAACCATGTGCGGACCACACCAGCCCTCACACCAACTTGAGGGGGGAACCTTTTGGGAGTATGGGGGGGTACAGAATATCCCTCAGGTAAAAGGGATACAGGATTAACATACTCACATTCTTATGTATCATATTCTAATAATAAAATAATTATTTTAAACTTTTAAGAAAATTTAGTTCAACACCTGATTGTCATCAGATATATTTGGCCCATCTAGTTCAATGAACATTGCTTTTGAAATCCTCATTTATTTGGCAACATTTTTATATGTGGTGCTGAACCACTCCTGAAGCTCTTGTGGACCACCTGTGGTCTGCAGACCACTGGCTGGGAACCACTGCATTAGAGTATGGACTTAACTGGATTGGCTTCTGAAAAAATGACTTATTTGATGGGCAAAAAAATTTTGTCATTAAGTGGTGTTCATCCTTATTATTTGGGAAATTTATTATGAATATAAAAAGTGAGAACTCCATTAAGTGCTTTGACACTAAAATTTCATAAAGTGGACTTAACTGATTAAAGATTCAGCTTGTGAATAGCTCATACATCATAGGTTAGTAATTTATCTACAAAATAAGGAATGGGGATTAGAAAAAGTTAATAAAAATATTAACTTACAGCTATTATGCGATCTCCTCGATTAATTGTTCCTTCCCTGCCAGCTAAGCTATCAGTAACAACATGCTTTATGAAGATTCCAGACAAAGAAGCATTGTCTCCATCCTGAGTATCAATGCACCCCATCACCACACCAATGCCTATCTCTTGTCCAGGCTCGCGCCACAATTCAACAGTTCTGTTAACTCCCCACTGGCACCCCATAGCACTAAGAACAGGGCTTGAAATGCCAGAATTAGAGGCAGAGGATGCTTCAGGAATTGGAATCTCTGGAAGTGATTCTGGAGTTTGTGGAAGTTCTGGACTTTTCTGTTGTTGAGGTGATTCATCTAGAAGTAATGTAATTGCACAATATGAGTTCTCTGGTGTCAGTACAGCCAATACTTTAGATAACTGACAAATATAACAAGAAAAAATAAAACAACCAAAAAATTTAACAGTAGCCATTCTAGCACACATTAAAAAAAAATTTTTTTTAAATGACCAATTACAAATTGATATGCAGCGCAAATAATCATAATCTGAAACAACTCTCCCAAATAATTAGTATAATTATTACGCTTAGGATACAGGTTTGGTTTGGTTTGGTTTGGTTTGGTTTGGAGCACTATGGTCAATTTTTGCTACATGAGGGATTCACACTGTTCAGTAAAGAATTTTGAAGTTACTATCTCAATGATTAGGACCACTCTGGGTAATTATGATGGTTCTGGGAATTTTGATCACTTTTCTGGTTCTAGGAGGTGCTTCCAAGTAAATACTTTTGTTCTTCTGAGGAATCTGCACTCCACCATCATGCCAAAAAAGTAGAGTAGAGTAGAGTAAGCAAAAAGTGTAATTAAATTTAATTGCATTCAGACTGTATCTCTCAAAATTTCAATGATGTAAAAAAATGGATAGGTACTCCTCCCTTTCCTTAAATTTACATGTCTGACACCCATTTGTCTAACATCAAAGTATGACACATTTTCAGCTTCATGTTAGTGATAAAAATAATATTTGTGTATATTGTTCTAGGCTTTTTTATTTTATCTGCACACTGAACTCAATTAAACAAGATCAGAGAATGGAAGGGATGCTCCTATTTCCCAAACAAAAACTACACCCTCTTGGGAGGGTTGCAGCCACAATCAAAAGGTGTTGATGACATTGCCAACACCACATCACAAATAATGACCTCTAGATTTCAAATAACTATTATTTAAGTTCTTGAGCATGCATTCATCGAACCCATCACTTTGAGGATATTTAGGACTAAACAACACAATTGAAAATTTTAAAATTTCAGACTATTTATGATATACATACAGATCAAATAACTTGAGAAAACCTACAACCATTTTCCTTCTTCATGACTTCTAAAATTCTAGAAAAACTGACTTCATGAGGATAATCACAAATAATAATGTAAATGTTTCTAACTTGGCAACTTCAAAAAATCTTGAAAAGTAATCTGCCATTATCAGATACCAATAACTTTTCAGTTTTAAGAGATATGCTCCCTCAACATATCAAAGTCTCTCTGGAAATTCACTCAAAATGAGGAGCTCTTTTGCTGATAAACCTAGCCACCAAAGTGTGCATTTAGTTTGAATTTGCCATTTTATGATCCCTTGATGATTCTTCATAGATTCATTTCAATTTTCCATAAATGAAACAATATTTTGGAAAGTAATCAAATTCCTGTGTTCTTTATTCCATAGACCAGAATGGGTTATTCCTTTTTTCTTGGGCCATCCATCGTTGCAGTATCTGATCATCATTTAAAATATGATTTTGGTTAGTCACTTACCTATAACAGTTTGTACAAAGGCAGCAATCACTTCAGTTAATTCTTTGCCTTCCTTTTCACGTAATGGACTAATCGATATTGCATATACAACTATCAGCACTTTTCCTGATTTGTACTGGATGGTATATTCATATCTCATCATTCTCAACTTCATTTGTAGTAGCCATGCTATTAAATTACCTAGAGACTTTAATGTAAATATTAGTATCAATGACTTAAGATCTATTTCAATTTGCACATATATGCCAATAAAATACAAAGTGATTCCTTCACAACCCCAAACAATGGACCAATGTTTCCATTTTGATTTATGCATGTTTCTGTGTATCCAACAAAACCCCAGAATCTATGCTCTAGAAATTTGAAATATACATCTATCTTCAGTTTTACTCAAGACTGACCCAGGACTATACAATAAGGAATCACATTTAAGTTCTTCATATGGATCATAATGTGATAATCTAGTATTTCACTATAAATTTCTTCAAAACAATCGAGGACCACAGTTGATCTTTCATTGCATTGAATAATGTTTCTAGTATTGGTCTCAATGCTGTTCTTCAGCAATTCATAAAAAGGCATCCCAATTTAGCCCGCTTAGATATAAACTTATTGAGGAATCCTCTCATGCCCAGAAATCATTTTGGCAGAGCTTGGTCTAGCAAGTTTTACTATTGCTTCCATTTTCTTCTGATCAGACTTTATAACTTCAAGTAGGAATGTAATATAACTCAAACTATTTTGCTCAAAATTGGCATTTTGGGACTCTCAGAGTCCATCCTGATGACTGAAGTTCACTGAGAACTTCCTGAAGTCATTTGTTATGCTCTTCCCCAGTAGCTCCAAATATTACAACTTCATCCAAACTTACAATTTCAAGACATTCTGGTACTGTTTCGTGTATCATCTTCTGAAATTTTTCAGGGGTCAACTTTATTCTGAAAAGTAATCGCTTAAATTTAAATATTCCAAAAGACATAAAGCCAAGTATAGCAATTTCGAATTAATTTCAATTAGCGAAAATCCACATTTTGCATCAAACATTTTTCATTATGAAATTAACAGCAGGTACAGTCAGTAGATACTATCAGAAAGTATTCCTCTTCAACACAATCATTCCATAATTACAAGATAAAAAGAACTTTTTATACACCATGTTTTTAAATTTTCTGTTGAATCATATAAACTTGGCAATTCTATGTATTAATAAATACTTTTTTAAAATTTTTTCGATGAATTATCCCATCAACTTGAAAGAAAATTAAGTTAATTGGAAGTTAACTTGCATTTAACTTTTCGTTCCCGTCGTGGCCGATAGATGGCTGAACCAGTCTACAAAACAAAATTAACTGAAAATGAATTCAAATCTACTTAAAGATGGCTAAAAGTATCAAAAGAATGCATTGTCATTGTGTTATGAGATATTCTAAAAGTTTCAAATGTCTAGCTAGTCAGGAAGTTAGTTAAAAATCGATTGCAAGATTTGTACTGGACAAACACACAAACAAACAAGAAAGTGAGTTAATAAAAACATGTAAATAATGGAGAGATCAACACTTATTATAACAATAATCAAAACATATAGAAGTATCACAAAACATAGGTACAAGAGTATAACTGTCAAGATGCCATTGCTATCAGTTGTGAATGAGATGCAAAGAATCTAGTTTGACGCAAAAATGGAAAAAAAGCGCGGTGGCCCGGTTGGCAAAGGCGTCAAGTCAGTGATCTGAGGGTTGCGGGTTCAATGCCGGTCGCTGACAAATTCCCCCGCCATGTTCACTAATGGTGGCTGGTGCACATAAAATCTGTCGTGGCTACAATGTCCTCCAAGTTCTCAAATTTACCTCTGGAGGTGCGTGGTCAAGTGTTCCGGTCTCGTCACTTGACTCGGTTCTAAATTACGCGACCAGCTTGTAGGGGGAAATGCTGGCCACCTATAAGGTGCCCCCTTAAATGAATGGCCAGCAGTCTCGCCCTTTACTGAGAAGAAATGGCATAATAGCCAATCTTCCGGGCTTTTGTAATAAATAAATAAATAATGAATGGAAAGGGGTCACAGCACTGACAAATCCTATTTAGGTAACAACACAGTGTCTTGAGCCATTGATTCCTGTAAAATAACGTCTTACAGTCCAAAGTTAATGAAATATCCTTAAGTCCAAAAAGGGCATAAAGAATAATAAAGTGGTTGTAAATATTTACCTACTAATTGCATCAAGTAGATGATAACCTCAAAATTAATATAGCTACACCCTTACTCATATGATTCATTCTTACTTAATTTGTAAATAATGATGTGAATACTAGTAATATACTTATGAAATACCTTGAACAGGCGAAACAGTTGGTGAAGTAGACATCCTACTAAACTTTGAAGGCACTTGGTGCTTGCTTCCTTGGAAAAGTAAAATTCTATCCTCAACGGATGGGAAAACCTCACTTTCGCTGTTTTCCTTCATCCCTGCGTCAAATGGAGTATCTAACAGCAGGTCGTCAGAGGATGAATCGAAATTGTCAGTGTAAAGCGATGAAGGTGTAGCCAATATGTCATCCTCGCTCAAGAAGCTGAAGGGTGAAACTTGTCCATCTGCATCTTCGTGATCAGGAGTGCTTTTAGAACTCTTATGGGGAAAGTAAGGAGATCTACGGAAATAAGTGAAACTTGGTCAAGCAAAAATAAAGGATAACACTTATACTGATTTGAATTGCAAAATTTTTGTCAAAATTAGATTTACAAGGTGTACCCATAAAGTAACCGGACAATTTTTTATAAATAAGAAAAATATTACTCACCTTCAAATAAATTTATCTCCTTCAAAATAATCACCAAAGGAGTGGTTTCTTTTACATGATAATGCTAGGCCCCATACAGCAATTTCTGTAAAACAATATCTTGCTAAGCATTCAATTATAGTGATAAATTACCCACCGTATTCTCCCGACTTATCACCAGCTGATTTTTTCCTTTTTCTGAAGTTTAAGATGGCAATGAAAGGACAGGGATTTGAAAACATCTCGGATATTAAATCAAATGTTACATGTATTTTGCGAACGGTTAGTTCCAACCCCTATAAACAGTGTTTCAATGACTTGAAGAAACGTTGGAAAAATTGTATAGACTCCTTTGGTGATTATTTTGAACGAGATAAATTTATTTGAGGGTGAGTAATATTTTTCTTATTTATAAAAAATTGTACGGTTACTTTATGGGTGTACCTTGTATCTTCACTAAATCAGGATGAAATTTATCCAGGGGAAAGATTACAAAATAATAAGACAATTTAAAATAGAATTCGGTTCCCAAAGTGTCCTCTCTAAGCTTGCTAAAGGGCACATCAGAAGCCTTTCTTTTGACAGGGGAAGAAAGGTCTTTTCCATCTGCACTAAGTACCATGTCCGGCAGACCACGCCAGAGCACATTTTGGAGTGTCTGGGCCTTACCAGAGGAGATCGTATGACAAACCCTCTTCTTGTACTTTGCCAGAGTCAACAACCTCATGGATCTCATCTGAATTTATATTCGGATGCCAAAGGATTAGCAACAACAAAATAGGACTCAGGATGAAGCTGTCACTTTAAAGACAGTATGCACATACAGGCCAACAATTATTCAGATCAATTCTAACTTCCCTCTTTCCATAAAATATATACAGGGCCATTCCAACCCGTGGGTGCCAGGGGGTGCGGGGCACACGGCCGGCAAGTCAAGGGGGGAGCGGCAAGTCAGCCGCCCGGTTAAATAAAATTTAAAACTAATTTATTAGTAAAATAATCAATATAAAATATTATCATTATGCTATGTAACTACTTAAGAGTTAAAAATGCATTTTACAAGTATAACTGGAAATAAACACTGCATTATCAAAAATAGAAGAAAGGTTCGAACAAATAAAACAACATCACACAGTTTTCAATTTTCTCAACGACCTGAATAATTTCCTTAAAACAGATAAATCAAATAGGTCTACAAAATGTAAATCTGTGGAAAGTATGTTACATGATCCATTTAAAAATGAAAAAGATATTATAGCTGAAGATTTATGCAGTGAAATTGACAACGTTGCACCCTATATTTCCCCTGAAATGAACGTGCTAAATGTGATGTGTAATAGATATGTGTTATATATATTTAATATAACGTATTCATTTGGTTATTATATCAATACATTAATAATTATTATATTAGGTTGTAAAATTAAAAAATAAACTGAATTTATAATATTTTCTGTAATTCGTTGTTTTGTTAATGTAAGGTAAATTCGTTAATGTAAGGTAAAAATATTTCAGAGAAATTTCAATTAATCCATATGGTACGAGGGGGGGGGGGGCAAAATTATTCTCACACACGGGCAGCAGCTACCCTAGGAACGGCCCTGAATATATACTTAGATTAAAAATTCTCTCCTAAAATTTGAGAGATTATTTAAAAATTTAGGATGGTTTATGTTTTTTATGTTAAGGAGTTTTAGTAACAAATTTTTATCATGGATGATCCAAGACAAATTCCCACACATAGCATATGTGCAACAGATATTTTAAACATGGAAAATAAATTTTCAGGGTATTTTTCACCTCTGGGTGATGCTCAAATTAAATTCTCGACTCTTTTATCCTGCCTAGAGAAAGCTTAAATTTTCCCTCTAGTTTTTCTTGACATTTTAATTTCATATAAAAATTAGTAGATTGGTTTGCTGAATATAAAATCCTTGCCAGGGAGTGACTAAAATTTCTACTGCTAATTATTTGAGATAATTATTATTTTTTAATTTCTACAAAAGAAACAAAATTGACTATACTCTGCTTTTTCCTAAAACAGATAACATTAAAATATAGCAGTTAAATGCAAAAGTAAAATTTAAGCAAATGGAATTAAATTTTTTTTTTTGTTAAACATAATGCAATAAGTATTCCCACAAGTATTTTAGTATCAAAACTTACTGCTTAAGAAAGACTGAAATGAATTATTGATATGATCAGTTTTCCATTAGTTATTTTAGCAAGATTTTAACCACATTTTTAGAATCAGTAATTGACACATACTTCAAAGTGAAAAAAAAATATTAATCATTAAAGATAAGAAAAAATTGCTCCACAAAACCTCAATATTAAAGAGTAAAAATATTATGATGTAAGATAATATAATCAAAAAAGACTACTTAGCACATGCTGGATAATACTTTATAACTTAAAGGTCTGTTGCAGTTTTGAAAATAAAAGAGCTCAATAAACAATTTCAATTCAGATCTCCCATAAAGAGAATTCATCTCTGTGATTAAATACACTCAATCAAATTTAAAAACAATTTTTGTGGCCATATGATGAAAATTATATAAAATCAAAATTTCTATGGTTAAAAATAACTATATCATAAAAAACAGCCTAACTTTAAAAATTGTAGAAGAATCCATCAGTACTCTGCATATGGTGTTTAGTATGACTAAACCACTTAAAAACATTTAAATTGATGCATAAAAAATTTTAAGGCACTTTAAAAAAATAAAACACATTCACTTTTCAACGAATACTAAAAATTATGCTAGTAATTTGTAGATATTTACCTGTAATATGCAGGAAACACCCTATAACGGAAAAAAAATCACTTAGCCACACATAATTTAAACCAAATAATAATTTCTAAGATACACAATTGAATATAGATGGTTCTAAAAAACCTTCTTCATCACTACAAGAAAAACACAGACAATCCAATAAGATAATCTTGTTAGCTTTAAACGGAGGTAAGGAAGAGTGCAGGGCAAAAACACTTGTAAGGCTTCAGAGGCACATCTCTCCAGCTTAAAATAGGCTAGCCAGAAATATCTAAAACTTAATTGAATCAATTAGCAAAATGGAACTATATTTGGACTCCGCTTATAAATTTAAAAAAAAAAAGAGTTTACTTTATTTAAAATTTTTAGACTTTATAACTCCAGTAAAATAAGTATAATTTTTAATATAACAATTTATAAGCCTATCTACATATAAATTTATTTATAAATTAATAAATAAATTTATATGTAGATAGGTATATAAATTGTTATATTAAAAATTATACTTATTTTACTGGAGTTATATAAAAATAAAACATTATTATATTAAAAATATAACAAATTATATACTTGTCTACATATAAATTTATTTATTAATTTTTATATATGCATATATATATATATATATATATATATATATATATATATATATATATATATATATATATATATATATATATATATATATATATATATATATATGAAACTATGCATAGCAAAGAAATTTTTTTTATATAAATGACAAAAAATCTTCACCATTTTTTAATATTTTTAAAATATGCATTGAAAGGGTTTTTTTATAACTTTTCTGTCAAAAAAAAATTGGGAAATAAACTTCTCACAATTAAAAAATTACCTTATTAAGGCTTTAGGAGCAAAAATGGGACCTTTTTAAGTTTTTGTGACAAAAGATAAGGTTTTTAAGGTGTTTCTTAAAGTTTTTAAAAAATTAAAATGGTTTGTTTAGGACAATTTAAAGAACTGTGAGATTCCTTACTCTATTGTACAGATGAACATGCTTCTTGGATGGAATTACTTTTTTGAATTGATAAAACAGTCACTATATTTTAGAATCTTTATACAGTAAGCATGTAGGAGAGAACAAAAAATATTTCCAACAGGTTGAAAAATAATTAACCTAAATTAATAAAGATAACTTAAAATCCATCTATCTTAGGTAAATAGCTACACAGAAAATTAATATATAAAGTCCGAAAAGATCAATTTGAGAAATTGATTATGACATTTTAACCAAGAATATATCATCAACACTTGATTTTTTTTAGGGTGTTGCAGACAACTTAAAAATGCTTAAGATTTACCTTCAATAGTTAGTTCTACTTAGTCATATAAGGAATTTTATAAGACTTTGAAATGTTTACATTTAGCTTCATATTTATTTCATCATTATCTTAGCCTAAGAGGGGGTCTAGACATAAAAAGGTTGAGAATCACTGATTTAGAGTGTTATAGTCCTCTTTTACAAAGCAAGGGATATCTACAGTTTAAAGACCAATTCTGAATGATCACAAACACATATGCTTAAGCAGGGTTATATGAGCCAATTCCACAAAATCCAATAATATATATATATATATATATATATATATATATATATATATACACACAGTCGATTCTGGTTAATCAGACCAGCCGCTTATTCAGACAAAATCCTTCGGATTGAATCCCGTCTTGTAACATAAGGCATGTTCGTTTAACCCTTAGACTGTTACGAACGTGCTCAGCGCGTTCATCAGAGTTTTTCCCCCAGCATTACGAACACGCTGGATGCATCTAACTGGATTTTCGAATGTTTTTCACATTACAAACGTGTTTAACACATTCTAAATTGATTTTTTCATTCATCAATAGATGGCAAAACTTAATGGCATTCGAATAGAAATTCTCCTGATAAGAAGTAGATTTTTAGGTGACATTTTGAGAATACATACAGTATAAAATGGCGGAAGTTTTGGGTTTTCGAAAGCGAAAGGCAATTTGAACTGACATTTTAAGTGATTCCGAGTGATTTTTCAGATTTATTCGATGACAAAAGTGATGAAAAGACTATAGAGGGCTAAGTGATGAATAAACTTTATAGTGTAAAGACTGTGAAGTGGGTTTATGCATATTACCTTGCTTTAAAAATAACATAGTATAAGAAATTTATGAACAAAAAAAATTTGTACATTAAATAAATATACATATGTAATCTTAAAAATTTTATGTTTCACTTATTTTGAACTATTTATTTTGATTTAAATAACTTAACTGTATTGAACTTGCATTTTCAAACGTTCCTTTAAAACGTACATCCTCCGAAACACGTTTCCAAAAAATAACCCAACGCTGGGGGAAGAACCAGAAGGCAAAAACTCAACGGTCTAAGGATTAATCGGACTAGCCGGTTATTAGGACCAAAATGATCGCATCCTGATGTGATCCGATTAACTGGAATCGACTGTGTGTGTGTGTGTGTATATATATATATATAATGAATCCCAAACTAGTAGTATTACTAACAATTTAACATTTAGAAAAATTTATATAACAATTAGGTAATTAAATATAATAGGGAAATATACATTTAACAAATATATTAGCGAAAATATATATAAAATTAATATATCAGCAAATATATATATATAATTAATATATTAGCAAAAATATAAATATAATAATTAGGTTATTTCTAATATTTTATTCAATACAAAACATTAATGATGCAAGTTGGTTGGTACAGTCATTTTTTACTACATGAAGGCTCATTAGACTAGGACCTACCACTTAAAACTGATTCCGAAAGGCTAGAAACATCCATGCCAATAGTGGGACTCAAACCCACTAACTCTAGTACCTAAGGCCAGTACCCTAGCCATTCAGAAAGAAAGGCTATTTTTAAAAAAAAAAAAAAAAAAAAAAGGAAAACCAGCTAAACCTGACAATTGGAGATATCAGGGAAAATTTATTACATTCATAGAGCAAAAATAAGTTAAATTAAACATATACACTAACCTAGGAGAAGGCTGACGTGAAATAATGGAAGGTGTGGGTGAAACACTGCGCTCATGAATTTTGGCTAACACAGCAGATTGTTGATGAACAGCTGCATCAGCTGCTGGAATATATTTAATGCTGAAATAAACACAGCCATTTTAGAGAATATATAACTAATTAGCCAATATTGTTTATTAATTTTCAGTCAAAAACAGAGAAATAAAAGTTTTTTTTTTTCATTTTAGAGAATATGTAACTAAATAGCCAATACTGTTTATTAAACAACAAGCATTAAAAATAAATTAAACATAGCTTGAAATTCAGTCAAAAACACAGAAATAAAAGTTTTTTTTTTCATTTTATAGAATATATAACTAAATATCTACTAATATTTTTTCAGAAGAGTACAAAAAAAAAATAAGATATTGTTTTAAGGTAAATAATTGTTTTGAAAGGATTTTAATGTTTTAAGAAAAAGAAATTTCTTTTTCAAAGGAAATCAGATTATATGAATAAAAAAGCTATAAAAATTTCAAACCAGCAAATATATTGGTCATTACAATTTTAATGCAAAAATTGTTATACATGTCTTGTGTGCTAGGTATGCAACCCATATGTTTCGCTATATTCTGACCTCTTGTTAAAGACAAAGATTTCTAAAGAGAAGAAAAAAGTAAGAAATTGACGAATTGCATTTAAAAAAGTACAAAAAGTATGGACTTTGAGTAAATTTTCCCTTTATTAGTATTTTGATTACTACATTTTTCCCACAAAATCGCATTCTTTCTCTGGAATCTCTCCTATTTCAAAATTTTTATTTAAATGTGAATATGGTTGATTTTACAACTCAGAAAATGTAATATGTTAATGTCAACTCTTCCAATAAAAGCTCTTCAGAATTAGTTTTGGATAGATAAAATCAGAATCTCATGATATATACAGAGGATCTTACAAAAAAAAAATAATTTCTGGTCATTGGTAATCAAATCTTTTTCCCTGATTAGATAGCATTATTACAAACTATCTAATTCTAGAGATTTTAAGATTGAGATAAGAAAAGATACACGTAATTAAGATATTTGCTCATGCAAAGAACCCATACTGATATATTTTATACCATTAATTTCCAACAACTACACATATTAACTATACATGCAACTGATCAGGACCAATGACCTCTTCACTTAAGATTATTAAAGCAATGTTTGGCAGTGAGTAAATTGGATAAAGAATTGCTCAGTGATTTAACAAGAAATTTGCATTAACAACTTGACTGCAAAAAAAAAAAGTATTTGTGGTTATTTTCTTGATAATCCTGTATTAATTACTTATAATTTATTCAGTAGAACACAATCTTCCCAATAAGTAATTTTAATTCAATAATTCATAGATATCAGATACAGTGGTACCCCAGTACTTGACATTAATTGGTTCCAGAAGGCAAAGGAGTACAGTTTCAGGAGAGAGAACTTTATTGTTAACAGAGCAGTTGATTTTAATCTCTCACTAAGGACAATGAACATTTCTAGAAAATGAAGATAAAAACTGGTCTTTCCCCCCCCCCCCTCTTCATGTTCATCTGGCCAGACAGAATGCGCTTAGCGCGTTTCTATTGAAATGATATACCCAATATTCTTTTGATGGAAAGCATGAAAAATTTTATATCTATATATCTACCCGGGCAATCATTCTTTAAAAATAATTTCATTAATTTTCTTATGACTTAATATAACTAATGGACTAACAGTTCGGAATGAAAGTTATGTGTCGTTATGTTTCTCTGTTTAAAGAGCTTTTCCTCCCACTGCTTAAAAAGCCCCAAAACTCTAAAAGATTTATCTTATATGATTTCACGGAATAAGTAATTCAAATACATATCGTATGTTAACTCTGTTTCGCGAACTTAGGGGAAAAAAACCTGTAGAACTTTTATACTTCTTCCCATTTTATGATCCTCAAACAATTAATATATTTAGATCAACAGAAGGCTTCCAAAAACTTCCAAACTTAATTTTTCTTTTTTTTTTCTTGCTTTTTTTTCCAAATTTTATTAAGTTCTATTAGTTTGAACGCCATTGTCTAAAACTGTCTAAAGCAGCGGTTCTCAACCTTTTTAGACTCACGATTCGACTAAACATAAGAAAAATAAACACCCCGTCCTTCTCCCCCCCCAGACCAACTCTCAAACCACCCCAGATCACCCCTCAGAATTCTACCGCTTTTCCCCCGCGTATCGAATTTGAAGGGTTGTCGTAAAGGGGCTGTATCCACATTTAAGAAGTGCACTTAGGGGCACAAAAATCATTAAAAAAATAATTTTAAAAAAACTAATTGACCCCCAAATTTCGTTTTTCCTGATTTAAGTTTCTAGGGTCCAAAACATTAACTGTGCCGAATTTGGTCCCGGTGGGTGAAATAGTCTATGATTCTATAGCGGACAAACAAACAGACAAGCTCTTTTATATATATAGATTATTCCAGTAATATAAACGTAAGGGCTGTAAAATGATGGGTAAACAAATCCTTTACTGATTTTTGTCTTATTACAAATGATATCCTTCTTTCATTGACTTTACCATTGTGTTTCTGGCAGAACCACACACACACACATATATATATATATATATATATATATATATATATATATATATATATATATATATATATATTATAAACATGGGGGTGTAATCTAAAGCAATGGAAAGAACCAGCAGAAGCTAAATGTGAGCCTTCTGTTTCTGCAGAAAAGAGTGTCGCATCTACTTTATTATGGACAGAAAGAGTAACTGACTTCAAATTTCCCCATCTACAATCTACATTTCTAGAAAATTATGATGAAAACACGTCTCATACACTTTCATTTATACAACAATCAGTTTAACAATTCATATGATGTAAAGGTACAGGCTGTAAGTCAGGGGCAAGGTCTCTAGTCCTAGAATTACTAAAAGTGATGAATGTGAGTGCCCATAGATGGGTAAATAAAGAAAACACCTGTGGGCACTGCAAGAGAACATGACTTTTATTAACAAAACACCTTGTTTCTGGGAAAATTAATACAAGGCATTACAAGTCCCACTCATTTTAGGGTAAAATATGATGCACACCTTTAAAACCTAGGGGTCAAATTTTTTTAAAAGGATCTACTTATGCCAGAAATGTGAGTCAGGCAGAAGCTCTAATAATACAAAAAATGAGTTAATGAAAGCGTTACATACACAATATCAGAACTAGTTAATTCTGCTCTTCTAATGATAGCCCTTGCTTGCGATCGTGTTATGTTCCTCATGTTTTCAGAATTCACACCAAGAATGTAATCTCCGACTTGAACATTGCCATCTTTCTCAACTGCACTTGCAGGACGGATAGATTTTACGATCATTCCATTCTGGCCTCTGTCGGCTATATCCAATACTAACCCTACATAAAAAACAAATTAAAGACATCACCTATGCTTCATACATGGATAAAACTGCATTACTCAAAAAGTTATGAACATAACTTTTTATGATAACATAACAACAACAAAGTTACAGAAAGGGTGATTTGAGTTACTCCAACAAAATCTATATATATAAAACAGTTCTGTAACTGACTGACAGATAACGCACAGACCAAAAAGATGGACCTAAAGGGCTGAAATTTTGCATGCTGATTCTTCTTATAGTGTAGTGGTGCACTAAGAAAGATTTTTGAAAAATAATTCTTCGATTTTTAAAATTAAATTTTTAAGCTGTTTCTGTAACATTTTTTAAAGTTTGCATTTAAAATAATTTGAGGGTTATAAAATTTATATCACTAGAAAGATCATAAAAATTTCTTTAAATTGAAATCTTTTTGAAATCTTTACCTCCCTTTCCTGACTTTTGTAAAATTTTAAAGATTAATATTTAGAATTTAATTTATTAAATGCTGATCAGGTGGTTTCTTTTCTTTTTGTAATACTTTAAATTAATTTTGCGTCACGTGCATAACAAGGAAATAAATTGACAAAAAATATTAAAATACGGTAAAAGATGAAATTTAACCACTAGACTAATTGAGATGGAAGTTTTTTAAGAATTTAATTCAAATTAGTATGTTTTATGAATATTCAACATACAAATTAATTGCATACACTGACCATTGTATTTAATTTGAATATTTTCTTCTACATTATTTTGTCTATAAAAATATCCATTACAATTTTTTATAAATATATATATATATATATATATATATATATATATATTGGTATTAATTGCATACATTGACCATTGTATTTATTATATATAATTTTGGGGGGGGGGGGGGTTTAGTATTAATTACATACATTGACCATTGTATTTATTATAAATATAATTTTGGGATAATTTTTTTGGCATAAATTGCATACTTTGACCGTTGTATTTAATTTGAATGTACTCCGTAACAAAGCACGGGTGTTCAGCAAGTATTTAATAAGTAAATTTGTTTTTACAATTAAATACATACTAATTTTTTTTATTATTATTAAATGTATACACAGTGATTCGAAGGATATATCAAATATCAAAATAATGAACAAATTTTTTCTTTAGATGTTAATAAACTGCATGCATGATTATTGGAGACTCCCATATGGAAAACATAAGACATTGAAAATTCACTACTAAAGGAGATTATAAACAAAAATATCCAATATAATCCAATTTATATATTGAACTGACATTAAAAAAAAAAGAAATGTCTTTTACCTAATTTATTATTTCCTTTTTTGATTTTTACTATCCTTTCCAATGCAGCAGGCAAAATTGGAATATCAAATGCCCACAATCTTCCACTAGACGAAAGACCAGGACTACTAAAAGGTGTTGAGCAGCGAGAATCATTACCAAAAGAAAACAAGGATGATGGAGTCTGAGACCTTGTGTACATATTGTTAGGCTCCTCATAGGTATGGCACACACCATTGTACTCCTATAAGAACGCACACCAAAATTACTTGCTACATCTTTCCACTGAATTGCAAAACACTACTGTACATAAAAATATAAATTTTAACTCATATTCATGCATGCAAAAACGACTGTAAAAACTAACTCATGGTACAACAGTCTGAATTGTTTTACAGCATTGTGGACCAAGGCCCATCTCCGCTTTCATGACCTTGGGATGCCATACAGCATATGTCTCGATCAGGTGGTAAACCTGAACATGGGACCCCCCATAGTTAGTTCCCAAGCATGCTTGGTCCTCATTTTATCGACCTACTCAGGGGATGAAAGGCATGAATCGACCTTGCCCAGTCACAGAGTCGAACCCTGGACCTGTGGTGGGGCAGCTTGACGCTTTTAACCACTACGCCACCGGGCATCAAAAAAGAATGTAAGTCCTTTCAAAATGTTCTAAGTAATTATCTTTTTCATAAAAGAAAACCTCTTATCTTAGATCAAGATCACAACTTCTGTGTTGTTACAGAAACTTATACCCTTCTGACTGGTCTATAGATGGCAGAGAGGATTGCACCTGCAGTTTACAATGGGTCGGAGTCCGACTTAACCAAATGCCACCTCAGTTTTGACCAAGCAACCCCAGGGGGGGGGGGCGACATCTGGAGGGCTCATACTTTTCCCTTCCCTCTGACCACATGGAAGAACTTTCGGGTCTACAGATTTAATGTGCCCACATCTGGCCTAGACATAAAGGTATTCAATATGCTACCATTAGGCTGCCTTGGGCCCAGATCATAACATATAAACCACCTTACTGAAGAGGGGGTGCGGTGGCCAAGTTGGCAAAGGCAGCGAGCCAGTGACCTAAACTTCATATGACAAAAAGAAATTAATGTTACATGAATAATTTATTTTTTTTAGAGCTAGAGCTGTGTATGCAAAAATTTGCGACATTTTGACCAAAAGTCTTCCATTTTGTAAGAAGTTGCATAGTTCTGGACTATTTTTTCCTCCTATTCCTATTTTGGTGCTATATTCCTTTGAAAAATAGTACAAACATTTTCGAAAGTAAAATTTTTGAAAAAAAATGGATTTGAACATAGTCAGATAAATCTTAAGCTCTTCTTTAATAATCACTACCTATCAATATATTCATAACTTTAAAAGCAGACAAACACAGTCTCATGGTATGATTAACTGTGCTTTTACCACATTGATAAGCTATTGTTTATAGAAAACTTTGTTCAGATTTAATTTTACAAATTTATATTTTTTTTTTAACTGTTATTCAATATCAAAATTAGAAACTTACAAATACTCTTAATGCTGTCCCATTAGTAAACACATTTTTTTCTTCAACTGGTTCTTTGAATGAGATCTGATGAAAGAGAATATTAAAAAAATAAATAAAGTAGCTGAAATAGTCAGAAAAGTTTTAAACATATTACAAAAGATAAAGAGCTCAAGCCTTTATTTCTAAATAAATGTAAGAGAATAAAAATAATTACAAACTGATAAAACAACAACAGAGCACAGAAAAATGACTCTCCGTCTCTTAGCATATTTAGAGTAAAATTTATGTTTCATTTTGATTCAAGAAACAATTAGCTTTCACTTCAGTTTTTACACAAGTTTGAAAATTATTATCTCTGATATTTTAACTTTCCAAAATTCTTATTATAAAATTGCTTTATAAAATATTTCTCTGCTGTTAATATACTAAAATTTTATGTTATGAATTCTGGGACAAAAGAAAAACATTAATGGCTCTTTTTTAATGTTTTGCGATAAACATCACATAAGAGGTAATACATAGGAAAAACTACCTCAGATTGAATAAGTTTACTTTTTATAGAAATAGTCCATTCACACGTATATTGTCACTCTCTCGAAAGCCTTTAATTAATTAAATCTGGGTTTAAAACCCTGGATTTGAATTTCTGACCAAATAATGGGTCATCTCAGGACAAAAAGTTTTAGAAGTCAACATAAAATGCTTTCAAATAAGCCATGAAAGCAGGATAGTTATACTAAGAAAAGAAAGAATTCCAATGGAAAATTAAAAAATATATATACCATTTACTAATTTCAGATAAAATAATTTGCATGCAGTCAGTTAAGACCAAGAAATTCAAAATACTTCTCTTATATTAGTGTACTTTTTCCAGGAGTTTCTTTTTTTTTCAATTATTTTAAAGTTTTAATTCTGAACTGAATAATTTCCAGTCTTTTTCAGGTTTTTTAGATATTTCTGAACAATGAGAACATAGACATACAATGAAGTGCTATACAATAGTATATACACTCTCCAATAGGTATTCAAAAGGTTTAATTTCCATCTAAAAAATAGGCTCTAGTTAATAATTAAAATATAACAAAATCTTAATTATTAGAGCCTGATAACATTAATTTACTGGAGCTGGTATAAGCTTTATTTTCCCAGACTGCAGCACAAATCAATATAAATTTGGTACAGGAAAAATTGCTTCAAATTACTTCTGTGAACTCTTTGCCATCCAAGAGGCCTTTAATATCTATATCAATCTCCAAAATACAGAAAACACCGGTGGAATAATATTCAGTGACTCCAGGACCACCCTTTAGGCAATTCTGCAGGGTCTCTCAAGACAAACACATAATATACATAATGCTCTTGACCAAATCAATCAACAGAATAAACACTGCATCATACAATGGATATCGGCACATGTTGGCATTGATCATCACAAGGGAACAGCTTCCCAATTGTCCCGGTTGCTCACCAAGCCAATTTTTTCGCACCAACCTTGGTGCCATTGTTGCTTACCCCAGCCATCTGAACGGCAAGTGAGTAGGACTGGTTCTTAAACCCCGCCCCTTCGCACTACTCATGCAACACAGCTTATTTATTAAACTTTTTCAATAAAATAAGATTAGAAAAAAATTTATTAATAAATAAAACTTACTTGTAAATATCCAGTGATGTTTTTTAAAAATAATATTAAGTTTATTATTGAAAAATGTCATTCTTCTTGAAAAACAAAAAGCATGCTTACCGCACAATCTGACTTGCACAGTCTAACTAAAGCAGCCAGATATTTAGAAACAATACTGCTAATGGGCAATATAACTATTTAGTTTAATTTAATGAAGTAAAAAAAAATTAAGAATTTTTTACAAAGCAAAATGAATTTTCTAAAATATTCAATTGGCAAACTTAATCACTACAATTAAAGCAAAAATAAATTCAAATATAACAATCTAATTCAATCCATTTCAATTTAATATAAATATATTATATATTTATGTATTATGCTATATATATGTATAAATATGCTATGTATAAATATATTAAGCAAAAATAAAATATATAAACTAAAGAAAATCATATTAAAAAATCATACAAATTACTTACGTGAAAATAATTTTTGCAGTCCATTTCAATTTAATGTACGTATATTATATTATATTAATGTGGTAAGCTAGTTATATATGTATAAATATGCTATGTATAAATATATTTAGCTTCAATAAAATATATAAACTATAAAAAATGATATTAGAAAATTGTATAGTTACCAAACACATGTTAGATATGGAATAGATAAAGATAACCCAAGTGTGGTCAAGCAGCAAATACAGCAGAAAAAATCTGTATACTGACTTTTGACCTTCTGAACTGGCTAGCTTACTATTACAGCAACCCTTGTGATGTAGCTCATTGAGGCAGGTTTTCTGAGCCAAGAGAACGAACCACACCACAAGGGTTGGCATGAAATCATCTTGGCGAGCAACCGGGGTAATAAGGAAGCTTAGCCATAACGAGACTGTTGATGCCTCGGCTAAAGAAGTGAGACAACTAAATGAGGAATCTCTTCATTCTGTCCCACTTGTGACATTAACTCAATTGTAAAATCTAAATTCAGAAATAGGGTCATCGAATTAAAATATCAGATCTGCAAACTAAATGGCAACAGAAAAATTACAAAAACCTTAACAAAACCGAGAACTCGGCAGTTCAGAGGGATGAGAATTCAACAGGGTGGAACCAGGACTTATACTAATTGCAGAAACTGCCCCATCACCAACCTGGGACCTGATCATGTTTTCTCTTGCCCTACAATAATGGCTGCAATACAGCTGATTAGTGATTGTCCCAAAGAGGACCTTTATGCAGACAATTGCCTCCAGATAGCTGAGGCTGTGTGGACCGCCCAAGATACCATCTAGCTTGACTGTCCATGGACTCGACAACCAACCAACCAACATTAATTTACTCACTCTAACTGGAACACTAGATGCTGTAGTAAAAGAGCATCTAAATGATAGTGAATATAATAAAGTAATCTCTAAACTGAGTAATTTCCAGTCTTTTTCAAGTTTTTTAGATATTTTTGAAGAACACACACAATCTTACAGGAAAGTGCTGTACAATAGTACACAAACTCTCCAATAGATATTTTAAAAGTTTAGATTCACTCTAAAAAATAGCCTCCAGTTATTATTTCAAACATAACAGCAATCTTAATTATTAAAGCCTGATAGCATTAATTTACTTACTTTTGCTGGAACACTTTTAGATAATGTAGTAGGCTTTGCAACTCCCAGTCGAACAACTCCCTTAGGTACATGCTTTAAAACTTCTAATGCCATATCAAAACTTGTATGACGAAAATTTATGTTATTTACAGATAATAAACGGTCTCCAGGCAAAAGGCGACCATCTAGCTGTGCAGCAGCTCCAGGAACCAAGCTCCAAACAATAATTACATTTTCATCTTGAATACTAGGCATCAAGTTATCCTTTAAAAAACAGTATGGGGTTTCAATATTACAGCTTTAGTTTCCCCAGTACTTCATTTACTGATGCATATTAAAATATACAAACAAACAAAAAAAATTAAAGCATAGCTCTACAGACAGGGAAATATATATACCTTATAAGATGCTCCATAAGAGAGATTTTTAAATTCACGATAAGGTTTATTTTAAATTGAATATGTAGCATGTTTTAAATTAAATTTGATTTTATATCTTAAAGCTCCAGAGCATTTGATGTGAATAGTACAGCAAACAAAATAAACAAGGATAAATTCTAATTTATACTCTTATCTTTTGCTTTAATTTCATAAATTGATTTCAGAAATTTCCAGACACTGTCTAATTGTTCAACATCTGTAAAGTTGGCATCCCCTAAACATTTCTGGCAGGATGGTTATACCATTATACCCAATGTTTTCCTATACACTGTTTTATGACTGTTGGGTCTCGAACCTCTCCCTCACAAAGACATGCTAAAGTCCCATCTGAAATGTCAACACAAACACCAAATAGCTAAAACTTCTTTCACCTTGCAACTACAAATTTGTTTGTCCTTGTTGCATTCAAGCTGATTATTAGCAAACCAGATGCACATTTCAATGCATTATAGTGAATCTTCAAATGAGCCACTCACTTGCCAAATCGGTTAAGTCCATAAAACAAAAAGAGAAGAAAAGTGATAAAATAATAGACATTGTTTTTTAAAATTCCTCTGAAAATAGAAAGTTAAAAAAACATTGTAGAATGTATTATTGCAGATGTAGGATGACATATAAAATCCATAAGATAGAATACCCTTGAAGTCATAATTATTATTACAATTTTGGGGTGACTAAGAGACTTGGCAAGTGAAAAAAAGTAATAACATCCCATTCAGTCCTCAAATTTTTTTAGTGGCAGTTAGACTATCACTGACTCATTTATTTTACTTTTTTTGTGATGAAACAACATTCTATGATTGACCATTATCATTGAGTACGTGATTCAATGTTTTAATGGCAATATTGCAACAATTTACATTAGAGTATGAACTTCTTGATTGGTATCTGAAAAAAGTGACTTATTATTCAATGGCCAAAAAAAAATTGTCATTGAGTGGTGTTCATCCTTATTATTTGGAAAATTTACTACGAATATAAAAATTTAGAAGTTCATTAAGGACTTTGACACCCAAATTTCTTTTTTTTTTCTCCTACATCAAGAGACAGTCAACAAACCATAGCTCTCCTCTAGCAGCCCAATACAAAGTAGCTCTGTTTTTCCAGCTGTCACTAGTAAATCTATAGTCCTTTAAGAAGGTGCACATCATAAGATGATTAAAATCCATAATGTATCCAGATGAACAAAGAGGACAGTCAGGAGAGTTTACCAAACCAATGTGGTAGAGGTAGCAAAATAAAAAGTCATGTGAAGTGGTGATTCAAAAATTGGCAATGAAAATATGTCGAGGCAGATCCATTGGAATAGGATTCTTCAGTAGTTGGTTCCAAATCTTTCTGCTAGCTGCTATATTGTGGAAATATTTAATTTTGTTAGTAATGCATTTGGAAATAGACTTTTTTGCTGAGTGGTAAGACACTGGAAAAGTTGGCTCAAAAATGTCAAAAAATGGACTTAACCGATTTGGCTTGTGAATGTCTTAATTATCAGATTGTTATCAATGTAAATAAACAAGAGTTACTCAATTAACTGTCAACTTTCTACTAATCAATTAAATATTTTAAATAATGTTATTGAAATACACTGACAGTGATTCAAGGTATTTCAAAAATTAAAGTTTAGACTTCCAAATAAAATCTTTATTGGTTTTACATATCATTCAAGGCAATTTTGATTCTACTGTCAGTCTAATTATTTTGAATCTATTATCTTTCATACAAAAACTTCAGCAAAGTATAGCTTCAATTTCTGCCATAAATAAATCAGAAATCACAATTAAATTTTCCTTGGAAAAAATATGAAAGTTGCTATTTTAAGATAAATAGCATGGTAAGAAATAAAATTGAAGAAAATGATGTATATGAATACTGATCCACACATCATCCATAAATTGGCAACAACACCCAATGTTGTTATTTTAAAAATATTAAAATAATTTGTATCTGCAAAAATCTCTAGGAAACCTCCCAAAAGACAAATTTAAAGGGGAGGTGACACAATTTGAAAAGCACACTTTCTCTAAAATCAATCAGGTTTTTTACTTTGGAAGCTGATCGAGAAACTCTGTGCTAGAATTGCATCCTGAAACATTGGTTACTATGCCATACAACAGAGCCCTGAATAAGGGCAACAAGTCCAGAAACAGAAACTGACTCCCATTTGAGAGTTGAGGCAAAAAGGATGACCAAACTCCAAATAAAACAGTCATCTCTCATCCTGGTTAATATTTATTCATTATCAAATCGTCCATTAAACGGATGCCATGCTCGGTGGTTCTAACAAAAAGAGAGTGCTAAACACTGGTAGAAAATTACATAAGACAAAGCAATGTTGAAAATACATCAAGACATGGACGACTAACGCCCTCTACACATGAAAAACACAACTAATTTCCGTTACAAGAGTAAGTGATGAAAGTATAGTCGTGATAATGAAGAAATTCAAAGAAGAAAAAAAAACATAAATCATATTAACTCTGATACAAACTTTAGGGCAGATAAAACATCTTGAGGTATCATCTTGACTACTCATTTTTAATACGTCCAACTGAGTTTTTAAGATAAGACATTCCGAGTAAATATTTAAATTACCCAATATTTCCATAACTTTTTAGATAGATTTTTAAATTTCCATTGAGGGTAATTCAAGTAAGTTCATGTAAAAGTTTATAAAATGATATACCAATAGCTTTCAATTCCTAAACATAATTAAAGACAATATGCTCGAGTTCAATAAACAAATATATTTAAAATTGTATGTGTGTGTGTGTGTGTGTGTGTATATATATATATATATATATATATATATATATATATATATATATATGTATATATATATATATATGTATATATATATATATATATATATATATATATATATATATATATATATATATATATATAAACTTTATAAATTCATTGACATTCTTTTTATAATTTAGTGAGTTTACATTTTAAAAATAACTCTTTCAGAGAAAATTTAAAAATATTTACAGCTGTTATTTTTTAATAGCCATATGGACGTATTATGTATATATATAAACTTTATAAATTCATTGAAATTTTTTTATAAATTAGTGAGTTTACATTTAAAAAAACTTTTCAAAGAAAATTTTAGAATATTTACAGTTATAATTTGTTTAAGAGCCATAAAAGAAGACAGATTAAAATATTTGAAGGTGAAAGAAATTAGAAGCATCTTAAATTACAAGTTTCTATTGAAAACCAGAAGAGTGGGCAGAAATAATGCATAAAAATTATATTAAATAGAGCGTAAACATGTTCACATAGAGTGAGAAAGGTAACTTTTTACAACCAACGAAAAGGAGAGTTTCTTAGGTCATGCATCTTTTTCTGCTGAAAGCATTCTCCCATCCCACTGAATTTGAATTCAATAAACTAAAAAGCTTACTTTTTTCCAATTTTCATAGAATTATACACATATAAATATTGCATAGAATTATACACATTAATAAATATCATTTCAAAAGAAAATAATCATTATGTTTGATTTTTAAAGCCAAGCACTAATGATAAAAAATAACACATAATATGAAAAAGAGAATGAAACAAAAATAATGTATGTTTATCAAATAATGTTAGTAGCAAATAAAAGTTAAGTCTAGTTAAATTTTAAGATATACCAAAAAAACAGCCAGACGTCAAAAATTTTATGAACAGCAAGCAAGTCACTTTCACTCAAACAGATGCAGACAATAACCTAGGAGTAAAATAATGCTTATTACATACAAAAATTATTACACTTGCATGGCAACTTAAGAAAAAAGGCAATCACTGAACTAAATGAATAATGAAGAGGCATAAAATGACAAATAAAACTGTAAAAAACTAACTATTCAAATGATAAAAAGAAGCTGAGGTGCATTAATACATGAATTTAGGTACACAGGCAGATCAAAATGCAGTTGGATGAAAAAGGAAATAAAATTATATAGCTGGCAAAATATTTATGCAATTGTCAACTAAAATTGGGAAAAGTCGAAAAGCATGCCAAAAAATTACCTATAAAAAGATATAATAAATTAATAAAATATACAACAATCTGATATAAAAAAGCACATTCAAATTTAATTCTGAAAGATAAACACTTAAAAGGAAAAAAAATAATTGAATTATTATAAGTATTACAGTTTTAAAAGCATGTATATACCCATAATATCAGACAGAATTAAAATATAAATTTTCAATACACAAAATATAATAAAAGAACTGAAATTTTCATAACAATATACTCATCAGACAAGTTACTGAACTTGGTTGGTGTACTTTATTAGGGGGAGGGCTGTTTTGTTTTTCCTATTTTACGTAATGTTGAATTTATGTAGCATTAATATGCCCCATTAATAGTCTGTCATGTTCTAATCACTTTCCTTCATAATGGGTAAGTAATCATTTGCATTACTATTCATCTCTTTTCAAACTAAGTAAAAAAGAATTACGGAATCAAATAACTGTATAAAAATATGCTCTTGTGAAAAAGCAAGACTTCCCCAAAACTGACTTTTAACCAACAAAATGCTTTTATTTTTTTACTGGATATTCATGTTTGTTTTTTTTATTTGAACAAAATCTAACCCAAAAAAAAACAGCCAATATGAAGAGAAATAATAAGGTACAAAACAAATAAACAGATATATGAAAAAAAATGTAAGCAATAACATAAAAAAATTTACATTTCATCTATACATCAAAAGAGAAATCTACCTTCCACTTAGATATTTGGATTTTAGTACTGAAAAGGGGGCTTAGACACACACAATATTTTTTTTTTTTTAAATGAAGAAAACTTATATTCCCTAGTCATTGAAAAAAAAAATTCAAAAAGTTTCAGACAAAGTATTATTTGTTTCTCCTCAGACAAGATAATATTCAAAGCAAAAATCGCACAGGATGAATAACAGTAAAAAAAATTCTGAAATTTCTGTAAAAACAAATCATCATCATCATATCTGGCACGACAGCCCAGGGTGGGCCAGGGCCTTCTGTTGAAGATTCCTCCAGGACAACCTATTTCTAGACCTAGTCTACCAGTTCCTCACTCCAATCACTCTAAAATCTGATTTATCAGAGCCATCTTAGTTTTGGCCTTCCTCTTTTCCAACTAGTAAAGGACCTTGCAACAAAAATCTTCTTTACTGAATTTTTTTTCATCTATTCTAGCAAAGTGAGAGGCCTAGTTCCTTCTTTAAATTTTAAAACTTTTAATAATATCGGACTCTTTAAAAAATCTATAGATTTCTGAATTAAAATGTCCATTTTCTTTGACACCGCCAAGGATGCTTCTGAGAACCCTTCTCTCGAAGACTGCAGTTCTGTATTCTCTATTTTTTGTTAAAGACCAAGTTTCCGAACCATACATTAGGATCGGCCTAATGATAGTTTTATAGATAAGAAGCTTTGTTTTTCTGGAGAGAAACTGAGAGTTCAATAAACAGTGAAGTCCAAAGAAGGTTTTGTTGGCCAGTGAGATATGATTTTGAACTTCAGAAATATCATTTTTTGCATTAATAAAAGATCCAAGGTAATTAAAACCAGGAACAGTTTCAAATTCATGAGGGCTAATTTTCAAATGATTGGTTGTATCACCAGATGTTTTCTGTACAGGCATATATATGGTTTTAGAATGATTTACTATCAATTCCATATGATTTGCAGCCACCTCTAAAGAGGAGAATTTTTCTCAAAGCTGGTACACTCCTAGCAACTATATCGATATCATCAGCATAAGCCAAGAGCTGAACTGATTTCTAAAGGATATTTCCCCGAGTGTCAATATTTGAATCTCGAACAGTCTCTTCCAGTGCAATATTGAGAAAACAAAACATCAGTTAGTAGTATTTTTTCTTCATTAGAGGTACAAGCTCTTTGTGTCACCATATCTTATTTTGTTAGGAGTCACACAAAAACTAGACTAAGATGCAAATGTCAAAAATAATTATATAAACCACACAAACTTAACATAATTTTTTTTTTAACTTGACAATTATAACAGTGAAAAGCAATTATTAGGTTTATCAGCACAAATGGAAGTTTCAATTTACATTTTTGGGACATTTTACAAACCTTTCAGGGGTGCCGTTCGCACAGTGCGAACACCTAAATCTAGCCTTCTTTCACTTGAATTTGATGTTTTCAAGTTAAATAACCAGAAAAATGGCTAGTGCTGCCATCTGTTATCAGTTTAAAGAAGTAAAAATATTTTACAACCTTTAATTGTAAAATTTTTCAAGATTTTTTAGGTTAAAAAAAAATTGGGAAAAATATCTGCACCGTGCAAACGGTGGAGGTTGTTGCCCCTGAAAGGGTTAATGGAAATATAGCAATTGCTCAACGATCTTGCCTCCCAATATCGGCTACAGAGAGATCTCTGGTGACAGTGCCTCCCAGGTCTGGAGATGGGAAATATCCATAACCCATGGTTTATCATAGATAAAACAGAAAGGACCCCTCTAGATTTTTCAAGTTGCTCAAATGTTTAGCTAAACAATCATGACCGGTTAAAAGTATGATTATGGCTACTGAATCCTTCATTGGAAAATCTGGAATGTATGCACTATTAAAAACCCAAAACTTATTAGGATTTCTGTCAATAATTTCTTGATAAAATAGGTCCTTCAATTTCTTCCGGATAAATAACCTTATAGAATGATATGTAATTGGCCTACATGGGCTCTGCATAAGTGCAGCACCTTTCTTTGCCAATCCATCTGCGAGTTCAGTTTGTTTATTGCTTGCCACTGCAAATACATATTTTAAAAAATTTTAATTTTAAAAAAAAGAACTTTAATGGAAACTAGAACTCAGAACAGGGGAGCAATGAAATTTTAACTGAAGTGCAGTAGTACAAAGAGATTTGATAACTTAAAATTTGGGATATTTTACAATTAACAATAAGCCAGGACACATGACAGAAATTTGGAAATATCAGCAACTATGCTTTTCGGCTGTAAAAAAAAACATATTTATTAAGGGCTGAACAACTAAAAAAAATATATTCAGCTTAAACAATCTAGCATCAGAATTTTTAAGGCTATGCAATATTGGCTTATAAGGACACCTTGTAACAAATTTGCCATGTTACTTCCTATCTAGAGAGGGCCTGGGATTGAAACGAGAACTTAGAAGCTAAACATTGAAATTGTAAGAACAGCAAATCACCTGAAAGAAAAAAAGACAAAGCTAAATCTGATTAGATATAGGATCTAAATCCTTATCGTATCATATGGTTGGATGAAAGCAATCTACCGAATATTTCAGGTAGTCTCTTTTAATAAAACTACCATGGCTATTAACGTAGGATTACTTATCATTGCTTACCTCTCCTTTTTTTTTTTTTAAACGCATTTTGGTACTTCTCTGTTTAACTGTTAACTGCTACTGAGTTTGGTAGGCTGCCAAAACTATAACTCGTGACAGACGGACAATTTTTTTCTCTCTCCAGAGGACCGTTATTCAGGAACGTAATCCTACGTTAAAAGCAGATGTTAAAGCAATATAAACATGAAAGTTTTCCCGTGGAAGCCTTTAGGGTAAGTGGCTCATACCAAATCATATATTGCCAAAGATCACCATCACCTTAAAACTGATAAAATTGCTGATTTCCAACCACACTCGTTTTTAGATCAAGCACTAAATGGCAACCCTCAATGTTTAAACATGATTTAAACAGATTTCAGGGCATCTATTAAATGATAATTTTTTTTTCAGAAAAAACTTTTAAAGAAATTTTATTCATATAAGCACAAAAAACAACAACAAAAAGTGACTAGCATACAAAACTCACAACTTTTTTAGGATTTTTCTGATTTTCCAACACATTTCTAATAAAAAGAAATATACAAAAAATTAACATTGATAACATGTTAAAAATCAAATACCCCTAGTACAAGCAGTTTTAATCAAGTACCACTTCAAAAACTAAGTGAAGCTATCATCAATGAGAAATTGAATTACAACCATAATCAAAATAAAATAAATATAAAAAAATGATACCAGCTGAAGTCTGTAATACAACACAAAAAGAAATTCCTCAAACCTTGTACTCCATAATACTGAAGCCTAGTCCTTCATCTCCTTTCACTAAATCAATAAAATGGGGTTCACTGCTCCACGTGGCTAAAGAAGACAACAATTCTAGGGACCTTCGGTTGAAATTCTTCACATTACTTTCGCAGCGTTTCCTGGTTAAAAGATAAGAGTCTGACTTGGCTTTTACTAGTCTTTCAGACCAGGGTATGAGAGATAAATTACTAGTCCAATGATGAGATCGTCCACACACAAGAACAATATTGGGTGGTAATGATTTGAAAATTGCTAAAACTTCGGAATACTTTGTATCTTGTAGTTTCTTCCCATTTACCTGCATAGAAAAAGGTTAAATTGATCTACTAACAATGATAAAAATCAATACAATATATGAATAAAATAAAATACAAAGAATTAAATCACAGATGTAAAAAAAAATTTTTTTTTTCCATTCATACACTTAAGAGCTGTTCACACTGAATCTGTCAGCATCAGCATTAAAGATTCCATTGATGCTGAGCTGAGAAGAAAACCTGTTCACATTGCTTGCATTACAGAAAGTGTCGAGCGCGTCTGATTGGCTGACGGCCACAGGTGTTTTTGACTCTGTGTGTTTTTAACAGACCTGCCAACCTCAGTAAGAGCAAAATCCCACAATATTCTACCGTGCATAAAATAATCGACATAACATAAAACAGTATAGTAAAAAATTATAATAAAAGAATTATAATGTATACTTACTTATAGTTTATAGGATCTCTTTAATAATATTACATAGTTAAAAATATTTCTTTGCTGTTCAGCTCATCTTGAAATTATAATATTAAACAAGTTATATATTTGAAATTTGTAATCATACATTTTAATGTACATCATATTTACACTAGCAGGGAACCCCCCCCCCCCAGCAGTGTATATTTTGAATACTTCTATTTCTTTATAATGTTTGTTTAAATTAATTGCAGAAAATCTTGGAATTTTTTGTTAAATTTACTGTAGCTGATTTTGCTCTTTTTAAAAATTCATTGTAAAATATCTCTTCATAACAGTGTCCTTGTGAGTTTGATTTGCATATTAGCAAATTTTCTAAGGTTTCCCTTGACTTAGATGACCTGAACTGAGTAAGTACTTTTTGTTATGTAACTATAAATCCTCTCACACTCTGCATTACTGTGAGGGATTGTTAAAACCAATGTCATTTTTTTACGTTTCGAAATCCGGTAATAATAGTATCCATTCCGGAAATCCGGAAGATGCATTAAAAATCTGGCATTGCCCGGGTAAATCCGGAGAGTTGGCACATCTGTTTTCAGTATGAAGAACAACTTGTACTACATTGCAGATGATACCTGAAATGACCTATGATTGGTTTGACATATATGTTCTTTTGTCAGCATTGAAGTTTAATCAATGGATAACGTCATAGTGCTCAGTTATATGACTGGTTAAAAATATTCACGCTAACACTTCAGATTCAATGCTAACAGCTCTTAAGATACATAATGTGTACACCAGTACCAACCTTTTCCACGGTGGATACAACCCAATCAGAAAATCTTCTGATGAGAAACTGATTTTATCGATTGATCATAACATGTTACATACCTCCATATTTTAATATATATCAAGCCTAATATATTAAATAAAAGTCATTCATCTCTCTTAATACTAAATGAGTCACTCTTTAGAGCAGGGGTCGGCAACCTTTATTACTACGAGGGCATATTTCAGAAATGAGGGAGTTTAGCGGGCACCGCTGGATGAAGAGGAGGTGGGGTGGGTTAATATTTAAACGTGACAATATTAATGAGACATATACATTTCATACATAAATTCAAATTTTAATTTAAACAGAGCACTCAGAAAACTGATAATTAATGTGAAATTGGACATTGCATATCTGCAGCCAACTCAGCACATAGGTTGAATTTCCTGTTCTTAGGCACTGGTCCAAATGAGTATCAGTGAGACTTGATGGGTACTTTGATTTTAAGTATTTCATATTGGAAAACAAAGATTCACAAGCATATGTCGATGCGCAAATAGAGCTCAATTTCAGAGCACATTTTCTCAACAATGGGAAGCTATTCATTCATTAAATTCTAGAATGTTTCCTCATTATGGTGTGGTTTTAATTCAATGTCATTTCTTATAATTTATAATTCAAAGTCTTCCTTAATATCAAAATATGTTGCGATTTTATTAGTCACACCAATCTCTGTATGAGAAAAGGATTAATAAAAAAAAAAGGTCAAGAATGCCTCCTGTTTTTGATTTTTATGGCTTTACAATTTTTAATTTTTTTACTGAAATTATTTATTACAACTGCGAGTGTTTGTTGTTCAAATATCTAAAATGTTTCAATATTTGGACAGCGGGCACTTTAAAATTGTTTCATGAGCACCGTGTTGCCGACTTCTGCTTTAGAGCCTTTTAATTATAGGATCATTCATCTAGCTCTTTTTCAATTAAAACAAATTCTTTAATGTGCTTTTAGTACTAAGTCATAATTCAAAAATATCTGATACATCTTAGCTCTCATAATACATTACTTAAACATAGCACTGACATCAATCCCTCCCTTTTGCATGCTTCTTGTAGTTAACAGATAGTTAAGTCTTGTAGTTAACTATCAAGTCTTGTAGTTAACTACAAGACTAACTTGATAATTAGTCTTGTAGTTAATGAATAAATTATAATTTGTTTATACATTTTTATGTAAGGCCACTATAGTTCATTATTTTAAGGTAATTTAGTTATTAAATATGTTAAACAAAAATCATCTTATCTAGTGCTATAGAAGTACAGTGTTGTACGTAAGTTTTTGCAATTTTTTTATTGTTAGAGTGAAACGGTGTTACAAGGTTGCAGTGTTATACGAGGGTTCCCGCAATTTATCTTATCGTGTTAGAACGAAACCGTGTTGTAAGATGCCGTGCTGAAGGAGGGCTACCTGTACTTCCCTACCTTGTTTTATGCAAGTTCTTTAGACACAGTTGGACCTTCCATTTATGACAAAAGTAGATAGCAGTTTTTGACAAAAATATAACAGGTAAGAGAAACTTTATAGTCTGATGTTAGGTCAGGGCTGGGCAACCTTTTTGAGAGTGCTTAAGATTTTACTGACAAAAGCCCTAACTACACTGCAAACTGGTTAACATCTTTATTACATGAGCACAATAAAGGTGAACCAACATAACTCCTTATGAGAGGACAGCAAAAGAAAGTCCATGCCTTAGACGGGATCCAAACCTGGGCCTTTGCCATACAAGGCTCATGATTCTAACCACTTTACGATGTTTGCAGTGAGCAATAGTATACAAGTAATATGGAAGGAGAGTATTCTAGTATTCTTATTTGATGAAGTACTTGCTCTTTCAGCACTCTAAAACTGAATTTAACAAAAAAACATTTGAAAAAGAACATAAAAATGGCAGAATAAAATGTTTGAAAAGCACTTTATCTCAATATCTCAATAAGCCAAGACATCAAATAATTTTAAAGGGTCTAAAAAAATTAATACATTATAATACTATTAAAATATTTCTACACGTGTCTATTCGAGATATTAAACACATATTAGATCAATAACATTCTCATAAGTTTAGAAATGTTTCATTATGATTAGGGGTACGTAAATTTTGCATAAAAAATATCGAAATTTCGCTAAAAAAAAATTATAATGTTTAAAATTTTGTATTTATTTGCAAATATATATACATATATATGATAGGAAAATATGCAGTTCCTCCTTGGTTATTCTCTCACCTGACAGCTCATCTTTTTCCCCGCCAGACGACAGTGTAATTTTTAGGCAATTAATCATAAGGTAAACTGAGCTGCAGTTACTGAGCAGTTTTATGCAAATCTGTTTGAAGGATATATAAAGGTGGTTTGGCCACAAGTTGACAGCTGTCGCGTACTTGACTTTTCGTTTGTAGTATGCTTTTATGTTTTTAAGTTTCTTGAAGGACTTTTAATTAACCTTTTTAAGTAAAAGCTGAGTGTTATAATTCTTTTAAAGGCTATTGTTCTTCCACAATCTGCTAAACGATGTTTAAGTTTTTGAATGTAATATTAATATATATAAATTCAAAAATTTCCCATATATTAACTAAGCATTTGTATTAACTGGCATTAACTAAGGCATTTTTTAACCAAGTAAAAAAATCACAATTTTAGTTACTTGGTTAGGTAAGTATCAAAATTCTTAGTTAAAAGGCAACATTGTAGTAGTCTCCACATTCTCTTCCTTAAGGCCATACGCACACGGAGCAACTCAATAGAAACTGATAACCGACTCCAATCACAAACCAGTCCGTGATGAGTCATAACCTATGTAATTGAATGGAGCCACGCACACGGTGCAACTGAGTACAAACCCGTCAGCAACGCGTTTGTAATCAGTCGCTAGCAACTTCAGACGCCAGTTTCTCTTGCGTTGTGCGTGTTATTACACAATCTATGTTACAGCCGCTCTTTTGGCAAGCTGCCAAATGACGTACACGAGTCACGGGACTTCTGCCTAGCGATGAAATGAAATTCTAACATTTTTTGTTGTATGGAATATGTGCGCCCATCTATACAGTCCATTTTTAAATGATTGATCAAAGACAATCTATTGTGACGATTTTTTAAAATAAATTAATTTCTGATAATAATTTAACTAAAAATAATGCCCGGAATAATGATGTCCTTCCATGACAGGTCGCAAAAAATTGATTTGAATCACTTTTGAGTCGGCCCGTGTGCGGAGCTGCATCACTAACGAATTTGCAACCGATAAGAAATTTCAGTCGCTAACCAGTTGAGTTTCCTTTGAGTCGCTCCGTGTGCGGACGGCCTAAGTCTTTAGGAATAAGTAATAAGCAAATTTCAAGGGTGAGATCTCTCAGTTAAAGAACATGGATGGTCTTAGATAAGCAATTATGTTAATAAATTATTACTGTTATTACCTACTTTCAGTTAAAAAGCCGAAAAGTGGTAAAAACAATAATTTTTGCATTTAAGTGCTCCTATCAGCAAATTTCACATTTATTCGCATCAATTTTTTAAATACAAAACTAGGTATCCCTAATTATGATTTAAAGGAAAATTAATTCATCAAATAATAGATCAAAATTTGATATAGATAAAATTAAAATTATTAAAATGGAGAATATTTAAACTGAAGTAAGGAGCTTTTATATTTCATCACTCTCATATGCTTTTACAATATTTCAAAATTTCATATAGAACCAACTGATCTCAAAATGAATTGATAGCACCTAATCCAAATTTTTTGTAAATATCAAAGAAATTGTACATCTACAATACACAGTAATTTTTTTACTACTTTATATTATGTTGTCAATAAATTGTATAATATTAAACTATATGAAAATAACTACAATAAAATGCTATAATAAAATGCTATGATATAGTATTCTAAAACCCAAAGTTAAAATAATTCTATTGATCCTACAAGCAGAAAATAATTACATAAAATATTAATAAATAAATAATGAAGGCTGACTTACTTCTAATAACTCATCACCTATAAAAACAGCTCCACTACGATCCACGCTGTATCCTTTACAAATATCCGAAATAAAATGGTGTAAAACAGATTTGGCATCGCACCTCGTTTCAACATTAAACCCAAATCCTATTTCATTGTCATTTTTTCGTAATTCAGTAATCTAAAGGAATAAATAAAAAATCATACAAATGACTTTCGGCTGAATTTCCATATTGAATTCACTTATATCTTATTCATTCATAATTACTTCATTATATTTACTTAGTGTGAAAATTACTTACAATTACTTCACATTTAGGACCTAATGCACTTTCCCATTTCAACTTGACTTCCTCGACATTTGTCAATATATAAGCTGAACATGAAATGACAAAAAAGATATATAAGGACAAAACTAAAATAAAAATCACAGAATAATGAATCTGCCATGCATTTTTTAACAAGTGCTTTTAAAACAGAACACAATAAATCATTTATACAGATTTTATAAAATGTACTTTTAAATATAGTACCCTCCTAAAAAAGTTTTTTAAACACTCACCATTATTATCTGTAATTTGATTGGAAAAAGATCTTCTAGCAGTGTTGCAATATTCCTGGACAGAATGAATTTTTTCGGAACCTGAAAACACATTGAAAGACTGCAATTTTAGAAAGAGAGCTACAAAACAGATACAAACGTTGATTAAAAATTAAACCCTTATTTTTTTTTAAACAGCTGATGAGTAACAGCATCAACATTTACACTGCTTTTAAACTTTCAAACTTGGGCTTGTGGCGGCCCAGTGGTACAGCGCGCTGGTTTTCGGTGCTGAGGATGCTCAGATCGAGTCCCAGCGTTGCACCACGAAAAATGCCTCCGTTCGTGTCGTCCCTTCATAGGGGGTAATGCTGTCCGCCTATATGGTGCCCCCACAATAAAATGGACAGTAAAACTGCGGCGTAGTAAGGGCCAATGTTTGAATACAAGTGCCTCCGCATTGGGGAAAAAAAAAAAAAACTTTCAAACTGTTTCACAGGTTATTCACCTATTCATGTCTATGCTACAAAATTAAAATTATTTTAATGAAAAACCTATATTTAAATAAACATATTTTAAAAAACTATGTGAACTGCATATGAAAAATTTTAAGTGCAGAAAACAGAATTCAAAAATATGGATTTGCTAATCTACAGTTAGAAAAAAATTGATAGGGAAAATTCCCTTGTTTCAAGGATTCATAGGACTCTTAAAGTGTCAGTAAGTGAAAAAAATTACATAAACCTTTACAATTTATATCTCGATGTATTTCATAAAAAGGTTTACTTTTTATTTCTATTTATAGCTCTATGATTTGTCTTTTTAGAAAATATTTTTGATGACATACCATTAAGGAATATTTTTATACACAAAGTTGAAATAGCCTTTTTCTCAGTGAAAATTTTGATAATCATAGCTTGAGCGCAACATTATCCCCAAAATAAATAACCAAAATAAAACATTTGGTATATAAATACACTTTATAGATATATTATTAACCCCTAGCTAAAGTACTACGCTTTAAAGCTTCTTTCTATTTTTAATATGTAGCTGTATTTAGCTATCACAAAATTGTAGAAAAAATTCTACAATTCATGCCCTATTGTATGAAATGATGAAAATTTAGATATTAATATGATATAACTCTCCTGAAAATTTCATGAAAAAATATTGAATAGTTCAGAAGATATCCTGCACATAATGCTAAAAAATCTCATTTTGAGAAAAACAACTTTCAAGTTTTTCATATAAACATATATACATATTAGTCAAAACACATTTTTGGCTATAACTCCAGAAATAATAGGAATTTTTGTACGCAAATTGATTTAAAATATTAAGAACACCTTCTAGTTTAACAAATTCTTTTCTTTTTTAGAAATTTGACTCTCTTTTTTTTTTTCTTTTTTTTTTTTAAGTTTTAAGAGTCCTATGACGCTAATGATTAAAAAGGATGATGGATATGAAATATGAGGATTGAAGATTTGCAAGTTCAACTGATAAATTGCCTTAAAAAAAGGGGTGAAACCAAAAGATGTGAGTAATTGAATATCATAAATAAGTTTGTTCTTTTATTACAATACTAAGGACTTATTTACAGACGGCTAAAATTTTGAAAAAAAAAATTGGACATTTTATAAGAATATTTCGATATAAACTCTACTACAGTAACTTACCCATAGCTTCTTGCAAATGCTCAAATTTTGAACCATGGTGATACCTAGCCAGTTGAAGTTTCACATATTTGCCTGTATTTCTTAATATTTCTACAGCTTCACAATTAGAGTAGCCTTTTAAAGGATGGCCATCGACCTAAATTATGAAATTAAAGAATTAAGAAAAATTAAAGAAACATTTTAACTTGATAGTACTGAGATGGTAAGTATAACTTCTCAGAGATTCCTAGAAGAACTTGCAAAAATATCTTTCTAAACACAGCGGAATTTCGATTGATCACTCCCTGAATCATCGTTTTCCCATATGGGTCATTTAATTCATCCAGTCCCGATGATGATATTCCTTAAATATGTTCCCGCATTTATTGTTTAGTGCAATAGAGTGCTTTAAAAATGATAGAGGTTTCATTGTACAGTAATTCTAATTACCAGACCTGAAGGTCAGCAGATGCCGGTAGACAATGTGCACTAAATTATACATGAAATTGAAGTAACAGGCATTATCCAAATTTTAAAAAAAAAAAAAGTTTATTTTTATCACTAATCTTCATAAAAATGACTCATAAAAAACTAGAAAAACATAAGTAATATTACAATGAAGTAAAAATAAAAAAGAAAAGAACAAACGCAACCAGCTTGCGAAGCCGTCGGCAGGTAGCTTACTTTAGAACAAAAATTCGTCAACTGCCCGGATCTACGATCTGCACACACACGTTGCTAACTGTCCAACATCATCTTTAAACAGACTATTTATACCGTTGCCATAGTGATGTCATACCAAATTACAATCGTGATCTGTACTACATCACTACAACAGCAATACTGATGTTGTGAGGCGATGACTCTGAACAGAGACAAAGTATTAGTATATATATTATTTTAGTACATGCAAATGTCAGACCACGATGCAGTCAACAAGCTTTCCGGCATCGAGAAAAATCTGACACTCTTTCCCAACAAGACCTCTTATAACTGACATTTTTAGGAACAGCAACATAAAAATGATTCATAAATGGATCTTTTGCTCCACAAATCTAAATAATAATAATAATGATCTTTTGGCTGTTATAAATAATTTTTTTACAGCATGACCCAGATCTGTAGTCAACAGAAATAAAAAGTAGGGTATTTTTAAAGACCTGTAGGACCTCCAAAACAATTTAAAGTGTTTTTTTATGTCCAAAGTTTGGGCAAAATATTTCAGAATTAATGCCATACACAACCTTAATTATCAGCATTATACTATTCAATTACATTTTAGTTAGTTTTCTTGTCACCAGACAACGGCAATAAACCTCCATTCTACAGTGATAATACATTACAAGATTTTTTTTTTTCTTTTCTCCTTTGCACAGTACAAGTCCCTCACTGAAGTTTTAAGGCAGATCAAATTTCCTGTTGAATGCTTGATTAGTGTACACTTACTACAGTAGAAGCTCTTTAGTCCGGCATTCTATGGTTCAGCACATTCTGTAATCCGGCACTGATTGAGCTGCCCGCATTCGGGATTTTTCAGGTAGATTCAACATCCCTCACTGCACTGTACGGTACCCACCACACCGGCAGATACCTGGCTGTACCCACCAGGTGGCTTTTCATTGCAGTTATACAGTGTTGTCTAAAACCCTTGTTCCCACATTTTTAGTTCGCTCAGTGTTTATTGTAACTAACTGCAAGTTCAGTGTTCATTTCAGTACAGTGTTTCCTGTTTTTTAACGGTTACAAATCAAGTTCTCACAATGTTCTCGAAGCCCAGCACGTGTTCTTGTGTTGCATTGCATACATTTATAAAATTTGCCGAATCCAACAAAAGTTACAACTCTGCGGAACTCATAAATTTGTTTATAATCCGTAATGACTTTTTGAAGAAGAGATCAGAATCATGGAAGCAATGTGATATCAGAGACTTTTTAAAACAATAACACTCATGTCTATTTTTGTACCCTATGTTTTTCTTTAAACCCCGCAGTTGCTAGAATGACGAAATACATACTGTATGTACAAAGTGTGCCCATAAAGTTACCGGACAAATTAAAAGATCAAACAATAAAACAAAAAAGTGAAAGAATAGTCACCTGGCTAGAAAGAGTGACATCTCAACTCTTGTTAAAGCCAGTTTAAACTGGTTATTTAGTCATTTGCATATCAAAACACCGTAGTAATTTTCATTTACTGAGAAGGCATTGTACAAAAAAATTTGATTCAGAATGGAACAATGTTGTAACATTAAATTTTGTTACAAATTAGGTAAATCTGCTACCAAAACTTCAGAGATGATTCGAACAGTATATAGTGATGCATCGTTATCAAGAACACAAGTGTATGAGTGATACAACCGCTTTAAATGTGAGCGAGAAAGCATTGAAGATGAAGCAAAGACAGGGCGCCCTTCAATTTCAAAGAATGAGGAAAATGTGGAGAAAATTTGTTCTCAAAATCAAAGACTAAAGTGATGCTGATTGCATTTCTGGATTACAAAGGACTTATTCACCATGAATTTGTTTCTGAAAATCAAACAATTAATCAGTATTTGTACAAGGAGGTGCTTTTTTGATTAAGAAACAGGATAAGGCGAGTTAGGAAGGAACTGTTTGATTCTGGGCAATGGTTTCTTTTACACGATAATGCTAGGCCCCATACAGCAATTTCTGTATAACAATATCTTGCTAAATATTCAATTACAGTGATAAATCACCCACCATAATCTCCCGACTAATTGCCAGCTGATTTTTTCCTTTTTCCGAAGCTTAAGATGGCCATGAAAGGACAGAGATTTGAAAACGTCTCGGATATTAAATCAAATGTTACGTGTTTTGCAAACAGTTAGTTCCAACGCCTATAAACAGTGTTTCAATGACTTGAAGAAATGTTGAAAAAATTGTATAGACTCCTCTGGCAATTATTTTGAAGAAGAAAAATTTATTTGAAGGTGAGTAATATTTTTCTTATTTATAAAAAATGGTCCGATTACTTTATGGGCGCTGGAAATTTATAATGTTGGAAATTTATAATGTCTGCACAGGCTCAGAATGTACATAAAATACATGTTTCAATTGTCTGCATTTTTTATCTAGAGTGATTTATCTTTGGCATTCCTGTTAAAATTATTGACGTTCGATAATCTGGCACAACTGAGGTCCCGCACGTGCCAGATTAAAGAGCTTCTACTATATTACAGAAAAAAAAACAATAAATATTGATAAAACGTACTTCAACGACTTGATCATGAACTCTTATCTGTCCACAAAGATCAGCAACACTTCCTTTTGCAATGCTCTTCACAAAAATACCAGAAATGTCTTCTAAAATTTTTAATAAAAAGATATTGTCATCAGTGCCTTAAAATGTTAAGCATAATATAAAAATATAACTGTATTCTAAATTACTCAAAATAAAACCTACGTACTTTGCATAGTTCATAAAGGAAAATAACCAGAAATGGACAATACACTTATTCCAAACTATAAATGAACTGAAATACAATTATTCCAGTTAGTTTCTAAATATATGAATATGAAAATGTTTAAGGGATGAACAGTATGTAAAGATCAAAGCTTTTTTCATTAAATTCTACTCTGCCAAAATTTGTTTAGGATCATTCACATAGCCCTCTCAAACCATATGAAATACTGAAATCTATTTATCCTTCTTTTTAAACATTTTATTGATAAAACTACATCAAGACACAATAACAGATTTATCTAGCACATAAAAAATTTCTCTGTTAATAAAGATTTTTTAAAAATTAAGAAAAAGTGTTGAAACTAAGCATTAAATGCATAAAAATGTTGTTTGCCAATGCTGAGCTGTTGGCTATTATGCCATTCATTCGAGGGCTCTCTAGTGTCACTCTCTAGTGTCATTATGTCACTAAAATTCTGTAATGCAGTGCACCTATCCAAATTCTGAGCAATAAAAACTTGTCCAGAATTGTATAAAATGCACAAAGGAAAATCTACACAATAAATATTAAAATGATCTCAAAATAAGTCAATTTTATTCATAACGCATAAAAGCTAGCAAGTACCATATTTATATCCAACCAGCTCCTAAAGAAACCCCTCATTTCGGACTTTAACCCTTAGCCTATTGAGTTTTTGGCTTCCGGTTCTTCCCCCAGCATTGCGGTTTTTTTTTTGGAAGAGCATTTCATAGAATGCACATTTTGAAGGAACATTTGAAAACACAAGTTCAATACAGTTATTTAAATAAGTTATTTAAATCAAAATAAATAGTACAAAGTAAGTGAAACATAAAATTTTTAAGAATACATCTTTATATATAAAACAGTTCCGTAACTGACTGACTGACAGACATATAATGCACAGACCAAACCGCTGGACCTAAAGGGCTGAAATTTTGTATGGTGATTCTTCTTATAGTGTAGGGGTGCACTAAGAAAGATTTTGGAAAAATTCTTCTTAGATTTTTTAAATTAAATTTTAAGCTGTTTTAGTAACTTTTTAAAGTTTGCATTTAAAATAATAATTTCAGGGTTTTAAAATTTATACCACAAGAAAAATCATAAAAATTTCTTTAAAATGAAATCTTTTTCGAATCTTTACCTCCATTTTCTGAGTTTTGGTGAATTTTTAAATATTAATTTTTAGAATTTAATTTATCAAATGCTGCTCACGTGATTTCTTTTTCTGGTACATTAAATTCATTTATCGTCACGTGCATAACAATGAAATAGACAAAAAAAAATTTTTTATTCTTGCTAATGCGGCAGACGATTGGACATTATCCAAAAAAATATTAAAATACAGTAAAAGATATGTTCCTCAAACTGTACTATATTCTTTAGTATGTTCAATTAGATTTAATTTGAATATTTTCTTCTACATTATTTTGTCTATAAAAATATCCCTTATGATTTTTTTATAAATATATTTTTTTGTTTTTTTACATCAATTGCATACATTGATCGTTGTATTTATTATAAATAAATATATAAATATATATATATATATATATATTTATATTTTTTCAGCATTAACTGTATACATTGACCGTTGTATTTAATTTGAATGTACTCCGTAGCGAAGTGCAGGTTTTGAGCTAGTATATATATATATATTTATATAATATACAGATTTTTTTTTGTTCTTAAATTTCTTATAGTATGGTATATTTTAAAGCAAGGTGATATGCATAAACCCACTTCACAGTCTTTACACCATATAGTCTATTCATCACTTAGACCACTATAGTCTTTTCATCACTTTTGTCATCGAATAAATCTGAATCACTCTCCGAATCACTTGAAATGTCAGTTCAAATAGCCTTTAGCTCTCGAAAACCCAAAACTCCCGCCATTTTATACTGCATGTATTCTCAAAATAATCACCTAAAAATCTACTTCTTATCAGCAGAAATTCTATTCGAATGTCATTAAGTGCTGCTATCTATTGATGAATAAAAAAATCAATTTAGAATGTGTTAAACGCATTTGTAATGAGCAAAATATTGGAAAATTGAGATAGACGTGTCCAGCACATCCGTAACACTGGGGGAAAGACTCTGATGAATGCACTGAGCACGTTTGTAATGGTCTAAGGGTTAACTGTCCTAGAACAATTGCTTCTACAATATCTAGACTAAGAACTCATCACTTTAAGGGTATGAAAATACACCCTGACGGCACAAGATCTTTTATCAACTGTAGAAATTGTCTAGAAACCCAGCTTTCTCCAGAACATATCTTTGACTGTCCAGCCATTGTAGCTACCCTTTTCAAGTGTTTTGTTGCTGCAAGAACTCCTCTATAACCCACAGGCACCTGATTTAGCAGCTGCTGTTATCCAGGTTTTTTGGGTCTATTTAAGACTTTTTTTCTTCAGCACTATTCATAGACATGACAACAATATCCTATCTTCTCAATAAATATCTTATACCAGAGTTCCTACTTTGTTTGATTTTCTATATATATATAAAACAGTTCTGTAACTGACTTACTGACAGATAATGTACAGACCAAACTGCTGGACCTAAAGGGCTGAAATTTTGCAAGGTGATTATATTGTAGAGGTGCACTACGAAAGATTTTTGAAAAATTCATCTTAGATTTTTTTAAAATTAAATTTTTAAGCTGTTTTTGTAACATTCTTTAAAGTTTGCATTTAAAATAGCAATGAGCGTTATAAAATTTATATCACGAGAAAGATCATGAAAATTCCTTCAAAATGAAATCTTTTTCGAATCTATACCTCCATTTTCTGATTTTTGGTGAATTTTTAAAGATTATTTTTTTTAATTTAATTTATTAAACGCTGATCAGGTGGTTTCTTTTCTTTTTGTGACACTTTAAATTAATTTTGCGTCACGTGCATAACAACGAAATAAATTGACAAAAAAATATTAAAATACGGAAAAAGATAAAATTTAACCACTAGACTAATTGAGATGGAATTTTTTTAAGAATTTAATTCAAATTAGTATGTTTTATGTATATTAAACATACAAATTAATTGCATACATTGACCGTTGTATTTAATTTGAATATTTTCTTCTAGATTATCTTTACTTATATAAAAGCCTAGAGTAGATTAATGTAGGTAACCATTCTGGGACGGACCAAGTCAGGAACATCTTAACATTGCAACACCATTTTCTGAAATTTTTCTTGAAAAATAATACCACAAAAGTTACTTATTTTGAAAGCCCATACCTGCCAACCTCAGTGAGAGCAAAATCCTGCAATATTCTACCGTGCATAAAATAATCGACATGAAGACATAACACAAAACAGTATAGTAAAAAATCGTAAAATAATTATAATGTATACTTACTTATAGTTTATAGGATCTCTTTAATAATATTACATTGTACAAAATACTATATTTCCTTACTGTTCAGCACATCTTGAAATTATAATATTAAAGAAAAGTTATATATTTGAAATTTGTAATCATACATTTTAACGTACATCATATTGACACTAGCAGGGACCCCAGCAGTCTATATTTTGAGTACTCCTATTTCTTTAAAAAGTTTGTTTTAATTAATTGCAGAAAATCTTGGAATTTTTGTAGCATTTATTGTAGCTGATTTTGCTCTTTTTAAAAATTCATTGTCAAATTGGTCTTTATAACAGTGTCCTTGTGGGTTCAATTTGCATATTAGCAAATTTTCTAAGGTTTCCCTTCACATAGACGACCTGACCTGAGTAGATATTTTTGTTATGTGTCTAAAAATCCGGTAACAATAGCGTCCATTCCGGAAACCCGGAAGATGCATTAAAAATCCGGCATTGCCGAGGTAAATCCGGAAAGTTGGCAGGTTTGAAAGCCCTTTAAAAAATATGAAAATTTCAAGTGAACACCCTAGCTCAAAACCATTTAGTTTTTTAAATATCTTCAAATTAAAATATCCATTGAAAAGAATCATTTATTCAAGTCATTCACTTGAATTTCAAATTCATTCTACACCATGGTTTTTCATATACCCTTGAAATAACTACATTTGTAATTTTTAATTTTAATGTTAATTAAATTGTGTTTCACTTTGCTAATTAGTATGTAATTATTATAAATTAATGGCTGCTGTGTGGCGAGTCATTTACTTTTGAAACTATTTAGTTTTGTTTTATTTTATTGTCGTTTACTGCTGTTTAAGTATCGTTTTCAGCAATGCCTGCTGTGTAGTGAGTCATTCACTTTTGAAACAGTTTTGGTTTAGTTTTGATTTAGTTTAGTTTTGTTTTGTTGTTTACTGCTGTTTAAGTACAGTTTGTGTTATTTAATTGGCTAACTTTTTGTATTTTTATTTATTTAATATTGATGCAGAATTTTACACTTAAAGGAAAATTATATTTTTCTGGAACCTTTATAGCATTATGTACCTGTATTCATCGTAGTATGTTTAAAATCTTTCTTCATTACATTCAAAAATAGAATCTTCATGCTTTTTTTTTTTGTTCATATGAACTCTTAAGGGGGCTCATACCTTTTAAACCGTCGATTTATGGCCTAAAAATTGATATTTTTCGATTGCTTATAACATATTTGTTATTCAAGTAATGAATTTGAATTTTTTTTAGTATATAAAGAAATGGTGCATCTTTGCATTGATATAGTTAAAATATGCCCTCTTGAATAAAATATTTGTGTAAAATAGTCATATTTAAGAATGAAAGAATTACATTATGTCACATTGTATACTACTTCCGCGCAGAATTCAAAGCTTTCTGTCCATTATTTTACTCTAATATTTTGCATAGTCTATATATATAAGTTCAAAAATATACCCTAGTAAAATCTAAAGAAATTCCCATGTTTTGTATTTTTTTTTTAATTTTTCTTTTAAATAAAAAAATTGTTTATAATTTTAGCAATACTAAAGCATATAAAAAATGCAAATATTATTATTTTACTTAGATATTACTAGGGTATATAGTAAACTATATGAGTAATATGTGTACCAAATTTCAAGGTTATACAAATAATACATTTTTAGATATCATGCGCAGAATAGACAAAAGTATGTTTTTGAGAAAAACCAATTTTAATACAAATACTTTACTTAAAAATATTATTTCTGATTATATTTAACTTAAAGTACTTGTATTAAATTAATATATAATTCATATTTATGTTACAACCAGTTTTATAAACTTACCTGTTTTCTATTTGTGTAGGGAGACAAAATACGTTGGGGAAACGTGAAAATTTTATTCAGCTGTTTTTAACGAAAGTGCAACAATTTCTAATATGATTTAAAAATTAGCATTCCTGTAAAATTTGCTATTTTGTAGATAGATATATACTTTAATATGCATTTATATCAATAATAATTAATGTTTCCCAACAATCTATTAAAAGGAGAATTGAATTTTAGATATGAAGTGTTTTAAAATCCACCACAGGAATACATTTCTCCCTCTTTTTCTAATTTAGCTTCATTTTCAGCTATTTTTATTTGTCTCCGGATCTTTCTTTGCTCTTTAGTTTCTAATAGAGCTTTTCTATTAGCATTCAAAATGCGTTTTGTGTCAATATCAGCAAACCCTTTAATTGAAAAATTGCTGCGGAGCAAATGTAGCTCGTCCATCACTTGATGCCTAGTTGAACAACCATCATTGAATATTATGGTTGCTTCATTTGTAGCAATGTTGACAGATGCTGGTTTCGCAACGAATTCATCCATAACTATATTCTATGTAAAATAAAGCAAAAAACAATTTTTAAAATGGTAAAAGGTAAAGAAATATCGCTAAAAAACTTCGTTGTAGAACGTTCGCTCACGAGGTTTAGCTTCAAAAACAATTTGAAAACCCGCCTGAAAGTTGAAGTGCATAATTTCACTGCATTTCTACTGCAATTTTTAAACCATGGAGTCAGTAAAAAGAAATAGCAGCTGTGAAGATATAGTTACACGTCAAAACAAGCCGTGAGAACAGAAGTCAAATTGTAAACAACGAGAGCCATTATCACAGCTGTGGTCATGTGTCCTTTTAAAAGGGAGAATTTTAATAGTTTCGTTTTAGTTTTTTATTCATAAAAACTCGAATTTTCAGAATATTTTTATGCGGTTTGTGCCATAAGATGCAGAAAAAAATTAGCTATAACATAAATCTAAATATGAAAAATTGTTTTTTGAAGTTTTAAAAGGTATGTGTCGCCTTAAGAGAAGGAAACGCTGATCAACATTCCGTCATTTTTGACGGGGGTTATATACTAGTTTTGTCTATAAAAATATCAGTTACGATTTTTTTATAAATATATATATATATATATATATATATATATATTGGCATTAATTGCATACATTGATCATTGTATTTATTATAAATATATATTTTTTGTTTTTTAATAGCATTAATTGCATACATTGACTGTTGTATTTAATTTGAATGTTCTCCACAGTGAAGCACGGGTATTCAGCTAGTCTTGTCTTAAATCAAAGCTGAATCCATTTTCTTGTGTTAATTAATCAATATTACACAAGTTACTTAAATAAAATTTTAAATTAAACTGTGCAAATATATTTCAAAAGAAAATATAAAATACTTGTGTAACATACCTCTCTCACACACATAACCAGCGACAATTATCCCTAGTCCTTGATGGTCTTTAATGAGGTTCACTTCAAAACTCTCCATGTCCATTCTTTCAGTCCTTTTTTTAAATGATACAGGATCCCTTTGAAGCTGGAAATATTAGAAGGAAAACATCTGTGATACATAAATTTGCCACTATGCCTTAATACAATATTAACACGTTCGCTGCCACTGACACGCTAGTGCGTCAGCATGGTGCTACCTTGTATGGCATCGTCGCTCTGGGACAACGGTCGACTAAGATAAGTTATATGCTTTATTTTTCGTGGGGCCTTGGAGGTTGAACGAAGAGGATTTTGAGGCATGTTAGTGAAGCATTATTTTTATATTTTACGTGCATAGTTTTCAAATTTTGTGTTTCAATTTTTTTATGTGCGCTTTTAAAAATGGCGGACAGTACAAGTATGGCAGGACATTCACAGCCAAAGTAAAGAAAGTAAATAAAAAATTGACTGAAGCCAAGATATTAGAATTATTAGAAAAGAGTGATCTTTCTGATTATGACAGCACAGATGATGAAGATTATGGTTGGGATTCTATGAGCGAATCGGAAAGAGATAGTGATGTTGCGGTGGACACCATAGAAATGTCAGCATCTGAGGATGGATATGTCAGTTTTAGTGGCAGCGAACGTGTTAAACATGACAGTTAAGAAAAAGATTTATCCCCACTAATAATAATCTACTGCAACCCACAATAACTTGCATTATTACCCAAATTAATGAAAGTAATTTAACCCTCAGTAAACTCTTCTTGCTGTTGGAATAAGGCATGAAAAGCTTGATAACCCTACAGTAGAAATACTTAAAAGAAAACAATGACAAGTGTATGAGAAAAATGCTATATATCTACAACAATTTAAAAATAAACTATTAAAAATTAAAAAAGATTTTACAAGACAAAACCCAAAAATGAAACTATATTTACTAAACCAGTAGGATCATTGCAATACATGTCTGGCAATAATACCCCCTCTTACAAACCACATTGCAACCCACAACACTTGCATTGTCACCCAACTTATTGAAAGTTACTTAACCCACATAAAACTCCTCTTGCTGTCTGAATAAGGCAAGAAAGCTTGATACACAGTAGAAATATTTAAGAGGAAACAAAGACAAGTGTATATGAAAAATACCAATATGTCTATAACAATTTTTAAAAAAATTATTAGAAAAGACAAAACACAAAACTGAAATTACATTTACTAAACCAGTAGGATCATTGCAATACATGTCTGGCAATACAGGATCAGAAAAACCATTTGAACCAGGCTGGTATATATTTAACTGTTGCTCAAGTTCTTCAGGCTCATTAAGAACCCGTGTTGGAATGATTGCAGAAGCTGTTGGCATCAGGCTGTTGTCCTCAGGAGAAGTTGGTTCCACAGGTCGAGCAACTATCAAATGAACTTGAGATCCACACTGGCGCAGAACCATCGCTACTTGCTCTGATCCCATGCCTCGTAGATTAATATCTCCAATCTGTATAATATGGTCACCTATTTGGAGTCTGCCATCCTAAAGAGAAGGTACATGAGGGATAAAAATATTCTAAGCATGCACTTTGAAAATATTTCATATAAGTTTTCCTGGATAGAAATCCAAGAAAATAATTGGTACTTACGTATTATCCTGCAAACCAAAAACTGTCACCAAAGGATATGATTTAGAGCCAAGAATGTGCTGGATATTACTGAAAAAACACAGGTTTTCATGATGCACTGAAAATTTTTGCAAAGTTCGCTTTCAGCAGTGCCTTATTTGCATATTCACTGCAGTACTGCCTATCTAATTTTCATTCAACAGAGGACGCTGTCCATTGTATATAAAAGAATGGTTTTGAAAACCATTCTTTTATATACAATGGAACCATTTGAAAACCATTGATATTTAAATACCAATTAGAATAATAAAACAAAATTAACATTAATTTTTTTTTGTTATTATTTACATAAAGTGAATCAAAGTCATTTGATATCAATATATTACAGTAAATTATTCAATGACCAACTTCCTCGCAAAAAAAAAAAAAAAAAAAATATCTTTAAGGATAGTTGTTCTTAAAATACTCTCATTAATGTTTAGCACTATTTAACCATTATTGACACTAAATCATACAGTTTGGCGACTGTTTTTGGTCGATGGGATAATACGTAAGTACTGAATAATCAAGTAGTTGGCCTTAAATTTCCCTACCGTGGTACCTTACATTTCCTAAACAGCAATTAAGACATTCACCTATCTTCACAGATCTTTGAAATTATTTAAATTCAGTCTTCACTATATATTACAATGACACAGAACTTACAACTTTGAGAAACAAAAAAAATTAAACTCATGCATTAAAAAAATATATCGCTCCCAATTTCATCATGAGTGATGTATGACCTAGCAGTATGTTTCATTTTAATAATATTGATGGATTCTTGACAATAAGGCTATGGCCTAAAGAGCGATTTTTCCCTCACAACCGCAACGAGAAAACAAGCACCAAAATATAGATAAGCTTCTGTAACATAGGGGTGGCCAAACGCAGCTGTTTTTCTCGCGCGATCTGTCGCGATCTCAAGGTCGGTCGCTGGAAGATAGAACGAGAACCATTTTTCTCGCGGTTTGTGTAGATTTTCAAGCTGAGGGAAAAGACCCAGCGGGAAAAAATGTCACATGCACATGTGGCTGGCTGGTGTAGATTTTCAAGCTCGGGGAAAACCTGTATGGGGAAAAACTGCTCATGTGGCCGTAGCCTAAAAGACGTGTTTAGAATAAATCGGAATAATACAAAAAAACATTCAGCGGCATTAGTATAACATCTAAAATAATCACCTTGGGCTGGGAAAATATTTACAATAGTTTCTTCAAAAATTATTGAAGAACAGCTTTTTTTAAAGTATACATATATATATAGCGTCATATTTGCAAAGGAAGTTCAAAATAATGAACAATTTTTCATAAAAGCAAGAGATAGCTTGGGAATTGAGAAGGGATGGCATCTATGATTTAACATATGTACTATATTATCTCCATGTATTATATTATCTCCATGTTACTTGTTGATTAAATGGTTGGTTGGTTGGTTAGTTTCCCAATATGGCATCTCCTTACCTCAAAACTCAGGCTAAAATTTTCTTTACTTTTCTTAACTGATTTATTACTGAAAAATGTGGGCATTTACTCACTTAAGTTCAGACTTAAATCCCTTACTTTAGCACAGTCGAACTTTATTAAGATTGATGGAAATAAGTATTTAGCCTAGGGTCATTTTAATTATTAGCATATTGTGTATATTAAAGGAATTCCTTCTCAACTCAGTATGCCTGATTAAAAGAATAAAAAACTTTATTCTGAATTTCACAATTAGGAGTACAGGACTTCCTTAATGTCACACACTTACAATTAGAAAATACCACAGTAAAAATATATATATATGGTACTTTATTAATTATAAAAGCTTATACTTAGAGAGGAAAGAATTTAAATTCACATAAAAATTTAGTTTTTAACAACAAATATTAAGAAAACAGAAATTATCAAGTTTCCTTGTGACTTACAGTGAATCTAAAAATTAAAATATTTCAACAAAGCAACAGGATGATTATTCCTGTTAAAGTTTGAATTATTGATCTTAAGGTCTTGAATTATTCAGCTTAAAGTTTAGACAAACAGAGATTTTAAGAATTAAAATCAAGACAAATTTATAAAATTGTATTTATTGATATATTAATCCCAAATTAATCATATCAGTTTCAATCAAACAAGGAAAATGGTACTAAAACACACATAAAAGAGATTATGTAATGATTACTGAAGCTAATATTGAAAGAAAATCACTTTATCTGCAACACTTCCAGGAACAATTGTTTTCACTACCACTCCAGTGCTTCGACCTCCTGTTATGCCAAACCCCCAGGCAGAGCCATCGCTGGTTAAATCTATAGCTTCAATCTGCACCCATTCTGTATTAAGCTGAAACATTTACAAAGTATATTACTTTATTTATTACAAACATTAATAATAATAAAGTCATAATTAGGGGTACATAAATTTTTCATAAAAAATATAAAAATTTTGAGAAAAAAAAAATTACAATATTTTTTTGCATTTATTCGCAAAAAAAAAAAAAAAATATATATATATATATATATATATATATATAAACTCAAAAATTTAGCCTTTATTAAAGAAATTCACAATTTTACTTACTTGGATAGGTAAGTATCAAAATTCTTAGTTAAAAGCTAACATTGTAGTAGTCTCCACTTCTTTAAGCCTTTAGCAATAAGTAATAAGCAAATTTCGAGAGTGAGATCTCCCAGTTAAAGACCGTGGATGGTCTTAGTTAAGCAATTATGTTAATAAATTATTACTATTATTACCAAATTTTGCTTAAAAAGCCGTCTATCACTGAGTTTTCGCCAAAAAGTAGTTAAAAAAAAATTTTCGCATTTATTTGCTCATATCGGCAAATTTTGCATTTATTCGTATCTATTTTGTAATTATGAAAATTACGTATCCCTAGACATAATGCAACTTTCAAGTTTTCTGAGAAATTCTCTGAGGTACAAATTTATACTTATTGATATAATATAGTAGTACTTTTCCATTACACCGACCTGTTGCCAGCGTTACGCTAAAAGTTGCCAATAAAATAAAATGAATACAAGAAAATACTCACTTTTCACATCACATTTCCACTTTAATAAACTACATTATAAAATTTTTGTTTTTTAAACCTAAAGGTATGGAATAAAAAAGAAAGAAAATGTTGACTTTTTACATCATATATTAATTTTTGTAAACTACATTTCTACTTTTGGTGGCATATATATTGTTATTCCTTTCACGTGGGAATTTCGTTTACATGAATAAGTATATGTAAGTGGACAAAATAACTCTATTTAAATGTATTTAAGAAAAAGACAGAGCTACATCAGAAAATAAATCTTTTAATAAAATTTTTGCAAACTAAAATTTTTAATTCATCGTAACTTAATTTTTTTTTTTTACATAAAATTTTTTCAAACTACATTTAAACTTTTGGAGGCATATATATAGATGTTTCTTTCATGCAGAAATTTTGTGTACATGAAGTATATGTAAGAAGTAGGCAAAATAACTCTGTTTAAGTGTATATATGAAAAAGACAGAGCTACATCAGAAAATAAAATTTTAAATAATCTTTAAATTTCATTTACATGTACTTTTCTCTCCACTTAAAGTTGTTTTGTTAGTAATGCCATGGTGCGGTGATTATGTCTGCAATTTGTAAGTCGATGTTCCAGAGATCTAACCTCAGTTTCTGCAAGAATATGAGAAAGGTTTTTTCTCGCCAAGAGTTGCAGGAGAAGTTGGCAACAGGTTCGTATGATGCGAAAATACCAATATTTTTATAATTAAGATGAGCTCATAAAGATAGAAAGTTTTATCAAAATATTTCAAACAAAAATCTTTCATAAATATGAAAATGTTGCTGTTACTGTCACCTTTCAGTATGATTTGGGCAAATTTTGAAAATTTTACCAAACTACACCAAGCGGTACCCACGATATGCATAGCATGCGGGCACAGGGGGGCACATGCTTCCCTCCCCCAAAAATTAATTTGAAATAAATTAAAATGTTAATAGATGTTCAGTTAAAATCAGAAAATTGTAGAAAACTTTTTAAAAAGTTGGTTTTTTTACCGCTTTTTCAAACTTTGAAACTGAAGATTCCGAATAAATCTTTAGCCTTAACATAGTTTTTAACAATAATATGATTCATAACAAAAATTCGATGCTATATTTTTCTCATTTTATTTATATATTATATTTATTTTTTTCATTGTATAACTTTTGAATGTTACTCAAACATCAATTCTATTGTTATTCAATTTTAAAAAATCATATTTCATATTTTAAGGACCGTAAGGTAGTCAATGTGCTGAGGAGGGCCCTAACTGAATTCAATTCGTGCCCCCCTCCCCCCCCCCCCCCAAAAAAAAAAAGTTAAAGCACGCTATGCCTATGGTACCCACTTCTTTACATTAACCAAATTTGTTTTAACTATATTTGCCCTTATGCTGCTGAATTGAGGAAAAGTACTCCAAGTAATAGAGAGAAAAGTATGTCCAAGTCTTGAATGCCTCATTGAAAATAAAGCCCATAAAAATCTTATAATAATGTGGTCTCTAATATGATGAAAAAACTATTTTCATTGAAAAAGCTAATTTCAACTAGGTGCTCTTTCTTACAACAATGGCTTCATTTAAAATTCCACTCCCTCTTCTGTCATATATTCACAAGGGGTTCATAATGATATAAAATTATGCCTGTAATTGTGATTCAAGTATTTTATATATTGTGCCCGAGATTTCTATAAATAATCTAAATGTGCATTCACTGATTAATGACAGATTCCTGACCCCAGTTTTCCAAAAATGCAGGTTATTGCATAACAAAACAGAATATAATTGTCATATCGAATTTCAGGAATTAACTTTATTCAGTATTTTAATATTTCTCACTGTTGATAATATGAAAAAAAATCAAATTTTAAAAATACTATGTTCACTGAAGCAATGACTTCTTTATCCTTATAATTTTATTCCATGTCTTTTTACTCAATGCTTTTCCAAATTGTGTTTTTAGCTGCAGTGTTAAGTGAATTGGCAGACTTCAGTTTTCATAGCTTGAGGTTTTGATATTCTTTGGTAACTCCTTCATTTGTTTCCCAGTTAATGTTCTATTGACTAGAAGGAGTTTGCAGTGCCAGGATAGTTCATCTGCAAAATCATAACTTTCCAAAACAACCCTAAATCTCACAATATTTGCTAAATTTCAAAAGAAATAGTGTCATAAAACTTAATTTCTCACAATTTATGTTTCAGTTATAGATTTAAGCCTCACTTTTCATACCTGAATTTATGTGTGTGAGAGAGAGTACTGTTAAAAAAATTTTTGAAAAGGGGATGCAAAGAGATAAACTTCAAGATAAAATAATTTGTTAAAAACCATTTTTCTTAAGCCCATGTGTCATGGGAGAGTTTCATGCAACATTATACACAAATAATCCTTTCAAACAAGCATTTTCTATTGAAGTAAGGTGAAAATCTTTGTATCATAAAGTTGTACTTCAACTATCATTTTTTTCCTGTACAGTATCAAAAAGGTTGAATAAGTTGACAGAACAAATTCTTATCATTCAATCAGAAGGGAACGAAAAACTACACCATAATTCAAGATGGCAGTAGCTCGACTGCTTGGAATTTGCAAGCACAATTGAAACAATTATTTTTCAAGTTCCTGTCTTCATATTCTAAAGCAATTATTCCCAAAAAATTAAACCTTTGAGCAATTGTTAATACATAGTGACTAATGTATTGTATATTGAATAAATCTTTTTATATATTTTAATCGCCTTGTATGAGTTACCACTTTAGTTGTACACCAAAATGTAGCTAACCAAAAGTTTACTTCATCTGATTATTAAGTGTTCTCATTGAATTCACTAATTATTAATTTATACTATTCAAGTATACAGTTCTGGACATACATGAAATTTTAAAAGATTGCATTAGTATGCTGATCATTACAGAAACTAGCATTTCTATACCTCATAGTTTTTTTAAAGCAGCGGTCCTCAAACTTTTTAGCCTCCCCCCTCCCCACATACACAAATAAAATGAACACTTTGCAACCCCTAGACCAAAGCTTGATAACAATAATTATAAATAACTGCACAAGTGACTAGTTCAAACTATTAAGGTGCCTTAGTAGAAACCTTTCATGCTGTTTTAGGATGTTACCCACTCATCACCAATTGGTCAGATTTTTTACTAAATTGAGATGCCAGTTTCAAAGGGAATTACCAACTTCCATGACGGTATAGTGCCTGATACAGATACATCAAAATGTTGCATGAAAGTGCTGTCTGAGCATGATGAAATATATAATGAGACTTGTGCTATATAGGATTTATTGTAACAATATTTAATTTCATGCTAATATCAACATTGTGAAATGTTGCCACAGTAATAATGAAGTTGAGATATTACCATTAGACTTCACTTATTTACGGAAACTTTCATTTAATATATATATACAGTCGAACCTCCATATATCGAAGTAGCAAATTGTCGGAAAAAAATTCGATATATAGAAATTTTGATATATAGAATTGATCTTAGTTTTATCATAATTCTCCTAGAACATTAAAATTAAAGCTAATTTTCGTATACGAAACACCATTTCTAATTTACATGCGAATCACATTAAATGAAAGTTAATAATTAAAAAATGAATTAATATAAAAGATTTATTGAGTACCTTTTAAAAAACAATAATCCAGACAGTGGTTACAATGATCACAGTTACATTATTTTAAAAAAACTACGAATACCTTGTTGATCAGCCAGTTTTGCGGAAAGTTCATCAAAGAAATGTTCGCATTTATTCAGTCCACTAAAACCTTCATCAGGGACATTTTCCGTGAATTGAAGTCCATGACGTATTGTTTCAAACGCCTTTCGCATTTCTATTTTCGATGGCTTGGAAATGTTTTCAGAGTCATTTACTTCGAGAGAAAAAGTAAAAGTTCAAAACGAATGTATAAAACACTACTTTAATTTGAATAATTTTCTCTGAAACTAAGCAGATGTAGGAATGAGGAACAACTATCAGACAAAAGGGATAGCGAGAAACTGATTTTACCTCAGGACAGGTCGCAACCGAAATTTGAAAACGAGTTGGGGGAATTTAGGAATTCCAGAACGGAACAAAACCACCCCTCAACCCCAGCTGATTTGTGGGGTTCGTAGTGACCATCACTGAACATCCTTTCCCCCCTGACCTTTATTTTTCGTAAGGTAAATGGTCTAAAGTGGAATAAAATCTCCAAATATGTCTTGAAAAAAAATTCGATATATAGAGATTTTTTCGATATATAGAAACAGTTTTTCTATGTAATGAACATGGAGACTTGCTAAGAGTTCGATATATAGAAAATTTCGATATAAGGAAGTTCGATATATGGAGGTTCGACTGTATATATATACACACATATATATATGTGTGTGTGATAATACAAATACAAAATGAAATGTAACGAAAAAATGCCTGCCCCTAGCGTGCATTCCAAACGTGTAACCTAACCAACATAACCTAACGTGTATTCCAAATTCTCTTTATTGACAAACTACAACCCCCTGTGCCCAATGCGACCTAGAAATTAGGGATGCGACATCAATAACAAAACATCGATGTTTTGAAACATCGATATTCAATATTAAAACATCGATGCTAATAAAACATCATCCGAAAACCATCGATGCTTTTAAACATCCATTTTTTTTAAAACTGGTTTAGTAATCTCTAACATTAATGTTACTTCGGTTAGTCATGGGGGGGGGGGGAGGGGATTTAATTTTACTCTCTGATTGGGCTGATACAAATGACAAAAACTTGGTTGCTTGTGCCTTGGGCTACATTAATGACTCAAAATTCGCGTTGTAAATATCGCCATGTTTTGCCTTCAAATGTACAGATAAATTCGTTGTATTGCCAGAAGTTTTGAGGGACTTCAGGCAAATAATGCATTTCGCCAATTTGTCAGAGGTTTTGCAAAAATATTTCCAAACGGTACTTTTGGGAGGCATCCTACTAATAATATTAACGTCGACTTATATAAAACCAGAACAAAACCAAAAACTTAAATGGCTGCTCTCATGTATATACTATTTGTAAACTAAAACCCCATGGAAGGTTCTGGAGTGTCAGGAACATTCCAAGCACTCTGATTGTTTCATTGGTTGTTGATTGTCATTTGTCTGTTTGCTAAGGAATCGTCCCCCTTTTGTATTCGTCCTTTTCAGAATTCAGACTTACATTTACTGAAACTGAAAATTATGTTACGGGGTAAATTTTTTTATTATGGTACTTTTTCACTAAAAAAAAACATCGAGACAACGTAAAACATCGAGCACAAAACATCGATGTTAAAAAACATCGGCTTCAATAAATCGATGTTTTTATCAAAGCATCGATGTTTTGAAAACATCGACATCAATGTCGCATCCCTACTAGAAATAACTCAATTGAAATTTTAAATAATAAAAATGCTTACTATATTTCATTACAACTCCTATTCCAGTAAAATAAATCAGTTACATAAAATATACAAAAATAATGTTGAAGAAAATACAAACTAAACATCAAAATCATTTACTTACAACCATATCTACACAACAGACTAATACATCCAGAACTGAAGCTCTGACAGGTTCCACCTGAATGAACATAGAGACAGCTGGTGATTCATTAATGTTCCAGAGTCTGACTAAAAATGAAAAAAAGTATGATATTAACAACTCAATCTCAAACAAGTAAACAAATTAATATAAATAGTAATTTTACATATGAAGGATAAAAATATTATTTTTAACTGATTTATGCATTACTTTGGAAGCTTGTATAAAGTATACTTTTCAAAATTATGCACAATTCCAATATTAAGAATATCAAAATTAAAGGAATTTAAAAAATTTCACAATAAATTCTCAACAATGAAAGTCAGTATTTTTGAATTTCATTGCTTCAATAACACAAATTTCTAAGGTCAAGATATACTGAAATGTATACCCATGTACATACACATACCTTAACACCAGTCATCAAGAGAAAATACTTGTGTTGCGGTATTAAATATAATTTTTAACATACCCGGTACATAAATAAACAGACTGATGAAGCCACTACTAAATAAAATATTTAAATGCATAAAAAAACGTTTAAAAAAAAAGCAAACATTAATTGAAAGTAATTGCATACATGAGCAAAACATCACTTTTCGGAATTTAAAACTTACAAAATCCTATTCATTATTATATACGAGAGATAGCTAATGATAATATGCTTTGAAATATATATAATCTCTCATTTGGTTGAAAAATATGATTTAAATGGGAATGTTTAAACACTTAAAGACTTCCTCTTCTTTGTACAGACATTTATTTCTAATGGGCAGATTTCTTTTCTAGATTTATTAAAAGGGTTCCAACACTGCATAAAATTATGTTGGGAGCTGTTAAATTTCAACAGCTAATGATGCTGCTTACAATGAAGCAAAAAGCATGGCATCAAGTACCAAAATGGAATTTTTAAAAAAAATTTTTTGCTATTCTGGGCAGCAGTAAGATTTCAAAAATCATTGACTACAACACCTTTAGAGAGCTATGCTTTGGTACAATTTAGCAAAAGAAAAAATATTTTAATAATGGTGTCTCAGAGCAAGGAGATTACAGGAATTTCCCAAGTAAAAGTCTCACTGGAACATAAGCTTCAAGCAACAAAATTTAACTTCGTAAATTCAAGATATGCAGCAGTTCATCTGCATGAGAAATGAGAGAAATACTTTGTATTTATAGCCCAAAATTTTCTGCCAATAATCCACAACAGCATATAATCTACAACCATAATTTTCAGCAACAGAATAAAAACTTAACATAATCTGCAGTGGTATAATCACTAATGAACACCTCATTTGATTCAATTAAAATGTTAAAATTTCATTCCCAAGAAAGTTTACCACTAAAATTCAATCATTATTTTAATTTCCAGGAGCAGCATAAACAAGTAGGATTTCTCCAACAACAAAACAATTAAAACTTAAAGTGCACAGGACATGGGATTGACAAAAAAGTAGACATGAGCCCTGTGCAGGAGCTTGATTTTACACCCTTCCCTGCAATTTTCTCTAAAATTTTTGTTAAAACTTCAAGTGTGAACATCTAATGAAACTAACATAAAACAAAGGATATCACATAATAATCATAGTATAAGGGTTGTCCAAATGAAAGTGGCACAGTCGTTATTACGCCCTCGTTTTAAGATACAGAAGACTACGCATGCCCCTATAGAGGGCACTGAGCGCTGGAAAGTCATGCTATATCGTCAAATTATGACAGATGCTTGTATGATAGCGTAGAAGTAAGGTCAACGATATCGTTCGTATCACAGATGCCTCCAAACGTTGCCAGCATGCAGTTGTGCAATTTTTAACAGCGGAAAATAGGAGTGCTGGAGAAATTTATCGTCATATGCAAAATGTGTATGGCACAAAGTGTATGTCACACAGATCAGTATTCAAATGGTGTAGCGATTTCCGTTACGGACGAAGCAGTACGGACGACAGGGCACGACCACGTCAAGCGCATGTGGTTATCACCCAGGAAGCAATTGCAGCTGTGGACAGTCTTGTGAGCAATAATCGGCAAATCACCACTCGCTAGATAGCGGATGGAATGTCTATGAGCAAAGGAAGTGTTCACACAATTCTGCATGGTTCCACTGCTAACTCCGGAGTTCCTTCACCCAGGTTATCCATCATATCGTGGACCTCTGTAACACATGTTTTAACCTCCAAGGCAATTATGTCTAGCCTATATGTTCTTTATGTATTTCTTTTTATTTTGTATACTAACTTACAGCAATACCATTAAACCATTTGTCACACCGACTACAGTGCCATTTTCATTTGGGCGACCCATATACATCACTATGTTATGAAATATTGATTTCTTCCACACTAATGGTGCCGTCTGTTATTAACAAAGAAAAATATTTTAGAAGTTTGTTTTCAGAACCGAAAACTCAATATATGCATGACATACACTCATGCAATGAATGTTGTCAATTTATGCCCCTGTAAATCATTCACTGGTCTAAAAATACGGGGAAACAGGCAGTGATTCTTCTTACAGAACAGTACATCCACTTGTATATTCAGTCTATATAACTAATACTGAAACTTAGTTCTTCGAGAATATGTACGACATGAATGCCTTGCACATTCAACAGCTTATCACAGTAAGTCTAATTCTATGATATTTGCTCTCGGCTTATATGAGGTTCAGATATTATTAAGACTGATGAGCATATATTTGATAAGAAATGGTAAAGAAAAAGGAAAAAAGACTGATAAATCCAATATTTTGAGGAGTTAAAACAAAACTAAAACAAAGGTTCTTTTTGGGTTAAATTAAGTTAAAAGTTCTGTTAAAATATATCTTCAGATACACAATTCCTGCCTCTGAACTATTGAAAGATTATAATTAAGACTATTGAAATTGAGTGACATGATTTCTAATCTACTAATCAATGACAGCTTTCAAGGAAGATGTTACCTAAAGCAGCATGCTTTGTTTATAATACTGTATAGATTATTAATGTACATAGATCATTATGAAACTTTGCATACCATAAATAAAGCAAGTTCTAGTTTTGCTAGTATATTCAGTGTACATAATACAGAAACAACTCAAAACAATAATTCAAGTACTTAAAACTCATATCAATCATTGTTTTTTTTTATATGATCTGGATTCTTATAACTGCAGTTTAGGCTCATCTATATAACAGTTCAGTATGTCTAATTATAGTTTATGACATTAAGCTGATATTTTGTGCCATATTATGTTTCAGAAAATAAATTTCAGGGCAAATAAAAGGAAGAGACTGAAATTTCACATTTTTGGATGAGAATGAATATTTTTTCTTCAACCTTTGACAAAATGCAAAATTCAGAGATAAGAATGATCTTATACATTAATATGTAATGTGAACTTTTTTAGTGTATTTTTCTCCAATTCAGCTCAGAAAACTCTAATTTTGCTATCAGTCCAATATAGTCAATATAAATACTCATTTGTACCAGAGATCAATTATTACGAACAAAGCTAATCCAGATATTTGCAGATGTGATTGGGGCCAGAAAGTTATTTATAAATCTGATATTCAAATAAGATGCTGCCCACATCATAAAGTGGTTACATGCTTCCAGAGACAAGTGCTTACCACATTAGAAATTAAAATAATAATAATTCTGATGACAGGATATTGTGATTTAGATCTTTATTCTTTTTGCATACTTCACAGACAAATGAAAAAAACTGAAAAGTGCTAATCTCAAAGACTCAAATACAAGACCTTTAAGTTTTCACCACATAGAAAAATAATCTTTATGATGTTTAGCACAAATTTTGACAAGCAGTTAATGCAATCAGTTTTATTTTCCTATTTTAATGGCTAAAATACCTCCCTTCAGAACACATACACGAGGCAATGATACAGATGCATCCTTACCAGCTTAGCATGTTATGTCAAATTAATAAAGGAATTACAGAATTCACATAATCAAAAAAATTTGGTATATGGTGGCTTACTTATTTTAGTCTTTTATGAGCAAGTCGTATGTAAATGAAAAAATGATAATTTATTGCGCAATACTGAAACACATATATGATAAAATAATTTCACAATACAAGTAGAATTGATACATGCCATGAATTCACTTTGAAAATAATCAAGCAATTTAACTAATTTCAACAATGCGCTATGCACGTACTAGAAACATAAAGGTGGCTTCTATCGCCTTAATTAATTTGAGGACAGGAAGGGAAGTGCAACCAGTGTTAGGCCAGGTTTACATTAGATAAATTGTCGGCGAAACTCAGGTTAATCCAGACAATTTTAGGTTAATCCTAACCATACAATTAGGAGGAAAAGTTCTTACATTTTCATTGTTTAGAAATAAAGTATATATCTGCATGCATTTTAAAATACAGAGAAGAGAATTAGAACATCAATTTTAAATGTAGAGTATTAAGTACCTAAGCACGCTTTCAAAACGAAAGCAAAAACACTGTGTTTTTAATTTCACAAGGTGCAGTGGTTACTTCAATAATAGCAGAACAGATAATTAATTATCTTTACAAATCAGTGTAATATGTAATCCGATGAACACAAAAATACATTTTTAAAGCTCCATAATCACCACCTCTAACAAAATCCGTATACTCTTTTTAATGTTTTGATTTTCATTGTCAGGGTCTTTAATTCCACCAGCAACAGCACCACAAGACCTATCGGGTAAAAAAAAAATATCTATCTCTACAGCCAATAGCCTCGTTGCTTTTTTATTCATATGTGACGTCACTTACCGCTAAATGGTCCTTGCCTGTGGGAAAGATTCAGCTTAACCAATCTCGCTTCCGAATTTTCTAACACAACCTCCTGATAACACTCTCACTCCTCCTACCACAATAAACAAATTACTATTCATGATAAATTTTACGCAAACGCGCCTTGATAAAGAACTAGTTTGACGTCATTATCATCAACTTCCCAGCTTTTACATCAGGCAGAAACACAGTCCAAAATAGTTTCACATAAGAGGTATGGAAATGGGGAAAAGTTATAGTATAATATAAAACAAGAAACACTTTTAAATAAAAAATAAACTCAGGTGAAGAATGCGATATCAAACCTCAGCTGTGAATGTTTTCGAGTTTTAAGGCTGTCAAAGGCCGATTTAAAAAGAATATGTAGTCAAAACTCATATACTAAGATAATCAAATCTATGTATTCTTTGTTTAACTTTTTATACACTCATGTCCATAAATTAAGGATAATTCAGAATCACTCGGAAATCGAACTAAAAAGTAAAAATTTTACCTGTAGAATTATCACACACATCTTCGAGAATAATATGCAAATTACAGGCAGCCACCAGATGACGCCGATAGTACGTCACAATGACGAGAGTGTAAGAGAGGGTTATATAAGGAATGATGGCAAAGAAGTAAAATTGTTCACAAGCGTTCTGTAAGCTGTTCAGTGCCATAACCGAATAGTTATGACACAGAGGACGCATGTGGACGATTTTTTACGTGGTAGAATTATCGGCCGCCTGGAATGTGGGAGTACTCAGATGGAAGTATCCGAAGAACTTGTAATTGCCCAAAGTGTCATCTCTAGGCTTTGGCAACGATTCCAAGATGATGGAAATGTCAGTAGACGTTACAGTACAAGTCGCCCCCAAATTACAACGCCGAATGAATACCGGTAATAGGCAGTAACTACGAAAAGAAGCAGACGGAGGACAACATCCGACCTGTCTAGTCAGCTAGCTGCAGCCACGGGTACCACAGTTTCAAGGCAAACCATGTACAGACGCTTGGGAAATATTGAACTATATGCTCACAGGCCTATCAGATGTGTTCCGCTCACGTCAACTCACTGTCGGCAGCAATTAGCCTATAGTAGAGAACATGCAATGTGGACATCGTCACAGTGGGCTTGTGAGATGTTTTCCGACGAGTCCAGGTTTAGCTTGTCTGATTCACTTCGGACTTTCATATGGAGAACGCCAGGTACCCGTTATCACCAAGACAACATCATTGAACGACACCGTTACGGTGGTGCAGTATTGCTTGTTTGGGGTGGAATTATACTGGGAGCCAGAACAAATCTGCATGTTCAAATTGGAACCATGAACGCCACATTTATCGGGACATCATTCTGGAACAACATGTACGTTTGTTTAGGGGTGCCATGGGCGCAGAATTTGTGTTTATGGATGACAACACCCGTCCTCACCGAGCAAACATCGTAAACGAATGCCTTCAATCTGAGGATATCCCCCCGTATGGAATGGCCAGCATTCTCACCTGACTTGAATCCGATAGAGCATGTGTGGGACGTGCTTGGCCGATGAGTTGCAGCCCGTCAACCACCTTCTACATGTGTACCGGAACCTAGGAGAGCATTGCTTGCTGAGTAGAGTAATCTTCCCCAAGATCAGCTCGATAATTTGATACTCAGTGTGCCTAGGCCTAGGCGTTGTACGGACTGTATTTCACAGCATGGGAGACATACAATGTATTAACCATCATACCAACCATGTAATAAGTTTTTGTAAAGGAGATATTTTACAATTGCCCCAGGGAGCAAAAATCGTAGATTTTATGAATGGTATCATACATACACCATCCTTTCTTGTTCTTTATCTTTTGTTTAATAAATGGGCTTTATGAATAAGTTACGTTTGTTTTGTTTCTGACCCTTTATTTGCCGGAGCTGGCTTTATCTTTAATTTATGGACATGAGTGTAGATTGGGCTCCAAATTTTTAATTATTCCTCTTAGTATGGTTTTCTTAGTGTTAATTTTCCCAGTTGTTGCATCCCTGAACCCTTAAATTTAAAATTTTAAATACTATACTGTTAGTTTTAAATACTATGCTGTCAGTATAAACTTCAGATATTTGAATGTGTTTTTTTTCGATAAGAAGCACATAAATGTGACAACTATTTTAAATTAATGTGTTTAATTGAAACGAGGACATCACATAAAGTTCAGTGTATCATTTTATCAGAAACATTTTTTTTTACGTTAAAATAAATAGTTCTTCTAATGAGATTGGATTACTGAATACAACAATGTTAATATTTTAACATTTAGCTAAACTTTGTCTGAAATATATTTTACTTCGTATTCAAATATTTTGATTATATCTGTATTATCACATTAGAATATCTGCCTATGTGTAAATATTTTTTAAACATATTGGTCCTACATATTTGTCATGTGTGAGATATCACCCAATAATTTCATGAAATATTTCAAATTTTTGCTAATTGCTTTAAAAATGTGGCATTTTGGCTATAAAGAAAAAAAAAGCTACGGTAATTTAACATAGTGAATTATACATATTTTAAATAAAGCTGACATAGAATTATGAAAATATTTTAAAGCATTCTTTCACAAATTAAAAATTTTTTGATTCATTTTTCTTTCGTTGCATATCCAGGCATTACTCGTTTTTCTTTAAGTTCGGAAGTTTCCATGTTTTTTTTTTTACATATGATGTCAGCTGACGATGAATTTGGGCTACTGATTGGCTTACAGAGAGCATTCATCCGAAGTTTACCGAACATTTCTTAGTCGAAGAGTGGTGCTCGAATCTGATAGCGAACGCCGCTAGGTGTGCCATTTGAATGCTGATTAGCCAAAGGTTCGTTAAATTTGTTCATGTTTGGATTAATTGTTTTGACTAGTAACAAATTAATTGTGCATCCTATTTGCTTACTTTATAAATAATAAGCATTCTCTGAATCTGAAAATCGACAGCTTGGACGAAATTATATTTTCTATTTTGCTGTGATCTTTGCGGTACATGAAGAATGGTGTTTTATTCATTACTATGAATGCTGGTCTTGAAAGAAGTTGATTTCCTGCGAAAATAGTATCGAACTTGTCTTAAAGAAGTAAAAACAGTTTCAGTAAATAAAAAAACAGGTATTTATTTACTGCTAGTACGAATAGTTAACACACTTAAGTGTGTTAACTACTCGTCCAATTAAATACAGAGCAGACACAGTATATTTGAAAATGACTATATTTTTGAGAGGAAAAACAAACGAACGAAAATTTGAACACAATCAGTGGTGGGCGAATAAGAAAGAACATACAATCGAACACACTTTGACATGAAACATATATCTGCAATTTTAATGCTTACAGACAAAAATGAAATATGAAAACATTGCTATATGCATATCTTATATCGAAAACACACAAGTTAATGAAATGAAGATAAATATACGATAATTCCTCCCATTGATACACGATCGTCTCTGTTAGACGCATAGTTGGCATCTGAAAAACAATTTATTTCAGCTTTTGTGTATTAAAGAGATTGAGCTTACAGTGGGCAATATACCTTAAGTAACCCTATAGCTTTAGTATAGCATTCTAATGCATACTTCACCAGAATCACCGTCCCCCCTGATAGGTATACGGAGCTATAGATGTCATGTCGCCCGATAGCCAACCTTGCAGATGGGACTCCGTTCGGACCGGACACCCCGGGGAAGCGTAGCCGTCGCAGCCTGCCAAAACATGAGCTGTTATTTTAACTATTATTTTCCTTTCAATAACCAATTTAAACCCTATTTTACCTGTATTGCACTCGACTTATCCTTTTTTTAAAATTACAATTCCCTATACATTATTCAATTCATGTACATATGCATTGCCATTACAATTATTTTGCATTATAATTACGTTACGTTATAATTATTTTACATTATAATTTTCAGTGTCATTGTACTTCACGTGTACATATGCATAACAATTACATACATTATATATTTTACACGTCTTAATGATTAATATATATCAAAATTATATATTTTTATTATTTTTCACCATTATTCTATATTTTACATTACTATTACGTGTGCACTATGCATTACAAATATATATACATTACACCTGCATGACATACGTTTCTGTTTGCATTATTTCCACTTATATTTACATGCATTACACAAATTATCACTTGTGTTTACATAAATACAGCTCATACCATACATTATTTTGCTTTACAATTACTATTGCTTATACATTATGCATTTCCTATACATATACATATCGCCATTACCATTACTTTTTACCTTTGCCATTACCATTACTGCTTCAAATTCCTTGTACTTTACATGCACATATACACTGTCACTATATACATTATATATTTTACATATACTTATGGTTCATATATGAGACGGCGAAAGGCAAAGTGGTGTAAGTCAAAAGCGTTTTACTACAAAAACTACCAAAAATTCCACCATAAATTGAACAAATTGCAAATGATAATAATTATTATAATATTAAAAATAATAATTATTTGCAATTCCACTATAAATTGGACATGGCGATTACATTTTTGTCCTCAAATAAAAAAAAGTTGAAAATGTGACTTACACCACTTTGCCTTTCACCGCCTCATATATCACCAAGTGTACATTTTTATTATTTTTCTATTATTCTACATATTTTGCATTACAATTACATGTGCAGTATACATTACAAGTAAATATACATTTCAATTACGATTTCAAATTCATTTTACTTTACGTGTACATATGCATTACAATTAGATACACTATATATTTTACATACATTCATAGTCATTACATATTAAGGTAAGCTACATTTCTAATAGGCCAAACCCAACTGCCCCACTCTCAACAAACAAACAAAAAAAGCGGTCGCTCTTCGGCTGGTAAATATAATAATCAAAGTAAAAATGACTATTAGCATAACTATTAGCATAAAACTTTTACACCTTTATTATTAAAAATACATATATACGGTTATAAAAAATAAACTTTTATGTTATTTTTCTAATTGGAGAAAAGTAATGAGAGATTTCTTCACTTTTGAGAAAATCTATTAATTACTTTTTCAATAAATGTGTCTTTATTTTTACTCACAGATTCTTTGTGAACGCTAAGCATACAGAGACCAGAAAGTCTCTCTTGAGACATGGTTGATCTCAACTAGGTTTTTACCCGTCGGAGCATACTAAAAGATCTTTCAATTGTTGTTGTGGTAGGAGGTAAAGCTAAAAAAAAATTGTAACGCTTTTTTGATGCAAGTAAAGAACTGGCAATGTTTATCTATTAATTCAACAACCTCGAGATCAGTCTCAGTATTGTTACTTTTGACTTTTAAAACCCACATTTCTTTCCAAGTTTCGGCTTCACAATTCAAATTTTCAATTTCATACAGTTTTGAGATGTTATGAATGTTGGATTTTAGCAAACTAAAGGTTTCTGCCTGTATTATTAGTCGCGGGTGAAAAATAGACAGAGCAAATGCACTATCCGTCTCTTGGAAAAATCGGACTTCAATGGACAGTATAATTGAATCCAGATATGGAGTAAATAAAGAAATTCGAAAATAATTTTCAGCACTATCAGTAGAGCAGTTAGCCCTTTGCGTTTGCGTTGCAGCTAATCTAGGTATTTTAATATCAATGTCAAATTTTCTTCCGTCCAATATACATTTTTGAAATATATCTTTAAAGTAATTATCTGCATCAGCCCTGTAATCTTTCAGAATAGATAAAAGTAATTGAATATGTATCTTCGTCGATAAAAGGTTTATTGTTTTTACTTGTAAAATATTACAAACAGGCTCCAGTTTGGCACTATAGTGTGAAATAATATGCAAACACACAATAAATTTAGGAGTGGAAATTGCGCATAACAACTGGTTGGATTTCGATCGTGTATCTCCATTTATTTCCATCGTATATGATAAATGTTCTAGGGCGTTTCTTATTTCCTCAAAATGTTCCGAAAATATTCTAATAGACTTATACTTGGCAGACCATCTAGTTTCACAAAATAAGGGAATTTTGGGTACATATTTTCTCCGATATGGACTTTCGCGGAAAAAGTTAATGACTTTTTTTATAGTAGCTACTGAATTTTGTACATCCTGGATTTTATTTAAGTCGTTGACCACCAAGTTAAGTCTGTGTGAAACACAATGAAAAAAGAGAGCTTTATTATATTTCTCGCGAATTATTTTCAGCACTCCGTTTTTGCGGCCTGCCATTGTTGCATAACCATCAAATCCTAATCCTACTACCTTTTGCATACTTAAGCCATAATTTTCGCAAGTTTGTAATATTACTGATGATTTACCTTCTGCATTCATGGAACTAAGTTCAGTAAATCCCAAGAATTCCTCACGTACTTAATTAGTATTTTTATCCACGAATCTTACTCCTATCGAGAGCTGCTCAACACCAGAAATATCAGCAGATTCATCAGCTAACAATGAAAGACCTTCACTGGCGTTCACTTCTGTAATAATTTCTTCTCGAATAATATCACCACAAATCGTAATTAATTCATTGAGTCTGGTGAGAAGTATATTTAGCATTTTTTACACAGTTTTCCAAATGATCTTTTAATACTAAATCTCCGCCCTCGACTCTAAAATTTAGGAGATCATCAAAATTTCCAGTGGTTTTACCACGGAGAGGTAAATCGTGGGTACCACAAAAAATTATAGTGGAAATGATTGGCATAAGTTTTTCTCTATTAGACTTAACTTGTTCCCGTTCATAGCTACTGAGCTGTTCAGTGACACAAGTACTTTTACCCTCCATAACATGTCGAAAGTTTACAGCTTTAATTGTCGATGAACGATGCCACTCCGAACACATATGTTCTTTTGCATTTTCATGGAAGTCTTTGAAATTCTTGAAAGGTTTTACAATGAAACATCCAAAAAACCCTCTTCTTAAATTCGGTCGAAATGTAACACAAGTTTTACAAAGTCCACCCGTAAGTTTACTGGAATAAGCTAACCAATCGTAATTTTGTTACCATTCGTGACGAAAAACTCTTTTTCCATTTGAGTCCCTTTTAAAATTGTAACTTGAATCGGGAACAAAATGTCGAGTCAATAACGTATATCTTGTTTCATCGAAAATAGAAGCATGCTTTTCAATAAAAACCCCTATATCTAAAGGATGAATATGAACAGTACGATTTTCACCAACACCAGATAATGACGTTGTATTAGATTCATGATCAACATCATAATGTAATGACACAAAACCTTCACTCACTTTTGCTAAGCTAGTAACTATGTTAGTAGCTGTACTAGGTTCTACTTCTAATGGTTCAAGAAGCTTCGATTTGTAATTACTGTCAGTTTTTTTCTTAAAAAAATTTCTTATATCCATGATTTCTAAAAATAAAATACCTATTGATATTTTGGTATGTCCAGCAGTAAAAATAAAATATGATTTCATAAAATAGGAAAAATCGTTAAGCAGAATAGTAGAAAACTCCTAGGTTTTTTTTTACTCTAATCCTTTTCCAGAAAACAACTGAAAAATGAACTTAAAAAAATGATACAAATCATCTACTTTGAAATTGTACGTAATTAAACTACTGTAAATATTTTTCATTGTATTTTGAGCAACACCTATTATCCATATTATTTAAAAGACGACTCTTACCTTATGTAAGCAATGTGTTGTGTCCATGTAAAAAAACCGTCAAGAACACACAAACTTCCGAGCGGTATTTGAGAGACTCCGAGCGTTGAGCATTTCAATGTGTAGAATTGCCCACCTACGTGAATGGGGCAATATTCTTTTGCTGGGTTCCCATGCAGTGAGGATGTGATAAAAAATGCAGTTATAAGGAATGAAAACTTTTATGATTTTAAGGAATGAAAACATACGAAATCCGCACAAAGTCCCCTTGCTGACGCTGCACCTTCTGATGTGCAACTGCCCCGTGGGGCACGTTCAGGACGTCACACCTTACAATTGAAATTTGTAGCGTAGCACTTATGAAATGTCTTAAAGGCCCTATCACACGTCAAAGTGTACGCGTTTCAAATGCATCGGATTCAATATTCCCTTTCGCGATGCAAAAACATTGTGTAGGGTTGCTTTTGAATCGCAAAAGCAAAGTCTGGCATTGGCGTTTAAACGCACTTGCGTACCTGAAATTGGCGATTAATCGCTCCTGCGTATATGGAATGACGTTTATCGCGCTTGCGTTAACGAGTGTGATGTTGCAATTTAGTATTCAGTTTTGTTAGGCTTTATGATTTTAAATGAAAATTCTAATATTTTACGAGCGCTAGCTAGGTAGAAACAAAAAATTCAATTTTCTAGGAGGGGGCAAGTGCCCTCCCTTTCCGGCGCCACTGATCATCCCAGTTTAATGAAATTACATTGGAGGTTCTTTGTAATTTCTGCAAATTCAGTGCACTCATATCAACAATGCTCCACCGTTTGTGTAGCCCCGCATACGCAAAATTGTTCCTTGCCATGGAACTTGTGTTGATAAGTCGTGAACGCTCCGTGGTCCGTTATTGCCAGATTGATCATAAAGTCGACCTTCATTCTTGTTTGGGATACTCTCGGTATTATTTCTTTCACACGTTTTCCAGTTGTCGCACCATCCCACCTGTGCTGTCATTGATGTTCTGCGTAAGTTGTTAGTTTCTTCTTTACCTGTCTTTTGCTCCATTTAGTGTGATATTCTGAATCTTCCTTCTCCGTTGCATCCTTTGCTACATGTAGGTATCAAAGAAAATGCAGAAGTTTATCAACCTCTTCATTTTCTTTGATACCTACATGTGCCTTTACCCAATGTAACTTTAGTTTAATTTTCTTTTCTTTTATTAATTTCTCAATTTTATCTACAATTTGACTCTTATATGATATCGCTGATAGTGAGCTCCTTGAATCCGAGTATATATCAGCTTTATTCTCACTACTTCTAATATCCTCTACAGCCAGTTGTATAGCCCTCAGTTAAGCTAAGTAAGAACTTGCATTATTTGAAAGCCTTTCTTTAATTTCCTTTATTTTGTTACCTTTATAATACTCAATTACACCTGTACCTGTTCTTTCACTGATACGTTATCCATCTGTGTAATACCTGTACTCGGTACTTGCCCTATCATTAAACGCCCAATCTATAGTAAATAGCTCTGATATCCTTTTTATTGGTTTATTTATTGAATCTGTATTATGTCGGCTATATTCCTCTCCCATTAGCTCAATCTCTGTATCCGTATTGAATATTTCATATTTTAATCTCTGTTTCCGCCTTAATGTCAAGAGGGACGCAGCCCGCAAGTACACTTAATGCATTCGTAGACACCGTTTTATAACACTTCGCAATGCTTAATAAAAATGGCCTCTGTATCTGCCTCAATTTTGTATTCATATGTTCAGTGTTATACCAATTTGGCGCTCCATACAACAATATTTTCTCAATTACCGTTAAATATATACTCTTGATAATTTCAGATCTAAATCCCCACGTTTTCTTGGTAAACCTTATTAATTTATACCAAAACCTTAAAGATTTTTCTTGTACATTTTGTAAATGATTATCATAGTTTAGATCTTTACCTATTGTGATACCTAGGTATCTTATTTCATCTTTATATTTTCTCCTTTCATCTTAATGATTGGCTTCAAAGTAATTTTTCCTCTGTGTGGTATAACAGTGTAAATACTGTTATACCACAGGTCTGCTCATATTAAACTTTAATTTATTTTCGTCTGCCCATCTTACGCATTTTTCCAGAGCCCTAGTTGCAGTGTCCGCAAATTTATAGATAGTGACACTTCTGGATATTACTAGCAAATCGTCAGCGAACGCTTGAACATGTGTGATGTCATCATAGTGTTCCTGATTCAACAAAGGATTTATGACAATCAAGCCACAATATGGGCCCTAGGGACGAGCCCCGTGGCACACCCACATTATATTCTACTTCTTTTTTCTTTAGTATAATCCTTCTATTACCTAAATAGCTTTTTATTGTATAATATTCCTCAAATAATTTCATATCATAGTATAGGAAAAATTGTATAATTGATTTTTCAGAGAATTCTATTCTCGATTGAAAAGTTTGCTTGGTGAAAAAATCGATTTTTGCGATATCAAAATGTTTGCATGTTTTACAAAAATGCGTGAAATACACTGCTGGCCATTAAAATTGCAACACCATGAAGGGGGGATGATACAAATGTCAAATTCGATTGAAAGAAAGAAAATGCTGGGATAGACAAGTGATTAGCATTTAAGCGCAATCAAACGACGCAGGAGGGAGAAACGGTATCTCAAACTCTGTATAAAAGGAAAGTTACGCAGCGGGTATATCATTCGAAAATCGCATTTGAATGTTAGTTGCTTGTGAGAAAATAGTTTTATACCTCGTATAAGGAGATGCGGCTACCAGCAAGTGTCGGAATTCGATATCGGCAGGATAATGGCCTATAGAGAGTGCGGTTTATCGTTCTGCGATATTGCTACTTGCATTGGTCGGAATCCAACGACTGTCATGCTAATACAGAATCGATGGGTTCAGGAGGGTCATACTGAACGCCATGCAGGATCTCAACGGCCTCCCGCCACTAACGTCCGAGAGGACAGACATGTCAGTTCGGCCTTGCAGGATCGTACAGACACATCACGGACCTTGAGTCAGGAAATGTGCTTGTTTGCAGCACGACAAGTATCAGCACGGACTGCCTGCACAGCGACCATTATTGCTGCAGCATAGAGACGCGCGGCGACAGTGGTGCCCCCAACGACAAAACTGGATAAAGGTGTGGCACCACATCATCTTTTGAGAAGAGTCCCGGTTCTGCGTGCAGCATCATGATGGGCGTATCCGAGGAGAACGCATGTGGCCTGTTTGCATTCAATATCGTCATACGGGCCCTGCACCTGGTGTGATTGTATGGGCAGCCATTACTATTTGCCACCTTCTGAATGGATCCGGCTCGAAATGAAAAAATTTCTTTCCTTGAAATTTTACTCCAAATTATATATATACACTGCTTGACAATTGCTAAGGAACAGTCACATTTTTCGGAATATTTCATAATATACATTGATTGAAGAAATGAAACTTCGTACATATTTAGTGGAGATACTGTGCATTATTTATTATGCAAAATGGTACATATTACGCCACATGGAGAAAGAAGAAAACAAAAAACAAAAAAGATGCTCTTTGGAGTATTTCCAAACAGCCACGAAAAATGGGTCTTCCTGCCATAATGAAACAGTTATGAGTACCTTAGTAAGGTGTGTGACCTCCTCGGACACTAGTGCACATTTTGGATTTGTTTTTCATGCTGTCTACTAAAGTATTGAGGAGTCCATCGGGGATATTGTCCCACTTCTCTCTCAAGGCGATTTTCAGTTCTTGCATGGTTCGGGGAGGGCAAGTTCTTTGAAAAACACGTCTGCCAAGAGCATCCCAGGCATGCTCTATAAGATTTAGGTCAGGAGAGTAAGCAGGCCATGTCATACGTTCAATATTTTCACTTTCTAGTGTGTCCGATACTTCAGCGGTCCTGTGTGGGCGAGCATTGTCGTCCATAAACAGGACATTTGGACCTACCACACCCCTAAAAAGACGAACATGATCCAGAATAATCTTTCTGCAATACCGCTGCGATGTAACGGTACCTCGCTCAAAGATGTGAAGCGGTGTTTTGCCATTGTGCATAATGCCTGCCTACACCATCACGCCTTGGCCCTACCGATGACGTTCCTGAACATTCTGTGGTGCATAACGTGTTCCCCTCTCTCTCCACTCTAACTGGTGGCCAGAATCACTTGTCACAGTGAAACGGGATTCGTCAGAGAACATCACTCTGGACCACTCTTGCTGACCCCAACCAATATGTTCTTTATACCAACGTAATCTTCCTCGACGGGGTTGAAGTGGGATGCATTGAACAGGCTTCCGTGCATACAAACCAACCTGATTTAATCGCCTAGAAATGGTTCTGGCTGATACATTTGTACCGGTAGCGATTGCAAGGTCTGCAGCTATCTAGCTAGGATTTGCAAGGATATCTGCAGCTATCTAGCTAGGATTTGTGTGAGATGGCTGTCCCTTTTCGCCACTAGGGATACATATCGATCCTCTTGAGGTGTGGTGTTCCTTCCACGACCACCGGCATGCTTTCGCATAGCATTTCCACCTTCAGCGGCCTTTTTAAATCACGATATGACACTTTTTGCCACTCCCATTACTCTGGCCACAATAGTGACAATGTCCTGCTTCGAGCCGTCCTGTGTGGTGAGCCTGCTTCGAGCACCATCGTACGCACTCAAATGTTGTCTTGCAGATATTTTGCACTTAATTATAGCCACACCACACTGATTTTCACAGATATGACTTCCAACAACCTATGGCACTATTTTCGTCAAACACCTAACTGCATGAACTTTCGAATGAATAGAGAGCCCATCGGACCATCGGATCAAATGTCTAACTGTGTTGCCTAGGCCAGTGCCTTCTAACACAGATATTTCGTAGTTGTGTCATCGGAGAGCAGAAATTCCACAGAAAATGAAAATAAAGTTCGTCGAGAATCATCAAAAGTTCAGGGAAATGCAACACAAAAAGTGAAGCAGTGAGTCTTCTGGTCAGAACTTTGGATGGTGAGAAGAACAGTTCTGATTGGATGTCTCCTGGATCTTCAAGTAATTCGCTGATGTGGGTGGAGTTTACGGCTGTCTGTAAGCTGGAAATCAATTGGCTAGTGAAGCGAGAATAGAGAAAAGAGATTGGATAGAAAGATAAGGTCTGGGATCCGTGAGTTCAATAACTACAAAAATGAGCAAAGCCAAAATGGATTTGCTCAGAGACAGATAATTAAGTTAATAGAAAGTTTAAGGATAGGAAATAGATATTTATTTTATTTTATAAAATTTTATAGTTGTTTTTTGCCTTGGCAAGCCAAGTATTGTTTTTATATTTTTATTTAAATGACGAGGACAAACAAAAAATTAAGACGGAAGACTCAGGATGGCTCGAGGCCTTTTCCTGTTAGTGGGGTCAGCGTGATCATAGTTTGCAAGATTAGAAATGAGTTCACTGTCAATTGAATTGTGAAAGTTTATAGCTTGATGAATAGAGAGTTTTCGTGCACTGTCTTTTATACAGATAACAGGTCCTGCCCTATTACGCCCTCTGCATTTCATTTTACTATGATTAGGCTGCTGTCGGGAACGCTAGTTTGAAAAAACCAGTTGTTCCTTAGCAATTGTCAAGCAGTATATATATATATATATATAATGGAAATTACGAATTTTTAAATTTTTTAGCCCTATGGGAAGTTTTAATTTCTTTGGAAATTCGTAAAAGAAAAAAAAAGGAGCCAAATCTTTTGCGAGATATGTTTTGTTCCTTAATGGGAGCCAATGAATGGCACCGATCGGATATATATATCCGGAACAATCAACATCTCGAGAAACCAAACCCAATCCCTCCCAAAATAATGGCTTCAGGATGGATCCATAAATAAAAATATCCACTTGAACCAATTCGATCGGAACTTTCATTTTGGTTCCTATCCATTTCAAGTCCTGGTACGGAGGCATTTGCTGCGGGATACGACTTTTATAAATCGTGTTTTACAAGTTATATTTATATTATAATTTTCATTTTGTAAATATTTCAACTACTTATCATTAAGTAAAGATGTTTGAATTATGAAAAACTATACACTATAAACGTTACCCGGCAGCCTCGAAATAAAGCTGTGGATAATACACAGCGGCCTATAATCCGAATTGAGAAATTCAAAAAATTTTAATCGCATAATTCGGGGATTATACGCAGAAAATTACAGTAGGATAATAAAATGAATTGTCGGGTACGCCTTTTATACATATACTTTGTGTCTTCCATTTTATATTCATATTTTATATTTTCACTTTGTAAATATTTTAATTGTTTATCGTTAAGTATGAAGGTTTGATTTATGTATTACTTTAGAGAGGCTCAGTCTCGTGTAAGTTTTCAAGACAGAAAGTATGATCCTTATTTCTGTTAATCGTTTGATGGGACGGCATCCATCCCATCAAAATTGACACATACTTGGGTATTTCTTGCGACAGTAATACAGACAGGGAAAAACATCATAATGAATATTTTATTGCATAAAAGTTACCGGTATTATACACTCTGTAATACTTTCCTAACACAATCGTAAATATCTTGTAAAAAATAAAACGAATCACAAAAGCTTGTTCATGCGGGCGGCCCTTCCATCCATTTTATTGCACGCTCAGCATCTGCAGATACGAAGATGGGTCGAACATCACAGAGGGCTGGAAAAACAAGAGACTATATATATATAGAGAGAGAGAGAGAATGCTGAGACTGAACTTTCATAATCTTATTTGTCAATACTTTTTATGTCTGGAGCATGAGGCGTGGAGCAGACATTATTACGATATCATGTTCTATTCTTAAAGTACTACCCTTTCCGCTTTAGATTTGCTACTTTCAATTCCAAACAAAATAAAAATAAACTTTTAAATGTTTTATTACGATGGTTGTTAATTGTTGGTTGTGGTTGACTCCAACCACCACGCCCCATATATATATATATATATATATATATATACACTAGTTATAAAAAATTAAGGAAAAATCATAAAAAGAGGGATAACACGTTCAAAACTAGGCCAATCTCTTTAAAATTTGAATATGTTGTTAAGAAAAAGGTGCTTAATAATACTACATTATGCAAAATAGTGGCGCTGCAGTTGGAATACGTCATTTGCGAGGAGAATAAAAGTGCATGTCTCAGAGCAAGGCGGCAATTGTCGCTGCAAGGCTGAGATTGGACATCTGATATAGCCAAATTGTAACAATGACCTCCAGGCATCATTTGACCGAAGAACTGCGATGGCGAGCTATTGGGAGACTAGAGGCAGGACAAAGTCAGACAGGAATGGCCAGATGGCTAAATGTCAGTCCGTCTGTGGTTCATAGAGTTTGGCAACAATTTCTAACCACGGATACGGCATCCAGGAGGTTCACTTCAGCCAAAGACGGCCATATGCTACGACGAGTGCCGACGACTGATATTTGGTATGCGCACGAAGGAATAGAACTGCAATTCCGTCTGAACTCAGACGGAGTTAATCCCCCCTCACTGCAAGCTCCGGAAAGTTTGTATCAACGTCAACCGTGCGCAGGATTCCCGAAGGTGGTCTTTTTGCGAGGCGACCAGCCATTTGCGTCCCGCTCACGTCACGCCATAGGCGGGAACGTTTGCAGTGGGCACGTCGACATGTTCACTAGACGCGTGATCAATGGAGGTCTGTTCTCTTTACGGACGAATCCAGGTTTAGCCTCCAAAATGATAGTAGGCGTATTTTGATTTGGAGAGAACCTGGAACTCGATTTCATCCATCAAACATCCGTGAAAGAGATGCATACGGATCAGGCAGTGTCTGAGTTTGGGGTGGTATCTCTTTGGGTGGACGCACTGACCTCCATGTCTTTCCCCGTGGAAATGTGAATGCTCACACCTATAGAGATGACATCCTTGATGCTTATGTGTGCCCTTATACCGGGGCAATAGGTGATGCTTTTGTGCTACAGGACGATAACGCGAGACCGCACAGGGCTCGCATCGTGGATGCTTATCTTGAGTAGGAAACAATTTAGAGCATGGAGTGGTCAGCTCGATCACCGGACCTGAATCCTATCGAGCATGTCTCGAACGCTTTAGGAGACGTATAGCTGCTCTCAATCCTCCTCCTAGGACACTATCCACGCTTTCAACTGCTTTGCAAGAGCAATGGCTTTCACTTCCTACCGAACTCATAGATTGCATAATTGACAGCATCACACATCGCTGTATGTGCTGTATTGCTTCTCGGGGTATTCATACGCCATATTAAAGGCACTTTTCCTATACCAAACTGACACATCCGATTTGTTCATTGTATACATATGCTAGTTTCTATAACACCATAATTGTCTGGCGATTTCTTTTTATGCTGTTTTATACCTACCTATGTGTTGTATCATGTGTACAAGTTTTATTAAATTCTACGCGTAACTTTTTGAGTAATTGCTATTTTTGTGACTTTTCCTTAATTTTTGATAACCAGTGTGTGTGTATATATATATATATATATATATATATATATATATATATATATATATATATATAGAGAGAGAGAGAGAGAGAGAGAGAGGAGGTGGGATTATGGACCCCTGTTTTGTTTTGAGCTAACTGTGGTGATACCAAAGACTGATTTTCATATTTTTTGGCTCTAACCTCTTCATCTAAACATCCTTCGGTGGATTTGCCGTTAAATCAAATCTTAAGATGTATACAGTCACATAAGTGAAAAAAGTCAAAACTAGCAGGTGACCCAAAGTGGATGTTAATAACGTCTGATCGAAACTTGTCCCTTATGACGAGTAAGGAATCGGTTTAGCCGTTTAGCCAGTCTCTCCCTGCTGCTTCCTTTATGAAAGGGTGGGGGATATCGCGTTCAGACAATTGGAACGCCAATTTCCTCACATCTTGTCCAGTGAGATCGTGAAATACTGGCTCCATCTCTAGCAAATAGGCCAATAAGTCTTCTTCAATGTAATCTGGTAAAACAGGTTTCCTCCCTAGTTTTTGAACAACCAAATCCGCTGGTGGCTTATCCACTTGTAAAGCCAATAATCGCAAAGTTGTTCTTGGTACACCAAACACTCTGGCAGCCTCCTTTGGTCCCATTTCTCCGCATCTTACCTTCTGGGTAGCCTCAGCCATTTTCATCCTATTCCAACTTCTGCGCACTACAGTGTCCTTGCCAGTGGGAGATTTCTTCTCAACTTGCATTCTTAGCTTCCAGAATAACCCAAAAGGATTACAAAACATGAAAATTAAAGGTATCACACTCAAATATTCTGTGAATCGCATTGTGTACACGTTAATAAACGCATTATTCCCATCCACTGGACTGGATGCCGCTCAAGCCCAACTACAACTTTTCAATCCAAGAAGCCACCGCCTGCCGTAATTTCCCTTTTTTCCGTTTCAGATTCCGGATTCGTTGAGAATCCGTACATACACATACAAATCAATACAGTTCCTTTGATAATAAATGGTTGGAGAGCGACTTTCAGAAGAATTTTTCTCAACTTTTCTCCCTTCTATATATTAATAGAACTCAACTACCTGTGGAATGCTGGAACATCCACTCATTACGAACTAAGCTGAATTCGAGCTTATTTCAATATCGCACGTCAATGGAGGCTTATTTTAAGGAGATTTAATTCAATATTGCGATCTATTCGTTTTTTCAAGGATCAGAATCAACTATTCCTCATTATTTAGAGATGCTCTTCTCCGTACCTCCACAAGGAATGCTTTTGATGACATTGCTTTTGGTGATAAGGCAAAATATTCAAACCTTGATCTTTCTTTATTTCAGAGCCACATCAGTTAGTCAGAGACAGATTTTTAAAAAATTTAAACAAATTTTACAACAAATAAAAGGCTCCCTAGAAACACGCTGCTTTTAAAAATACATAATAAAAAAATAAGAATGGCAACTAGTCTCGAGCTCAAATACAGTGAAACTTCTCTATGGCGGCCAGTCATGGTTCCAAGAAAAGTGGCCGACGAAAAGGGGTTTATCACCCTGTACATATACATGAATTTATCAAAAATGTTTTTATCTTTTCTTTTTTAATTCTATAAAAGATGGTTATGATATGTGAATGGAAGTCGCTTGCATTTGTGACATGTTTACGCTTTATATACGTGTATACGTCTATGGAGTTTTGACAAAAGCATTTATCGATGTCTTAAAAACACTACAGTTGACTGGAGAAATTACATGCTGGAGAATCTCGAACTGGTAGGTATAGATGCAGTTGGCGACTTTTTTGCATTATAGTTGGCGACAGTTCAGTGTAATGTGGAAAGTACCGTTTTTTAAGGTATAATCAGCGGATTATATGCTGGAAATTATGATGTTTAACTAATGAAGAAAAAGGCACTACATACCTGGATTATTATCTCTGGGAAGAGTGCCGAGAGGCGTTCGAAGTCTGGTGGTGGCTTGTGGCTGGGAGATAAGCGGGAACACTCCAACAGGAATTCACGGGTATAGACGTGTCGGCCTGGGTAGGAGGGAGGGGGGATCGGGGCTGCCACCGGCTTCAAACAAGAAAATAATAAAAGAAAAAAATTGGTCAATCATCTCAACGAAATGTATGACTTTGAGAAATTTTAATGCCTAACCAGAGAGATAAAATATTTTCTTGTTTCATATAAATTGTGAAAATTTAACTTACATGAGCCGCTCATTTGCCAAATTGATTCACTGCATACAACAAAAAGTGGAGAAAAGTGATAAAATAATAGACATTGCTTTTTAAAATTCCATTTAAAATAAAAATTCAAATAAACATTTTAGAGTGTATTACTGCAGATGAACCTTTTATGTAACAACATATAATTTGTATAATACATAATTTATTTGGAGTAATCGTTATCATTTTAACAATTTTTGAAAGACTAGAATTTGTGAGACTAGGTTTTAAAGACTAGTTTTGAAAGACTAGGAGTGAATCGATTTGGAAAGTGAAAAAAAGTAATAACATACAAATTCAGTCTTCAAATTAATTTTTTATTACAGAAAAACTTCATCATACAATTTTTAATAAAGATATTTTGCAAAAATGAATAACTGTTCTGTTACTGTTGTAATTACCATGTTTTTATTAACTTGCTTTCTTGTTTGTGTATGTGTTTGTCTGGTACAAATCTTGCAATTGATTTTTAACTAACCTCCCGACTAGCTAGACATTTGAAACTTTTAAAATAGCTCAGAACACGATGACAATGCATTATTTTAATACTTTTAGCCATCTTTATTCCATATTTTAAAATCCATTACGTAAAAATACGAGTAGCGTCTGGAGCTAAAAGTAACTGCGCTACAGGCGCCATCTATTAACGTAATAGTGAACCAAGCATATTACATTTTCATTACAATGGGATAATTTTTATTTATTTCCACATGCTACTTGCGATATTTTCTCTGCGAAATTCATTGATTTTTTACCATGTTTTTCTTATAATTGCTCTCTTTATTACGCATTTTATCATTTTCTTTCAAGTTGATGGGATAATTCATCAAAAAAATTTTAATAAAGCATTCATTAATACATAGAATTGTCAAGTTTATATGATTCAACAGAAAATTTAAAAACATGGTACATAAAAAGTCTTTTTATCTTGTAATTATTGTTATTATTAGTTTGTGTAAATTGATTCATCAGCAACAGAAATGATGTCTTCGTCAGCTGAATTTGAGGTCCTGTCATGTCGGTTTGTTCTCAAGGTTTTACGATAATCATGTTTAATAGGAGGAATGAATTTCAAGAGGTGCATCCTGTCTTTCCTATTAGCGCCCTTTACATGTACGCTCTTTCCCACGTGAAACCACTATCCCGCGCGATCGAGTGCACGTGTGAAGGTGTCGGAGAGAAGGGGAAAGCTGCTTTGGTGCTTATGGCAAGTTTTCCCGCGCGCAATCCCGTACGCTCCAAGCACTCGCGAAAGAGCGTTATGAACTAAATCAGAGTCCCATCCCTTTGAACGATCCATTTAAACGTTCTAGCTATTAAAGCGGCCGACAATAACGTTTAATTTGAGTTTAAAATATTTCGTTAATTATTCATCCTGGAAACAGTTCTATAATAGTTTTATTCTAAGTTCAAGTATTAATTAAATAAATAGATACCTTTTATTATTACGTTATAAAACACCGTAGTCGCCTTGAAGAATCAATTCCAATACTGCACGCGTCGGGAATTACGGATACATCGTAATGTGTACTTTTCTCCCTCAGCCTAGAATCGGAGAATCCAATTCTCCCGCGAGGTACGTCATGAGTTCGAAATGACGTTGAGGAAAATCACCCGACTGTCTCATCCAATCAGGAATCGACAGCAATAGAAAAGGTCACGTGACCAAGTGAGTGAATTCCCGGATGTGATTTGGGGGGGGGGGGGGTAAAAGGCAAGGCGGTAGTTTGAATTTTTTGAGAGACTCGAAGATCCTGAGCGCTCCAATCACTATTCTTCTTTCTCTACTTTCTGTCCAATCATGGTTCCCCGCTGCTTACTTTCTGAAAGCCTGCACTTGAGGGCGTGGCCCAGGTAGTGCAGTTAGACCAATCTTCCTATGGTCCTATGGTGGAATTTTTAGAGGATGTATACCGCAACCACCTTGTGTCGGATTGCAGCTCAAAGCCCGAGAAATGCCCGAGATGCCGTGGCTTACTTAGTCGTTGAAAGAAACGAAATGATGACCCCATAGCTAGCTTAGGCTTGAAGTTTAAACGACTAGTAAATGCCTGCCCGGGTAAATATTTATATCATGTTAATTAATTGTGAGTTTTGTAACAAGGACTATTCTAAAGAAACTTTAGTTTTATTGTTATCATGTATATTGTTAAAAGTTTGTCAGAAGTTAACTAATATTTAATAAAGGATATACAAGTGATAAATGAATCTGTTTGAAGTTTTATCTGTTAAATACGAGTAAATGGTTGTGAAGTTTTAAGATGGTTTGCGAACTCAAGTTTTTTTTTTTTTGCATATGTTTCTCATGTTTAATAAATGCATATGTTTATATTGTTGCAAAGGTGTTTATTATATTAAAAGTATTGTAATTTGTACCTGTTTTTCCTAAATGCTATTTACGGTGATATTTGAATCGTAATGTACATAAATAGGTTTCTACACGGTGGATGTGAGAGGGTAAATTTTTTTCCATTTGCTCTAATTTTTCTTATTGATGTTTTTAACTAATGCATATGTTAAATTTTCCCAGTGGTTCAAGTGTTTATTTACATTTAATGTTTCATGTTAAAAAAATTTGTTTATTAGTGAAATATTTGTAAAAGTCTCTGGTGAATAGTATCTGTCGTGTTAAGTGATGGGAGGAGGGGCTATTGTTATGAACTAAATCAGAGTCCCATCCCTTTGAACGATCCATTTAAACGTTCTAGCTATTAAAGCGGCCGACAATAACGTTTAATTTGAGTTTAAAGTATTTCGTTAATTATTCATCCTGGAAACAGTTCTATAATAGTTTTATTCTAAGTTCAAGTATTAATTAAATAAATAGATACCTTTTATTATTACGTTATAAAACACCGTGGTCGCCTTGAAGAATCAATTCCAACACTGCACGCGTCGGGAATTACGGACACATCGTAATGTGTACTTTTCTCCCTCAGCCTAGAATCGGGGAATCCAATTCTCCCGCAAGGTACGTCATGAGTTCGAAATGACGTTGAGGAAAATCACCCGACTGTCTCATCCAATCAGGAATCGACAGCATTAGAAAAGGTCACGTGACCAAGTTAGTGAATTCCCGGATGTGATTTGGGGTGGATAAAAGGCAAGGCGGTAGTTTGAATTTTTAGGGATGCGCCTCGGGTCTTGTCTATCATCGCATGGAATGCTAACGGTATAAAACACAAAATCCATGAGCTTAGGGATTTCGTAGATGAGCACAACCCTGACTTAATTTTATTACAAGAAACTCACCTCCAACCAGGGGATAAACTCTACATCACAAACTATAACACTTACAGGTTTGACTACTACAACCCTACTAATCACCCCTCCAGAGGCACTGCCATACTAATTAAAAATACTCTCCCTCACCGCTCCCTTAACATACCGGCCCTCCACGCTATTAATGCCACGGCTATAAATATAAAAATTGACAATAGCCACTATTATACCATCATCTCCACCTACATCCCTCCTAAACAAAATATTAACCATATAAAAACAGATCTAGAAACCCTTAAAAATCTTAACTTTAATACTCTTATATTCGGTGACCTAAATGCCCAACATACCCTCTGGAAATGTAATATTAATAATGATTACGGTACCCTAATATATAACCTAACCAACACTACTGACCTAGAAATTATTGCCCCCGATTCCCCCACCCATTTCACTAAAAGAACTGCTAGCATCATTGACTTCGCTCTTGTTAGAGGCTTCCCCCACGATATAATTATTCAAACACTTTGTGAATTAAGCTTTGACCATAACCCTGTCCACATTAAAATACCCCTTAAAATCAACCCCCTAGCTATTAAACCATTCAAATTCACAAACTGGAAAAAGTACTACAACACCTTAAAAAACAATCACTACAATTTCTACGAAATTAACAACACTACTGATATTGACAGACTTGTAAATGATATCACCACTGACATCACAAATAGTTATAATCAAAGCACACACTACATCACCCCACAAAATAATAAAATAATTGATAACCACCTAAGTATACTAACGAACAACAAAAACCGCGCTAGAAGAGCATGGCAGCGTAACAGAACCACACATAATAAAATGATCTTGAATAATACACAACAAGACTTAAAATACTACCTTAAAGATAAAGCGAACAATTGGAATAAATACATTACTACACTAGCTACCGACGACAATTCCATTTGGAGAGACGCCAAACGCTTTAAAAATACTTACAAAACCATTATTCCCCCTATAAAAGACCCCACACTAATAATTACAACTACACTGACAGTGACAAAGCTAATATTATTGCAAACACACTAGTTAATCAATTCACCCCCAACGGCATTTCTGACCCCCATACTGAGAATATTGTAAATACAAATATTAATCTGTTCTCCTACACACACCATGATTCATACACACCTAATATTCTCCCCTCTGATGTAGCAACTATAATTAAATCTCTCCCTAATCGTAAATCCCCTGGTGATGATGCAATAACTAATACTATGATTAAAAAACTCCCCCCTAAATACATATTCAAAATTGTCCAACTCAACAACATTATTAAATTTAATTACTTCCCTCCCCCACCCCTATCCCCTCGTGCTTAATAGGCTTGAAGTTTAAACGACTAGTAAATGCCTGCCCGGGTAAATATTTATATCGTGTTAATTAATTGTGAGTTTTGTAACAAGGACTATTCTAAAGAAACTTTAGTTTTATTGTTATCATGCATATTGTTAAAAGTTTGTCAGAAGTTAACTAATATTTAATGAAGGATATACAAGTGTTAAATGAATCTGTTTGAAGTTTTATCTGTTAAATAAATGGTTGTAAAGTTTTAAGATGGTTTCCGAACTCAAGTTTTTTTTTTTTCCTTTCCACTGCGTAAAGTTTTCAACTCTGCAAACGTTCACCAGTTAAGGGTCTTATACCCATGTATGGTGAACAAAGAGCATATGTGTAAAGGGCACTAATTTCTCTGGTCACAGTTCCACACGTAGGATATAACAAAGGCTGGTCTACATTTTTCAGACCTAGTGGTCTATCTGCTACAGATTTTCTTATAATAATGGTATTAAATTCTGAATCTTCGTTAAAGTCATATTTGAATTGTATGTGAGGTTTCGATCTTTCTAATTTCCTCCAGTGCATTTTAAGCAAATTTACTGGTAACCATGTAACTGTTAGTTTTCTGTTAATAACAGAATTTTCTAAAGGCTTTGTTAAGAAACCTCCCCCCCCCCCAATGAGTCATTAGAACCACATTAAATGGTGCCTTCTTTTTACAGGTTTTGATTATATTGTACCTATCATCTGGTGAAAAAATGTTTTGAATTGTGATGAAACATCAAGTACTTGCTTCTGTGCTTGAATTGCATTATTGCAACAATCTGCACTAGAGTATAGAGTTAATCAGATTGGCTTCCGAAATAAATGATTTATTATTCAATGGCCGACAAAATTTTGTTGTTAAGTGGTGTTAATCCTCATTATTAGGTAAATTTATTATGAATCAAAAAAGCTAGGCATTTATCTTGTGCATTTATACTAAAATTTAAAAAATTCAAAAAGTGGAGTGAATTGATTTGGCTTGTGAATGGCTCATATATCAGAAGAAATTTTATGCTGTGTGACACTCAACACAGTGTTTCTTCTTTCTTTTATTCGACAGCCGACAAAATTTTGTCGTTGAGTGGTGTTAATCCTCATTATTAGGTAAATTTACTAAGAATCTAAAAAGTCAGGTGTTTATCTTGTGCTTTGACACTAAAATTTAAAAAATTCAAAAAGTGGAGTGAATCAATTTGGCTTGCGAATAGCTCATATATCAGAAGAAATTTTATGCTGTAAGACTCTCAACACACTATTCTTTCTTTCTTTTATTCAATGCTAATGATATTCATCAGTGATATAACCACACTAGCATTTGGAGGCCAAGGTGGCCTTGTGGTATGGTGGGCTGGTTTTCGGTGCTAAGGGTGCTCGGATCGAATCCTGGCGAAGCGCCACTAAAATACCTGTGTTTGTGTCGTCCCTTCATAGCGTGTAATGCTGGTCTACCTATATGGTGCTCCCATAATAAGATGGCCAGCAAAAACTGTGATGAATAACAGGCGAATGTCTTCCGACAAAGTGACTCCACATTGGGAAAAAAAAAACAAAACACTGGCATTTGGCAAGTTAAGGTTCCCAAATGAAGGCTGATGTACACTGTATGATTTGCAACTTCCTTAAAATGTAATTGTCCTTAGCAGGTTTTTTCTAACTTTTACTTGCTGCAAATTTTAAATGGAAAGGATACAGCAACGACATTTCTGTGAAGAGTACATTTGTCTTAGCATACATTCATTGTCAAAAAGCATTTTTCCTACAATCAAACACACTGATATAAAATCATGCACATAAAATTGTTACAGCAACAAACTCACTTCAAAAATTTTATTTAGAGACATAAAGCCATTATAAATATTACTATACTGAATAGCAAAAAAGAGATTCATTTCTTTAGTAAGCATGTAAATAGTTTTAGGAAAATGCACATCACACCTTGCAAGAACTGTTCCCGAAGCTTAGCAGAATGTTGACACACAAAATGAATAGATCATAGAAAGTAACTAATAGATTGCCTACAGCTCATCTCAAAATATATGTAAATGATCAAAAGAGAGAAAGTAACCGTAAAACCATACAGTAACCTGAAACATCCCATTTAAAAACAAAACACCACATCCAACACCAATCCTGTCTTTTTTTGTGTTAATTCTAACATGCACCATCAAAAATTGCATAAAATAGGCAATTACAATGATGGTATAAATTTCTAACTAATAAATCCATATAATCGAAGCAGATATAAAATTGTACTAATTTTACATGCTGAAGTAGATTACAAAATGGCTATTAGAAAATACACAGATATCAAGAAATGACAACAAAGCCTATTTTTATATATAATTTTGTCCAAGAACATATACAGAAGGACCTAAATTTCAAACAAAGCAAATGGCCTAAGACAATGAATATAGAAGGAAAAGCTCTTATGGGGTAAATTTTAAGGTATTTGGATCCCAGCTGATAATTAACTGCTTATCTTTGGGATGAGTGCTTGGGAAAACTACTAGCTAATCACTAGCCACTACAGAATATGAATATTTTCTGCGCATCAGTAACTACATGTGCTAATTATTTTGAACAGAAAGTAAAATGGCCACAACCACAAGTTTAGATAAAATATACTCATACAGGACTAATTGTCTCTAGATCACTGCTCTCTTCATCAGGGAGAATATCATCGGAAGATGAGCTCATAGAAGATGACTGCCTTGTGTATCCGTGATCAACTGAAGAAAACGGAAGATTGTCTTTCAAAGAGGCCTGTTTATTCAGGGCGAATCTAAATTGCAAAGAACAAAACTCAGTGTCATGCTGCAAGTTACAAAACATTTTTGTCTACACACAAACTATCGATCCAATATCAAGAGACAGTGAATAAAATTACAGCCAAACTTTCTTAACTTGAACTTTAAGAAATCAATTTCACCTATCCATCTTCCTCAGTACTTTAAAGAAAAACTATATTTTCTTTAATCATTTTACACTTTTGGCACACATAATAAATGAAAAAAAGAATGCTTTAGGTTTCTTTTCAGTGGCAATGGAAGCTTAGCAAATTATAACTTATTAAACAGAGAGCGCTTCCATTTGTTAAATATAATAAAGAACAAAACTTTTGATATATTCATCTATGAGAAAAACAAATATTCACATTAAATTTAGTTGCATAGCTTTCTAAATTAAATAAATAGTGTATCAATGGTTTAGCTCATTAAGGCAGTGCATCAATTGACATAGGAGATCTTCAGTCCCTTTGATGAGCCTGTTGAGATGAATATTCCTCTTCCCCATTTTTCTAATAGGCAAAAGCATTTTTTTGAATTCCATTTGCTGATGTCTAAAACAGATCTTTGAATGCAGTTCCAGCATTTTCAAAAATACTTTATTTTAATTTGATATTTTTTAAGCCAATAATAATTTTGAGGTGATAAAATATCAGTAATTTAATGCCTAACCACATTAAAAATTTTTTATTTAAAGATAAACACACTTTCAACATTAATATCTACCCTCATATGCATGAAAGTGAATACAAAAATAAGTATTTGCTAATTTGAGATTAGAAAAATACTGTGAAAAAGGTTCCCCATGGTTTAACACTGGGACTGGAGATCAGTAATGTCAAACTGCCTTAATTAATATTAATAATAATAATAATGATAATAATAAAATAAATAAATAATAATAAACCCTCAAGTTTTGGAAGTTTGACTGCATTTTTTAATAAATTTTCAGTTCCAAAAATTTCAGACCAAAATTTTGGTACTTAAGATAAATACTAACTGCAGGCTCTAGGACAAAATTTTTTTTTTTTCTCATGCTGTAACATGATCTTCTTGTGAAACGGATTTAATTTGTTTAAACATCATAAAAGAACCTATTGAGAAGTGGTTATTGATTAAGGGTATGAAATTCAAGAAAAACTAAATTATCTCAAATTACAAAAATCTTAAGATTTTTTTTTTCTTTGACAACTGAGTATTTTAGAGTTTGTGAAATTCATAGATTGAAAATTAGTCTGTCAGTTCATATAATAATATCCATAAAAACATTTGGTCAATGAACAAATTTATTGTATTACTCATGCATGGCTACAATTTGCTTGTTAAGTAAATACTTCTCCCAGGGCTAAACTTGAAACCTCCCTAAAAACAGAAAATTAGAAATTTTTATGTAGAAAAGTAAGAAAATACAGGAATTCTTTTGCAGGAAAGTAGTAGTTTTTTTTTTTTTTTAAGTACAGGAGAAACAAAGAATTCTTCAAAAAAGGATGAAAAAAGTAGAAGGCTTTTAAAAAAGGTAAATTGTATATATATATATATATATATATATATATATATATATATATATATATATATATATATATATTTATTTATATTTATTTATTTATTTAAAAAAAGGTAAAAGGTTCAATTACAGGTTTTTTTAGAAAAGAAATTTTTTAAAAAACCTCAAAAAGTAGTATTTTAAACTAAGGTGTAATGAAATTGGATTATATGAATAAAAAAACAAAAACAGCAGCAAATATATTGGTGAAAGTACAATTTTACAGCAAAAATCATTAAATATATGACATGTGCCTGGCATACAATCCATATACTGGCTAAGTTTTGACCCATACATATTGTTAAAGACAAAATAGATTTCTATAAAAAGGAGAAAATAAGGAACAGTTTATAAAGACAGGAAAAGTATAGACCTCAGGTTTCTCAAGGTAAGAGATTTTTAAAAATGAAATTTCTAATGAGACATCTCATTTTCTTTTTGTTCATATACAAGATCATTTTGAATCATCTGCATAATTTACTTATCAATAAATGGAACTTTGTAGAAAACTTAATGATTATGTATGATACAGTTGGATGTAAACTAGAATACTCCTATCGGTAATGAGAAAGATCTTATGGAAAATTTCACTGCAAACATGAAAAACAGTAGACTTTTTTTTGTAAAAAACAAAAAAAAAAGGGGGGGGGGGAAGGCAGGAATTTTTTCACAGAGGAAAATTTTCTGAAAAGTGAGAATTTTAAGGAAAAAAATAGGAAATTGTTTTATAACAAGGTATTTTTGAAAACAAAAATACACTATGATGACATTGGAAATTGATTACACAAATTTCTAATCAAGAGAAATGGTTTTCAAAAAGAAGGAGAAAGGGGGAACCTTGTAAAATTAGAAATCTAAAATTTTGTATGTTTTCTTTGTTATGTAATTTAGCCTGTAAATTTTTTTTTTCCTGCTACGTCAGGGTTGCGACTACATCGGCCATAAGCCCTCTGGCAGTCTAATAAAAACTAGCCTTGTTATGAAAGTTGTCAGGAGGACAGTTCAAAACAGAAAGTGCAGAACAGCTTGTAAAATGAGTAAAATCCATAACAGCACCTGAAGAACACAGGATACAGTCACGGCTATCTACCATGCCAATACAGCACAGGTGATACAGTATAAAGTCATGGCCAGTTAAAAGTCTAAAATTAGCAGTGAAGACCGAGCGAGGAAGGTTCAGGGGAAGTGAAGAACACAGCAATGAACTCCAGGCCTTACCCACCACAGCTTCAAGCTTGTAACTGTAATATGGTTAATTATTTTATGAGGCATTTTCGGAAAGTAAAGTTACTTCACCGATAGCAGCAAAGGAAAAGTTTCTGTGAGCCTGTTGTCAACACAGACTGTAACTATGAATGTTTCGCTTTCCCCTCGAGGTCATTAATTATTTTTACGGTGAGTCTTGTTTGAGTAGCACGTCTTTATAATGTCTGTGTCAATTCAGAATCCTGTTAAATGTGGAATACAGGAAAAAAATCATGGCTTCTGTTTTCTGGGAGAGACAAGGCATTCTTCTGGTTGACTTCATGCCTCCTGGCACTACAATTAATGCTGATGCATATTGCGAGACTTTGAGACGTCTCAGACAGGCAATTCAAAACAAACGCAGGGGTTTGCTGACAAGAGGAGTTTGCTTGCTACATGACAATGCTCATCTTTAAACAGCACTTCACACCAAAGCACTACTCAAAAGTTTCGAATGGAAAATTTTAGATCATCTGTCATACAGCCATAACCTTGCACCCAGCGACTTCTACTTATTCCTTTACCCGAAAACACATCTTACAGGGCAAAATTTTCTCAACAATGATGAGATCAAAATTGAAGTTGAAATGTGGTTCCGACAACTGGTGGTAAAGTTTTATGACTGTGGAATACAAAAGCTTGAACCCAGACTTAACAAATGCTTTGACAATGGCGGCAACTATGTCAAAAAATAAGGCATGTACCAGTAAATAATTTGTAATATACATTTAATCAATTAAAATTTTTTCGAGTGAGTATGCAGCATTGTATCTTTACTTTTCGAAAATGCCTCATATTAAATAAAATAAATAACCACATTACAGTTTTACTTCTTGACAGAAAGAAACAAAACATTTCTGCATACACAATTTTTTCCCTCCACAATGCCAGAGTTTGCAGCTCTTCTAAAATTTGGTAAGCTCCCCCAAGATTGATCTTGCACACCATAGCAATTTTTGAAGGATAATTTTCTCTACCAGTCTACTGAACTTCATAATCCTCAGATAAGTCAAAGATTCACCTTTAGTTTTATGAATCATCTGCATAATTTACTTATCAATAAATGGAACTTTGTAGAAAACTTTATGATTATGTATGATGCAGTTGGATATAAACTAGAATACTCTTATTGGTAATGAGAAAGATCTTGTGGAAATTTTCACTGCAAACATGAAAAACAGAAGTTTTTTTTTTTTTTTTTTTTCTTTTTTTTTTTGGGGGGGGGGGGGGGGAGCAGGAATTTTTTCATAGGGGAAAATTTTGTTGAAAAAAATGAGAATTTTAAGAAAAAAAAAGTAGGAAATTGTTTTATATTAAGGTACTTAAAAAAAAAAATACACTAAGATGACATTGAAAATTGATTACACAAATTTCTAATCACGAGAAATGGTTTTCATAAAGAAGGAAAAGGAAACCCTGTAAAATCAGAAATCAATTTTGTATATGTTTTCTTTGTTATGTAATTTGCCTGTAACTGTAATGTGGTTATTTATTCTATTATTTTATTATATAAAATAAATAACCACATTTTTGTTTCTTTCTGCCAAGAAGTAAAACTGTACATTTCTGCATACAAGATATTTTCCCTCCAAAATGCCAGAGTTTGCAGCTCTTCTAAAATTTGGTATGCTCCCCCAAGATTGATCTTGCATAGTATAGCAATTTTTGAAACAAAATTTTCTCTGTCTACTGAACTTCACAATCCTCAGATAAATCAAAGATTCACCTTTAGTTTTATGAGCAAGATAAAAATGAATGAAAACAAGAGCTATGTAGTAAAATTAAAAACAAATAAAAAAACTAATAAAGAGGAAAAAACTCCTTCAAAAAATAGAAAAATGCTGAACAGTGTTTCAGAAAAGCATAAAAAGAACAGACCTTTGTATTTAAAGCAAGCTATATAACATACACTAAAGTAACAAAACTCAGTTTTGCATCATGCATTTAGAGAAAATATTAGCAGATAAATTTTATGAAAGCAGTAAAATCCCCTGACAAATTATACAGTTTAGGATGACAACAAAAGTTAAACAGAAATCTGAATTATTCAAACTGATATTTTCGAACAGAACTCTGAAACATGCAAATATATACATATTTTTTTTAAATTAGAAGCAGCACACGGTTAAGAAAACAACTTCAGAAACAAAATTTTCAGGCTCTAAAACATATAGTTCACAGATAAAAATATTGTCATACTGTTACACTATACATATATATATGTATATATATATATATATATATATAGGGTGAGCCAAAAGTTCGTAAAAACTTTAAAAATTCCTAAAAAAAGGAAGAAATTATGATAAAAAGTGCAGTTTGTAAGAAAGGGCTCACAAGGAAATCGAATCTTTTTAGAAGCCAAATAAAATTTAGTTAAAAAGTCACAGGTAAAAAGCGCTGACGAACCGAAACACAATGAACAGGACAACAGTACGTTCCATTCATTTATTCTTGCTATAACAATTGTTCAACATGACCTTCAGAACATTGTACGACACAACTAAGGTGAATATTAACAGCTTAAACAACAACACTCAATTGTGTAATGGTAACATTCTGTAAAGGAATGAGAAATTCTCGTGCATCACGATCTTTTATTGCAAGATCGATTTGCATAATTCTGCTGAATCTCTCACATGTAAGCGCCATCTACCAGTGACTTTTTAAAGTAATTTTTTTTTGTTGCTGCTAAAAAAAAAAAAAAAAAATCTGACTTTCTTGTGAGCATTTTCACGCAAACTGCACTTCTTTATCATAATTTCTTCCTTTTTTTAAAATGAATTTTTAAAGTTTTTATGAACTTTTGGCTAACCCTGTATATATAATCACTATTCAATTTCATTAGTTTAATTTTAGAATCATGTTTATATTTTATAAGCAAGATACTGGACACGCTTATAGCTCAAATTCTTGAACAATTATGCACAATGACACTTTAGCAGATCAAAATGTTTTAACCACAATTTTTGCACTCAGTTCTTTTTCTCTGCATGCAGTTTTGCTCTGATGTGGTGATACTAAGATAGTCACATTTTCATTTAAAAAAAAAAGAGTAAGAGGTAAAGTACTTAAAAAAAAAAAAAATCATGGAACACACCCTAATAAGAGGTCTCTTGTGTGAAGATATAATGTCCACCAGCCATGGACCTAGGTTTTGCCCTTCTAATGTGAGCTTTTGGAATTATTTCCATTCCATGGTGTGTGTGTGTGTGTACATATATATAAATATATATATATACATCTGTGGCTTGGTACAAGAAGTGCCTCAGTCAGTTTTTTCCAAGATGACTTTGTTCGCTTATATCTCTTTAAAAAAATATTATTTTCAATGTAAGAAGTACCCAAGTCTGTCATATTAATAAAGAATTCCTTATAAATCTAGGGTGTTTCAATTATTTTGATAATCACCTGTATATATATATATATATATACTAGCTGAAAACCCGCACTTCGCTACGGAGTAAATTCAAAGTAAAAACATCGGTCAATGTATGCAATTAATGCCAATATATATATAATAAATACGACGATCAATGTATATAATTGATGTAAAATATATATATATTTATAAAAAAATCGTAAGGGATATTTTTATAGACAAAATAATGTAGAAGAAGATATTCAAATTAAATCTAATATAAAGAATACTAAAGAATATAGTACAGTTAATATAGTACAGTTTCTAGAACATTTCTTTTACTGTATTTTAATATTTTTTTGGATAATGTCCAATCGTCTGCCGCATTAGCAAGAAAAAAAAATTATTTTTTGTCTATTTAGTTTTTATGCACGTGACGATAAATTTATTTAAAGTACCAGAAAAAGAAGTCACGTGATCAGCATTTAATAAATTAAATTCTAAAAATTAATCTTTAAAAATTCACCAAAAATCAGGAAATGAAGGTAAAGATTCGAAAAAGATTTCATTTTAAAGGAATTTTTATGATCTTTCTCGTGATATAAATTTTATAACCCTCAAATTATTATTTTAAATGCAAACTTAAAAAAAGTAAAAAAAACAGCTTAAAAATTTAATTTAAAAAAATCTAAGAAGAATTTTTCAAAAATCTCTCTTAGTGCACCCCTACACTATAAGAAGAATCGCCATGCAAAATTTCAGCCCTTTAGGTCCAGCGGTTTGGTCTGTGCGTTGTATGTCAGTCAGTCAGTGAATGAATGAATGAATGAATGAATGAATGAGTCAGTTACGGAACTGTTTTATATATATAGATATATATATATATATATATATATATATATATATAATACTTATTGGCTATGCTAATAGAAGGATATAGTTCTAAATACAAATAAAATAGAATAAAAATTCAGGGAGGTAGTAGGCAATATACATAACCTGCACATAAACTGCAGGCTGCAAGGTAAGATTTGGAGTGAACTGCTGTCTTGCCCTATCCCTTAAGACTTCCCAAGACACATTGCTGTTGAAAATTTTAGAATATTGACATCAGACGACTTTTTCTCTTTATTATGTTTTCTCCTGACTGTTCCCTTTGTTCTTCTGGGGAACTTATGGATTTCAACCACCGTTTAACATGTTCTACTCTTTCAAGACAAGAAATTTTCAGTCACAAATTTTTGTAATAGAGCTCACTGCTACAGGGATGCCCACAGGGAATTATGGTCACTATATTTCCCCCCGACATACAATAAAAAGAAAGAAAATTATGTGGAGGAACTTATAACATAGGTCCATAGGTGCTGGGTGTACTGAAGTTATATATCTTTAATAAAGTATTCTCGGTTGAGTGAGGCAGAATTTTTTTCTCTCCTCAAATGACATTATTCTTCTGACATAACACTATAGTCACCATGCTCATCAAGATGAAACTTCTTCATGATATACTTAAATGACTTAAATATTTCAATACATGCAGTGAAGAATAACCTTTCAAATGTTCAATCTATAGCATGCCCAAACGACAAATTAATTCCCAGAGTATATAATAGATCAATATAATCCATAGTTAAAAAAAAATTAAACAGCACACTCTAAAGAAAGATTAAAACAGGAACAATTTTGTTTTATGAAATAACTTCCTTTCTATAAAATAAAAAGTAGTACCTTTGGTTGTTGTTCACCAAACCACTTTTTGACTGGGACAAGACATTTTGATCCTACAGAAGAGAGAAATTAATTTTTTATCAGGGAATAAATCTGAATGATCCATTTCATTTTTATTTAATGATAGTATAGTACAGAGGTAGCACAGTGTTAAGAGATGTTTGGGATTGTCAACATCAGCAGTTCCCAACCTTTTGAGCCCTACAACTCCCTCAAACATAAGAAAAACAAAATGAACACTTTACAACTCTTCAGACCACAATTTTCTAACAGTAATAATAAATAACTGTACAAGTACTTCTCAAAACATTAAGTTGCCTTGAGAACACCCCCTCAAAGGTCACCATGCAAACCCTGGGGGTGTTGAAAAATGCTGATTAAGAACATGTTTAACAGATAATTAAGAGAAGCTTTCAAAAAACTGCTCCCTCAAGAGTATGTGAAAGCCAAAAGTTACAATGAATAGAAAATGTACGTGAATTAAATAACATTGACTAAGTATATACATTATTTTCTTGCTCATATATATATATATATATATATATATATATATATATATATCGCCTGCGAATGCAAAGACAGTGCTCCTTGCTACAGTTGTTTTAGTCGAAATTCGGCCGGCGATAAAATTCCTTGCTTAGCCTTAATTGTTAATGGAAGTATAAGCAATTATATTACACATAACTGTGCACAGTTACTTTGGCTAAAGTCAAATAAAATTAATGTTTTGGTTTCGTCCTTAAATGGTTCAAGTTCAGTTGTCAAACACAAAACCACTGCAACTATTTCAAATATAAATAATGATTATTTAAAAGCCCTCGAATTTTTCATAGTACCCCAAAAATAATATTCTTTCAATGCAACTGATATTTTTTAATGTCAATATGTTAAATTAGTTTAAAGACAAGATATGATTAAGTTATTGAACAAAAATAATTACAGTGGAATCTCAATCAACCGTTCTCTGAATCATCGTTTTCCCGTATGTGTCATTTATTTCACCTAGCCCCGATGATCATATTGCTTTGTTATGTTCCTGGATCAATCGTTCAGTTCAGTCGGTCCCTTTAAAAACGATAGATCGAGATTCAACTGTATATATACAGAGTATACTGCCAAAAGTAACTGGACATACTGAAGGCATGCCAAATATATATATAAATATATATACAGATATATAGATAGTAAGTGTGTAAATAATAAATAAGACCCTTACCTTGTCTAGAGTGTCTAAATGACCAGAAAAGTACTCCATAAGAACTGCCTTTGCCGTCTAAAAATGAAAACATTCTTTTTTGAAATGAGCCCCACTAACTACATTACTTTATGCTATTGGTAAAAAATGACACATTCCTGACCTTCAATAGGTCTGACTTTGCAGAAGAGAGCATGATGACATCATGACCAACATACACTGGCAGGCAGAACTCCCGGGTCGATGCATCACTCATGCTGTAGCTATGCGTCAGATTTCTCTTGGAGGTGATTTGACTATTACGGTCAAAATAGGAAGTACCATAGTCCACATGCTCTTGGTTATCAACGGCAATGTCAGAAGCATTTATGTTATCCTGAAATAAACATTTTCCTACAGTTTGGAAAATATGAAATCAATGCATAACTAAACTCGAGAGAAATGAAAAGCTTTTGAAAATTGCTCCCTAATGAGCATACGAAAGCAAAATGTTATATTGATAATATTGCTAAAATAAATGTGGATTAAATAACACCGGTAAGTATACACATTTTCCTACATATATATATATATATATGAGTATGTGTATAAACACACATGTATGTGTGAGTGTACATATATTCTTATGTATATATACAAACATATAAATGCAGATATATATATATATATATATATATATATATACAAATATAAATACAGGTAGCCTTCCTACAGCACGGCATCTTACAACACGGTTTCGCTCTAACACGATTCAAAAATTGCCAAAACCTTTGTACAATGCTGTACTTCTACAGCACTAGATATCATGATTTTTGTTTAACACATTTAAAAACCAAATTATCTTAAAATAATGACAGGAAGGAACAATAAACTATAGTGGCTTTACATGAAAATATATAAGCAAATTATAATTTATTCATTTTTAACCCTATAAAATCGTAAGATCGCCTAAGCTTAGCTGAAAATCTTGAAAAATTTTTCTTGAATGCACACCCTTCTGCTGAAAGAAGCCAAAAATTCAAAAAGGAGCTATAAAATTGTCCATCTCCATACTGTAAAATCTACAATGACCTTGTAAGAACCAGCAAACAAACCAAAATTACAGATTTTTTAAAGAGGATAGAAGGTGCAAAAAATCTAAATGAAGAAGGTTCTGAAAGTGAAGGTGACATCGTTCACCTGAAAACATGTTGAAGTTTGATTGTACTGAGCAGTGATGAGGAAGAAATTTATTAAATTAATGTCATATTAAATGAAAATAATATTTTTTGTTTCTTTTCGATTTGTGTTATACATACATTTATATTTTTAATAAAAATTAAGTTGCTTATTAAAAACAATATTTTTTAAAAATTCCATATAAGTTTTTGAAACGTAACCCCCTTTTTTGTACTGTCTCTGGGTCGCATATAACACGGTTTCACACAATATGGCATTTTCTTGGAACCTATCTACCGTGTTATAGGAGGGTCACCTGTATACATATACAGACAGATAGATAGAAAGAATAAGAATAGAAAAAAAGATAATATACTTTTATACATATATACCCATATATATATACATACTATATTGCCAAAAGTAATTGGACACACTGGAGGCATGCCAAATACACACACACACATATATATATATATATGACTGACGAGCCCAATATCAAGTTTCTCCATCGAAATGCCAAACTTTTTCTTAAGATAAAATGTGGGATACCACAAAAATTCCATTTTATGTATAATTTCAAAAACTATTTAGTGATTATTGTCATAACACAACCACAAAACAAAATTTATAGATTACAAACAGTGCACACAACGATGATTTTATGCTTATAATATAATTATAACGATGGTATAAATTTCTAACTAAACAATCCACATAATCAAAGCAGATATAAAATTGTACTCATTTTACATGCTGAAGTAGATTAAAAAATGGCTATTAAAAAACACATAGATATCAAGAAATGACAACAAAGTCTATAACTTTGTCCAAGAACATATGCAGAAGGACCTAAATTTCAACCAAAGAAAATGGCCTAAGACAATGAATCTAGAAGGAAAAGCTCTAAATGCCAAACTAAACAAAAAAAATTTATAGATTACAAACACTGCACACACATATATTGAGCAATTTATAAAATAATCAATTTCCAGTAAATTTAGAAACTGACAAATGTTACAAATGTGCTTTTGTAAGAAAAAAATTTCAATTAATACATACTCGAACAGGAGAGACATTTCTTTTTATAGTATCTTCTACTAGATATTTGGCATGACTGTAAAAAAGAATATATATATATATAAATAAAAAAAATAAATATACATGTATGCATAAATATATATACACCAGATTCTCTTTTTGCACGGGAGTACATTCCAGAGACTATCATGCTGGGGGAAAAAAAAAAAAAAGATACAGTGAACATATAAAAATTGGAGATAGCTTCCATCCAAATTATACTTAATAAAAAAAATGTTAATTTTCATATGAAATTTAGATTTGATTAACTGAACTTTAATATGTAAGTGCAAATTCACAAATATTATTTTAATTATATTTATATGGGTTATTTTTTAAATTGAATAAATTGCAGCAGTAGGAAGTCATTAAAATTAAATTGAATTTATTTTTTACTTATACATATATGCATATAACATTCAGTCATTCAGTGTCACTACTGGACAATAGATGTGCCCATTTACTATTGTTTCTTGATGGCAAATCTCTCATCACTAGAAATATTTAATGGTGATACATCTGCAAGTGTATCTTGAATAAAATGAACATCTTGTATTTCTTTTGTTTCACCGGTTTTGAATATGGATTTAGTTATTAAACACTGTGATTTTGTTTTTGTTAAATGTTTATACAATTCTTCACAGTGTGCCTTAATCATTTTTAAATCATGTTGGAATGGCACAGCTTGTTCAACATTAGCATCATTTGTGAGAAAATGATTTCCATGTTGATTAGCTAGTTGAAGGCCTTCTAGAATTGTAATTGCAGATAGTTGAACTACACCTTCATTATCACTACTATAAACTAACATGGAATCATCTATATTCTCTGAAATACTCTCCAGAATTTGCTCTTCATGAAGAGTTAAATCAATTGTTGATTCTGCAATATCTTCAATTTTGAATTCTTCAAAGCTCTCTTTGCCAATCTTATGTGACAAAATGATGATATCAGAATGTAATTTGTTCATATTTATATTAGTTACAAGAATTTTAGGCTTCACTTTCAGGTCAAAGGGATGTCCAGCATGCAATTAGGGTGGATAGTTTTTTATATTTAACTCATTGTGTGGTGATCTTCCAGTATCCAAACAATCAGACAAAGACTCCTGAACGAAACATTCCAGGAAAAAGGAGCTAATAGTATGAGCTGGAAGAGGGGATCGAAAAGGCATTTACAAAGAAATATAAAACAAAGAAAAATGGTCACAACATGGGGAACATCTGCTGATAATATTGAATGCAATATAAGCTATAGTGCAATGCAAAATTTTTAAAATTCATTTTAAATTTTTAAACTGTGTAAAGTAAGAAAAAATAATGTAAAAAAATAATAGATTATTTTTCTTAGACTGTGTTATTTCAAAACTGTGCAAAAAAAGAATCTAGTATATATTATATATATATAATATAGATAGATAGATATAAGAAAACATGTAAAAAAAATTATTATTTGCATTTTCATAAAGACAATCACCGATAGCAATAAACTGAAAAATTCTTGTATTTCGATTTGAAAATAAAACTTCTTAAGGACTGGAAAGTAAACAAAGAAAAAAAAATTGAAGAGCACTGAAGGTAGAAAAAAGGAGTTTTCGAAAGCCTTTCAAAACAGGAACTGGAAATAAGGAGTTCTTAGTGACTTCTGCGGATCGTATGAACCCTGTTACAATTAAATTTCATGAGCTGTCTAAAACTGGTTAATCTTTTTGACAAATCTTAAAATCTTACTGGTTAATCTTAAAATCTCTCTCTGCCATAAACAAGAAGGTTTCTAACGTTTTCTTAAAAATTCAAGAAATAAAATAAGTTTTTAGAAAACAGAAATATTGTATAAAAGATCCTGAAAAATTTTTGAGAGGTTCAGTTTAATCAAACCAGTGGTTCTCAACCTCTTGTTGATCAGAAACAACTCGTTGAAAAAAAAAAATTCAGGTAGTCTTTTCTAACAAAACTACCACAGGTTATTAACGTAGGATTACTTATCGTTGCTTACCTCTTTTGTATGTATATATGTATGTATGTGTTATGTACGAGGGTGGTTCAAAAAGTAAGGTAACAAGTCTTTTCACCAAAAAGTTTATTCACGAAATCCAAGAGATACACAGACGTAGCAAAGTATTTAGTACATATTAATTTTCAATGTAGCCTCCATGGGCATCAAAGCGTTTGTTCCATCTATAAACCAATTTATCGAAACCGGCATTGAAGAAATCAGGGCTCTGGTCACTGAGCCACTTAACAACGGTGTCCTAAATTTCATCATCAGTTTGGAAATGCCATCCTGCCAGGTGCTTCTTCCACGGCCCAAAGAGATGGAAATCGATTGGTGCGAGATCCGGGCTAGGTGGGATGTTCACACGTTGTCCTCTGTCGCTGATGTGGTCGGCCGCCCTGACCTGTGATCGTCTCGCACATCTGTTCTTCCTTTCTGGAATTCATTCCACCAAAACCACACCTGCTTTCTTCATGTGACACATTGTCCATAAACTTCCACAAGTTGACAATGAATTACTGCTGGGGAACTTTTCTTTAAAGAAAAAAATCTTATTACACTTCACACCTCAATGGCTGACCATGTATCCGTCAACACCTCCATCTTCTATCTTAAATTTCAGAGCTTTATAGCACTATTAGTTCCATCTACCGGTGGCATTTGTTGTTGTTGTTGTTGCTTATGCCCCTTGACCGACAGTAACATCAGATCAAGTCCCGAAGGCTATGGGTGATGAAGGTGTGGCGCCTGTTTTGAATTAGCATCACGAGAGTTGGAGTCCGACTTGGCTAAATGATCGGACCCATAATTTTGAACCGAGCCAAGTGACGAGACCGGAACACTTGACCCCGCATCTCCAGAGGTAAATTTGAGAACTTGGAGGACATTGTAGCCACGCCCTATTTTACGTGCACCAGCTACCATTAGTGAACATGGCGGTAGATTTGCAGCGACGAGCATCGAACCAGGGACGTTCAGATGACTGGCCCGCTGCTCTTGCCAACTGGGCTACCGCGCCCGTCCAGTGGCATTTGATTGGGAAAAAAGTGCACCCATGAGAGCTCTTGTTACCTTACTTTTTGAATCCCCCCTCGTGTATATGTATCTATATATAATGTAAGTATATATATATATGTCAAAATTTTTACGTATTTTGGTACTTTTCTGGTTAACTATTTAGTGCTGTCTAAGTGATACAGACTGGATTTGGCATGCTGCCAAAATTATAACTCGTGACGATGGACGGTTTTAGCGTCTGAAATTTTGCTTTCCAGTGGACTGTTATGGAGGAACGTAATCCTACGTTAAAAATGCATCAAGAACCCTCTCTAAACTAACCCTTTAAGAGGCAAAAATGGTTTTCATTATCTGAATAACTCTTCGGTGGGAACATCTGTCTCTCACACAGCTATGGTTTCTTTATTCAACGCTGGGGGCCCCATCCTTTGCCCTTGGGTACTGTGAGTCTACAAGTGCTTCAGTCAACATTTATCTTCAGTGTGGAATGGGTGATTCATGACGCCAGCCTTCTATTGTTCAGGTACGTGTCATTTTTCTAGAACATTGTCTGTCTACTAGACAGATATTCCCACTAACTTATGTTTAAATATCTGACTGTAAAGCAGATATTCTTCATGCATTTTGTATAAAATGTACAGTAAGGCTGAAAATCTTTCAAGATTTGAGTTTTTGAAGGTTCTGGGAATGACTTGGCCAAACCCTGTTTTATGTTACCTACTTTGAAACGAAGGCTGAGTACAACTGATTTTCTTAAATGCCTCTACAAAACAAACTGTAATATAACCAGTGATAATTGATTCTGTTCAATAGAAGTTGGTCAAGAATTAAGGAGAAATGGTTTGACAATTGTGACTACCATTAAATGTAATAAACCACAAATACCCTCTGAATTTCAAGTTAGGAATACCTGGGAAAAAGATATTCCATCTATATCTGCCTCACAGGCAGATGTTCCCACTAGGTTGGAAATAATCATTTTCCCACCGAAGGGATAAACAAACTATTTGTGATAAACGATCATAAAGAGTTACATATAATTATAAAAAATTTAACATCAAAGTAAACTGAACAACAAACATAAAAGCCTTTGAAAACTTAAAAATGAATGGGGAAAATTTGCTTTACTAGCTGTAAAATTGCAGTGACTTTGCATTATAGAAAATATATTAGGGATTTTTAAGCAGGGATTTTTCATACTGTATACATTGGAAAATAAAATAAATACAGGAATCTTTAAAATTTCAATAGAAATTTGGAATAAAATCATTATTTTGCTCCTAATTTTATAAAATTGTTACATCTCTAGTTGTTTTAAAATGATGACACCCATTTTTTTTTAATATCACATCTTATTTCACAACTCCTCCTTGGGGTCTCCTGGACTAACTGTGGTTAGCAAACCACTAGTTAAGAACCACTGTATTAAACCAATCAGGCTCAAGGTAATGCTTAAAAAATTTTAAATCTTAAGCTATCTGGTTTTCAATAGATCAAGTTTCAGTGATATTTAATGACTGTTGATGAAGTTTAAGAAAATGTATCAACAAAATTCAGAAGTTTCTGCCACTTTTCAAAGTGGCACAGTTGAAGAAAAAAGAGAATTATAAACAAAACATAATCACCTGATAGCTTCTTCATGGGGGCCAGTAATCTGTACTAACCTATCTCGAGCACCAGCATTCACTGAAAATAAAATAAGTGCCACTTCAGTTTATAAAAACATGCAATCCAAAACTGAAGTGATTGAAATGAAACACAGCCAAACTCTCTCTCTCTCTCTCTCTATATATATATATATATATATATATATATAAATAAATATATATATATATATATATAAATATATATATATATATATATATATATATATATATATATATATATATATATATATATATATATATATATATATATATATATATAAATAAATATATATATATATATATATAAATATATATAAATATATATATATATATATATATATATATATATATATATATATATATATATATATATATATATATATATATAAATAAATATATATATATATATATAAATATATATAAATATATATATATATATATAAATATATATATATATATATATATATATATATATATATATATATATATATAAATAAATATATATATATATATAAATAAATATATATATATATATATATATATAAATATATATATATATATATATATAAATATATATATATATATATATAAATATATATATATATATATATAAATATATATATATATATATATATAAATATATATATATATATATATATATATATATATATATATATATATATATATATATATATATATATATATATACTACCCTACAATAATGGACCAGACACCAGCAGATTGGCATATAATTCGACTGCATGTTGGATTTTATGCATATCCAGTGCTCGCGCGTGACCTGTTAAGGTTAAATACAATACGCGAAGTGGTAACTTCACTAGTTCTGTATGAAATTGTAACAATATATCGAAACAAAAGGAACTTAGTGACTCTGAAAGATGTGTTATAGTTCGTTGTCACATTAGTGACAAGTCTATTTGCACAACTGTGGCAGAATTATCACAGCCATGGTCAAATGTAATGTGAAGAAGTATAAGACTACGGGAGTTGGGACACAAAGTGCACATGTTGGTCATCCCTGTAAACGGACCAAATGTGATCGGCATGTCCTGAAACATGAGGTTCGTAAGAACTGCAAGAAACCACTCCAAATCATCAACAGTGAGTTTCAATGAGCAGCAGGGGTTACAGTGTACCCCAATACTTTGGAGAAATAACTGCCCACCCTCAATATCCACAGATGTGTTGCTGCACACAAACCAAACATCACCCCATCCAACAAAGCTGGCAGACTTGCTTGGTGTTTGTAATGTTGCAACAGGATTGTGGACCACTGAAAAACTGTTTTATGGAGCAACGAGTCACATGACACACTCTTTCAGTCGGATGGGCATGCCTGGGTCAGGCGAACGTCTGTTACTCAAGTGCATCATTCCAACTCTCAAGATCAGTCATGGTGGTCTACTTGTTTGGGGCTGTTTTTCGTGGTATGGCCTGGCCTGGGACCTTTGCATTCTGTTCCTGGAAAATTGAACGCCAACACCTACATGAACATTGTGGACAATCAGGTTCTTTCTAAACTCTGGCAATTTTATGGAATGGGCAAATGTTACTTCCAAGACGACAACACTCCATGTCATGTTGCAGCCTCTGTCAAGCAGCGGTATCAAGATATGGATGTAAAATGCCTTCCTTGGCCTGCTCAGAGTTCTGACCAAAACCCCATAGAATATTTGTTGGACAAGTTAGAGCAACACTTACAGACAGGGAATCACGTCCAAAATCTACAGCTGAGCTGGCGATGTTCTTGCAGCAGAAATGGACAGAAATACTCATAGCTATGTATCAAAACCTTGTTGAAAGTATGCCCAGAAGGGTTGCTAGTGTAATTGCAGCACATGGGAGACCATCCCCCTATTAAAGCATGCATTCTTTCCCTTATATCATCACATCTTGCTGTCCGGTCCATTATTGTAGGGTAGTGTATATATATAGATATAGACACACATATATATGCATACATACATACATACATATATGTACTTGTATATACACTCAGCTACACTGTATAACTAAACAAGATTCTACAGATTATGGTTAGGTAGGCTGTTAACAAAAACAGGAGTGTCATTGCTGGGCCAGCGTGATGTTGGTTAATTAGGTTAAGCATATCTAAAGCCCGAACACATGCAAATGCATACTTCACCTAGCTGAAATGATAGGACTGTGTCACTCAAGTCCCCGATCATGTGCACCCATATAAGTATTCGTTCTGCTACACTGTATCACTGGAGAAGGTTCTAGCGATTACAGCTAGGTAGGCTACTAACAAAAACAGGAGAGTCATTGTTGGGTCAGCATTGTATTGCTTAATTGGGTCAAGGATATCTCAAACCCACACATATACAAATGCATACTTCAGCTCGCTGAAAGAATATGACTGTCACTCGATTCCTCAATCATGTGCACCCATATAAGTACTGGTAAATACACTCTGCTACACTGTATTAATGGAGATGGTTCTAGAGATTATGGCTAGGTAAACTACTAACAAAAACAGGAGAGAGTCATCGCTGAGTCAGAATTGTGTTGGTTAATTGGATCATGGATATCTAAAGCCTGAACACATACAAATGCATAATTCAGCTCGCTGAAAGAATATGAATATGTCACTTGATTCCTCAATCATGTATACCCACATATGTACTGGTAAATACACTCTGCTACACTGTATAACTGGAGACAGATTACGGATCTTCAGAATCACTGGAAACAGATATGGACCTTCTAGAGATTACCAATAGGTAGGCCATTAACAAAAACAGGAGAGTTATCGCAAGGTCAGCATGGTATTGGTTAATTGTGTCAAGGATATCTCAAGTCCAAACACATGCAAATGCATACTGCAGCTTGATGAAAGGATATGTCACTCTTCGATCATATGCACTCTTGTATGTACTGGTAAATACACTCTGCAACACTGTATCACTACAGAAGATTCTACAGATTACAGTTAGGTAGGCTGTTAACAAAAACAGGTGAGTCATTGTTGGATCAGTGTGATGTTGGTTAATTGGGTCAAGCATATCTCAAACCCAAACACATGCAAATGCATACTTCACCTCGCTGAAAGGATATGACTGTGTCACTCAACTCCTCGATCATGTGCACCCGGCGTCCTTTGATACCCATCACTTAAAAAAACCAAAAAAAAAAAAACACACCACAGTTACTAGAGGAATGAGAACTGAGATCAAAAACCTGAACAAAATAAGTTGCCCAATTTCGAGCAGGAGTAAAGGTTTTTCAGGGTTTGTACTCATTTTTACGTACTTTTTAAGGATCTGTGCTAGCATTTTCAAGGATCTCAAAGAGGATTGAAAATGGGTTTTATCCAAAAAGTTTAGACTTTTAAAAGTATTTGAGTTTTAATTACTTATACATCTTTACAATATTAATGCTTCAAATTGCTTTCACAGATTGGAAATCTGTTGGGTTATCCCTGCATTTGACTTGACAAACTAACACTGGTAGGCAATGTCATACTGAGTTATTTGAACAAACTAATAGTTTATATATATATATATATATATATATATATATATATATATATATATATATATGAGTGTGGGGGGGGATGGGGGTAAACCTGATGATATATAAGCATTCCCCTCCTAGTAAGTAATAATACAAAAGAAAACAGGTAAAAATATTATCTGCATTTTCATAAAGGTAATCATTGACAGCCATTAACTTAACACTCTTGCATTTCAACTCAAAAATTAGAATTTTTTAAGGACTGGAAAGTAAACAGAAAAAAAAAATGTAAGGACCTTGAGAGCAAAAATAAGTACTTTTTAAAAACTTTTGAAAGGTCCTCCAAAAAAGAAATTGGAAATAAGGAGGACTTTTAAGGATTGTAGGAATCCTGATTCAGAAACATATATCTTCCCTCTTATAATTTCTTCTTGCACAATTGAATTTTCTAGCAAAATATAGAAAAAAAAAGTACGATATTGTTTGATAAAAAGGAAATTATATTTTTAAAACAAAAGGGAATTTTTTAAAAACAATTGATATAATTAAAAAATCCATCAAATATATTGGATAATATACAATTTTATAATGCAAATCATTAAATATCTCGCATATGCCTGGTGTGCAACCCTTGAATTAACTCTTTATACTGACCCCCGCATCTCGTTAAAGACCAAAGAAATATTTCTAAAAAGTAGAAAAATGTATGGAGTCTTAAAAAGTATAAAACATACTATAACAAGTAATTAAGTACCCTGCATATTGTATTCACACTATATAAAAGAACATTTTTTACTTTGGGCAATTTAAAAGTTTAGGCAATTTTATCCATGGTGAGAATAAATATAAAGGCAAATTCTATAAGAATAGTTTAGTGGTTCTCAACCTCTTGTTAATCAGGGACCCCTTTTAAAAAAAATGTATTAGGGACCATCACCCAAGCAATCCTTTAAGAGGCAAAATTGTGTTTCATTTTCTGAATAAAAAAACTATTTGTGATAAAAAAAACTTTCAAAAAAAGTGGTAAACTTAGCAGCAATAACAAATGGAATATAAAAGTAAATTTAACAACAAACATAAAAGCCTAGGAAAACTTAAAAATAATTAAGATTTCTGAGCTTGCATTGCTTTTACTAGCTGTAAAATGGCTGTGAATTTACGACACAGAAAATAATTAGGGATTTGTACACAAATCAAAGATATTTTTGTACTCAAAACATCAGAAAACAAAAAAAATACAAGAGTTTTCAGAAAAAAAAAAAAGATTTTTTGCTCCTGATATTATAAAGTTGTTTAATTTGCATTCATTTTGAAAGGATGACATCAATTTTTTTTATCACTGCCCACTTTGCGAACCACAGGTGGTCCATGGATCACTGGTTAAGAACCACTGGAATAGATAAATAGTAAATATTTAAATAACACTCAAGTTTCTAAAACTAGTATTGATAAAAAGTCAAAAACCATATCTTACCTTTACCGGAATCACAGTTTCGAATAACAATCTCATCTTTATAATAATTCTTTCCTGCAATCCTAGAATTAACATTTTTACAAGAATAAGGCAACATGACAGTGCTATTGTACTAAGAATGCATGACAAGAACTGAGTGAGTTATGAATAATACAAAACAGTACATTCCCTAGTATAACTAGTTCAAATTATGTCACAGTTGTATTGTGTATGTAATACTAATAGATTCATCATTATACCATTTCTCCCAGTTTCTAAGCACATAATGAGAGAGAGAAGACAATTTTGATACAGCACCTAGCACCTTAAAGGAAAACCACCATGCCAAATTTCAGCTTCCTAGGACTTATAATATCAGAGATACAGTGATCAATCAGTCAATGACTGAGTGGTATGTGTTTTAAAATGGCAAAAAGTAATATATTTGATCCTATTTGTGAAAAATTAAAACTAAAAAAACTCAAGCTCTGTCTATTTTGATGAAACTTGGAAAGTTTATGTTTCTCAAATCGTACTTTCATAGAAAAGTAGTCAGGGAAAGATCTGACCTAGAGGTATTAATTAGGATTTTTTTTTTTTAATTTTGGGGGTTTAAGCCCACTTCAACCCCATTATGGTTAGAATTTTTTTTTAAAGATTTAGTAACCACCTAAGGCCTAAGATTAACCACCCTGCAAAATTCCAGCTTCCTAGAACTTATGGTTCCAGAAATACAGTTATCAGTCAGTGAGGGATATTTGGTTTTAACATACATACAGTCGATCCCCATTATAATGAACTTCAAGGGACCAAAGGTTTTGTTCACTTTATCAGGTAGATATCCAAACCGTTAAGAAAAATGCTAAAGTTCACAAAATGTATAACTCATTAGTTGCAATGTGTATTCAATAATGATGTATTAAAAATCATAAAATCTATTAAAAACAATCATTAATGAATTGAACTGACTAAAATCGATTACATTAAACTGACACAATACTAATTAAATTACGTAGAATAGGAAAACTGTGGGACCAAAATTTTTGTTCGTTATATACCAGGTTCGCTATAATGGGGTTCAACTTACGACTACAACGACTAAAAAATTGTGCACAGAAATCGAGATTTGAATTTAAATGCCGTTAATCATACTGTATAAAACCCTGTTAAAAAATTTAGTGTTTCCCGCCAATGTTCCATTTCTGGAACACTTTATAACTAACACACACACACACACACATTATATATATATATATATATATATATATGAGGGATTAGACTGAAATTTTTAAGACAGCTAAATGGTACAAGTTAAACTTCCCAACTCTTAGGAGTGTTTATAGTAGTTCCCTCCAACATCAATGCACTTTTGTAGGCAAATTTTCCAAAGATTAATGCCTCAATCCATCCACTTCTTGGACTAGATGAAAAATATGCTTTTATAGCCTCATCAATCTCCTCTTTGGAGTGAAAATGATGCCCACATAAATTTTTCTTAAGACTGAAAAATTGCCAAAAGTCCCACATAGCAGGATCAGGAGAATAGGGTGGATGTTGTATCACTTTTATAATTTTTTGTTCAAGAAATTTAACTGTAATCCTTGCTGTATGAGAAGATGCATTGCCATGGTGAAGCATGAGTTTCCTAACATTCCCCTCTTGAAGAATTTCTGGAAGACAGTGGTGTACCAGGTAGCTGTAACTGCCTACAGTCCCTCTAACTTTATGGCTTTGACCAGCCCTGTATTTCTGAAGAACACAGCATACATTGCTTTTTTCATTGATCGTTGTCTTTTCACCATTGTTGGTTTGGAGTCATTTTCAAAGACCCATACTTTACTTTCTTGACATGTTAGAATGTTGAAAAAGGTATGTAAGTCACATCACCGGTTATGATTTTAGAAATAATGTTGTGCCCACCATCATTAAGTAATTTTAGAGTTTCTTTACGGATTCTGACATTCTCTGCTTTTTGGTGTTCTGGATTATGGGGGGACCAACAACAAACTAATTTTTCCATATGCAGTTCATTAATAATTTTATGTATAGCTGCAGATCCAATCTTTTTTTTTTTTTTTTTTTAATCCAGAGGCACTTTTCGCTAGACATTCACCCCAGGCAGACAACGCATTGCAGACAACAGACCAGTAGTGGTCAACATAGAATGCTTATGGACGCCCAAACTCACACTGCAAGACTGCTGGCCATTCATTTAAGGGGGTACCATATAGGCAGCCAGCACTACCCTCTACAAGCCGGTCCCGTGATTTAGAACTGAGTCAAGAGACGAGACCGGAACACTTGACCCCACACCTCCAGAGGTAAATTTGAGAACTTGGAGGACATTGCAGCCACGGCAGATTTTACGTGCACCAGCTGCCATTAGTATACACAGCGGCAGATCCTATGTTAAGGACAGCAATTATCATCAATTACCATTTTTTGTATGGCTGACACATTTTCTATAACTGGCATAGGTCTCCTTGTGGTCTCTTCATTCAGGAGAGAATTTCAATCTCTTCTAAATTTTGAAAACCATCTGACTACAGCGGCATGAGATGGAGCTTCATTTCCATACGCTAAATGCAGATGTTCAAGGCAATTTTTTGAGTTATACCCACTTTGAAATCATAGAAGATCATAGCTTGATAATGCTCTCGCGTCAACATTTTCTCTTCTTTCAAAATTGATTCTACTATAGCTAAATTGCAATTGCCAGAAATTATTGTCTGCAGAGATAAAAGAGTACAAATTTAAATATCCGACCAATAATTTTTTTATTGGTGCATATCATCTGCCCCTGTCTCAAAAATTTCAGTGTTACTCTCGTATGTGTGTAATAATAACACCATTCATTAATTCTATGCTTTTATATCTGTCTATCCCTTTCCATAACTATTATATGAACCCTACCTTTATAACTTAATTTGTGCCTATCTGCTCGATACCTAACTGTCACTGTAGCAGTTAGATATTGAGGTAAAACAAAATTTAAATAGGATAAAGTTAAGCTAGCTATCTAGTATATGTTTTTCTGCATGGCAGTGATATCGTAACTGTTATGCAAATATCTCATGTAGTCTCACTTTGACTATGCCATGTGCCGATTCGGAATGGATAGTAGCATGTGATATGTATTGTAATGAGTCCATCAGCACAAATGTATGCACATTAATTTTACCAGACTGATTGCTATTTATAACATGTACACATTTATCTGCTGCATAACTACTTGTTATTTGTTTTGTTGTATTGGCCACCGCAACATTTGGATGTCATTTTATGTTAAGATGAATTCTATTAAGCTCAGATATTACTGAAGTACTTTTTTATCCTTGAAATATATCGAAGGATGTATAAATTATGCATTTCTTTTAGTCTATATATATAAAACAGTTCCGTAACTGACTAATTGACATATAACGCACAGACCAAACTGCTGGACCTAAAGGGCTGAAATTTTGCATGGCGATTCTCCTTATAGTGTAGGGGTGCACTAAGAAAGATTTTTGAAAAATTCTTCTTAGATTTTTTTTTAATTAAATTTTTAAGCTGTTTTTGTAACATTCTTTAAAGTTTGCATTTAAAATAATAATTTGAGGGTTATAAAATTTATATCAGGAGAAAGGTCATAAAATTTTTCGATTAAAATAAAATCTTTTTTGGAATCTTTACCTCCATTTTCTGATTTTTTGGGAATTTTTAAAGATTAATTTTTAGAATTTAATTTATTAAATGCTGGATCACGTGGTTTCTTTTCTTTTTCTGATATTTTAAACTAATTTTGCCATCACATGTAAACAACGAAATAGACAAAAAAAATCTTTTTTTCTTTCTAATGCGGCAGACGATTGGACATTATTAAAAAAAATATTAAAATACAGTAAAAGAAATGTTCCTCAAACTGTACTATATTAACTGCACTATATTCTTTAGTATGTTCTATTAGATTTAATTTGAATATTTTCTTCTACATTATTTTGTCTATAAAAATATCCATTAAGAATTTTTTATAAATATATTTTTTCAGCTTTTTTACATCAATTGCATACATTGATCGTTGTATCTATTATAAATATATATATATATATACAGATTTTTGGCATTAATTGCATACATTGAACATTGTATTTAATTTGAATGTACTCCATAGTGAAGTACAGGTTTTCAGCTAGTTAAATATGAGTATTTACCATAATGTGTTCAAGTAAAAAAACATACTGCTTTATCAACTGAAATAAACTAATTAAGTCAGGGACGGATTTACATATTTTTATGCCCTAGGCCAAAGCACCATTTTGCGCCCCCTTCCTTCCATTTAAATTTTTGACTTATAACATTAGATTTGATACACAGTAAGAGTTTTTTTAAAAATATATACTTAATAAACATTTGAATAAAATTTTTTAATAAAATTTTTTTACATAATTTCTTCTAATTTATCTAAAAATTACAATCAAAATTTTTTCCTCCGGGCTTTCGCCCATGAAAATTCTTCAATAGTTTCATTGAAGTCAACAGATCTTGTTAAATCTGCTTCAATGCAAAGAAGTGCCAAGGCATTTAGTTTGTCTTGTTGCAGCAAAGATCTTAAATGATCTTTGATCCCTTTTAGTGCAGAAAGGATTTTTCTGTAGAGGCATTTGTGGCAGGTGTGCACACAAACATTCTCAATACGATATCAACATTTGGATACACTGTTTGTAATCCACTTTCACGAAGCCACTTGCAAATTGCCAAGGGACTTTTCGAACCAATGCTGCACTCGGTTATGTGAGATTTTAGATGTTGCAGTTCATCACATAATGCAGGCTCCAAATCCAAATTGCCTGTGATTTTCTTCCTTCTTCTTCAAGCTCAGGAGAAGTCAGTGACTAAATTTTCGTAATTCCTTTAAATTTTTCACCGAGCTCTCTATAAGCTTGTGACCTCTTCTCAAGCTCTGCTTTGAGTTTGTCCACAATCGTGAAATAGGTATTAACTCTAAAGATATCACGCCCGTTTAAATTAACTTCGCCTTCATGTTTTTCGTCAGCTTGCAGTTTTCTGAAAACCTGACGCTTTTCATCACGCTCATAAACTTTCTTTTCTGAAATATCCAGAGCTTTGTTTTCATATATATCAAATTGTTCTCGCAGTTCTAACAAGAACTTTACGAGTGACTGAAGAACTGTGGCAACTTCTGAAACATCAAGTTCTACGTTTTGTACATACTTATTGACTTGGTGAAGTCTAATCAGCACCGTTCCCCAAAACTGTGCCATGAATACGGTTTCGAGCCTTTGCAAATTCGTTAGTAAATCTCTAGATTTTGCTCTTGTTCCTGATTTTTGACTTTCGCCACTTTCAAAGTATTTTAGAGCTTTTATGACTGCAAACCAATCTTCTTTTAATGCTATATAAGCATCATATTTTGCCGACCATCGTGTCATGGAGAGGCTTTTTGCGGTAAGGGTGCTAATTTTCTTCAATGCTTCCCACCTCGCTGTAGACGACGAGAAAAAATTATAAAGTTCTTGAAGCAAATTAAAATACGACATGGCTTCAATGCAGCAATCTACAGCATGTATGCCCACTAAATTTAGAGTGTCCTGCACAAGGTATGAAGGATGCAAGAGGAGAAACTTCAAGTATCCTAGCCTGAAGACCTGAGTAAACATCAGCCATATTAGCTGCATTGTCATATGATTGACCACGTCATTTCAAGATACCAAGGTGGAGATCAGTGACAGTCTTAATAACAGCTTCAAACATTTCATGGGCTTTGTGGCCAACGTTAAGTAAAAATTTTATAAATCTCTCAACAGGTTTCTCCTTTCACATATCGCAAAACAAACGGCAGCTGATCCACATGCGAGATATCAGGAGTTGAATCTACAACAAGGGAATAGTATTTTGATGTTTTAGCTTCATTAGCAATATGCATTAGTACTTTTTTAGCTAGGAGCTCGATGAACTCATCACAAATAGTAGATGACAGATAGGATGTCTGTCCACTACCTGGATTCCCGAATTTCCTGATGTGATCAGCCAAAAATGGATCAAACACAGAAATTGTCTCCAACATCAGCATGTAGTTGCCATTATTATTAGAACCAAATATTTCATTTCTACCTGTAAATTGCAAGCCACGAGAAGCAAGAGCTTTAATTACTACAACCACTCTGTGTAACACATTTCTCCAGTATTCAATTTCTTGATCAACCATTTTAATTAGTTGTACATCGATTCTTCCAAGTTTTGCTCCTCTATGTTTTAAAAAATGTTTGTTATAATATATACTCCTGGCTCCTGGTGACCTGGCATCGAAAGGTTGCATTGTTCAAAGCAGAAATTTGAAAAGATATTTCAACAACACATTTACCCAACACTAAAAATCTAAGTTTTTATAATAATTTATCACAATTATCCCTTATTATTAATATAAAAGTTCATTTTATAAGGGAGATAAAATGCATTTTTGCTTTTCAGCTAAAATTGATTGCTTCATGTTTATTCGGTAGTTTAGCTTAAAAAATAAAATGATAAAATTGTTTATCTTTAATTGCTTTTGATTTTACAGTTATTATATAAAATATCAATATTTTAAGAATTTATCTCAAAACACAACTCCAGATAAGTATAAGAAAAGGTTACTTTACTCTAACAGAGATCGCTTCATTTTGGAAATTCATTTGCAGAGCTTTAATTTTAATTAAAAAAATATACTTTGTTTTAAAAGACCTTAAAATGTGATTACAAAAAATTTATATATAAAACTTTTTTTTTAACGAAAACTAGTGATTTTTTAACACATATATTACCCTAGGTTTTGGGAGGTAAACTTGCTCCGGAACGTTATGTCCTTGTTTTAAATATTTGAGTTTAGACGAAGGTAACCCCGGATTTTCTTCCACATTGTTTCAAAGCTTGAATTTTTCCATTTAAAAACGAAATCAGATAATTCTAACTTAAACATAGAATATTAGATAGGCCTCGCTAAATAATTATATAAATATGCACACTATTCAAGTATGTGCGAGTAAAAAAATATATATGTTGTAATACACATATTGTGCATTTCTCAAATATGGATATATATATAGCAATTGTACGAGTTAGTGTGTTAGAGAAGTAAGTTTTGCGTCTTTCTCGACAAGTTGAATAAAATATCCCATTTTCCTGACGCTGTAGCTCGATTGTTATTGGGTTTAGAAAAAAGATGTAAATATAAGATTGGTTCAAAATTTTATCTTCTTTAAGATTGTAAGTGCAATCTAAGCTCTAGAACCAACCATTGCCGAGATATTTAAAAAAAAACTTACGTTATTTTTTCAACTCTAAACGTGATTTAATATGTAGATTTCTATTGATTATAAATATATATATATATATACATACATACATATATATATATATATATACATACATATATATATATATATATATATATATATATATATATATATATATATATATATATATATATATATACATATATATATGTACTGTGCTATTCCAAGAATGAGTTAGAATAGAAACGGCCAGCGCTTGTTCGGGGATTTGAACCAGGGACCTCTCGCTCCGTAGTGCGATAGTCCGATACTCCGTAGTCCGATGCGATAACCATTCAGCCACAGAGTCCTTGCGAAAAAGCTCTTATGAAGGGGGCATAACGCTTTTTCGTTTCTTGACGATTCCTGCGAGTTCACTCTACTGTAAGCCGCGTAAAAGAACTTCGTTCCAAAAACCAAAAAAAGCAAAAATTCGTTGCTTTCGGGCTACAGAAAATTCCGCCGAGGTCTTTCGAATTAGAAAACTCGGTTTATCACTACTGGACTAAACATATACAAGTAGGGAAAAAAATCTAATACCCGAATCTTTTGCGTGGTAAGATGAACATAGCTACTGGGCTATAAGCTCACAACAACAATTTATGTTTTGTATACTGCAAAAGGTTGGCAAAACACTCAGCCACTTTGAGCTTGCAGATCACACTCTAACGGAAAAACAAGTCTCTTTCCGTATCAAAACCAAACACGGGCCCTGCCCTTTAACCCCTTGAGGCTCCATCCGTCCTCTCCTTCCTTTTAATTCCCTCTCAACCCGGATTGGTACGCGGTCCCCTTACATGTTCACTTTTGGGAACTCTGATTTGCCCAACTTATAGCTCCTCCCAGGGAAAAATTTAGAAGAAAAGAACCGACAAATATTTCTGTTCCCTTTGACAAAATTAACTGTATCTTTCCTAAGATGACCCATTCAGGTTGCAGACACTCTGGCGGTTTCCATATAATAGTCCATTTTACTTGAAAGAAACACCTTGCACGGAAAGACACCCTAGTCCGGTGTTCACACAATGATTCTTTCACTTTGAAACAGTTTCTAAACCTGGAGGGTGCCATCGTTCCTTTGACAATGGGACAGCAATTACTGGACAGATGACGATGGGTTGGGAGTTTAAAAACCATTAGTCTTCTTAACGGACTGCCCCTGGTCTGAAATCTGTTTTTGGAGGAAAAAGCGAGGGCTGTTTTCTGTTTGTAAAATGTATCGAAAGATACAGCGGAAGTTGTCTTTTGTGAAGTTCAAGATCGACTGCTTTCTGCAATCATTATCCCTTCAAACTGCAAGAATTCATAACCTGCTTCTCGTTAACTCATAATGGATGTTTGGGAAAAGAATGAAAGAAAAAGAAGGAAAAAATTAGTCAGTTGACGAAAAAGTTATTTCAAAATGCGTATATTGCAAATAACATTTTTAGCGATACTAAGAATATATAAATAAAAATGCAGAAGAAAAAAAGATTTTTGAAATTTCTCGTTTTATATCGATAAAAATTTTATGATTTGGTTGTTACTTCTAAATTTACGCCCTCTTAACGGCTGCACCCTAGGCCATGGCCTAGGTTGGCCTTATGGGAAATCCGTCCCTGAATTAAGTTCATTGATCACTCAATACAAACAACTACAACAAACAGCCCAACGTATTGTCTCCTTCTGGTCCTGGAAATGTTCCACACACACATATGTATACGTGTAACCTTTTAGTCCAGTAGTACGAATTTTTTGATCAACCCTAATGTGTCCATAGGTCACTTATGAACCTACTAGCTGAATACCCGTGATTTGCTATGGAGTACATTAAAATTAAATACAACGTCAATGTAGGCAATAAATGCCAAAAAAACACAAAATATATTTATAAAAAAATCGTAATGGATATTTTTACAGACAAAATAATGTGGAAGAAAATATTCAAATTAAATACAACGGCCAATGTATGCAATAAATTTGCATGTTTAATATTCATAAAACATACTAATTTGAATTAAATTCTTAAAAAACTTTTATCTCAATTAGTCTAGTGCAAGGGTGGCCAACCTGCGGCAAGCATGCCACAGTGTGGCACGACGGCATTTTAACAGTGGCATGCAGAGACTTATTGAAAAATTAAGAAATTTGAAAAAATAATAATTTGTTCAAAGTCTGTAAAAACCCTACTCATACGCTGCTGAAAATAATTATTTAGAATTAATTGTTTCATGTTATTCATTATATTTTATACATAACCTAACTGACTGAACCTTTAAAAATGTTTATTAACAATAAACCCTAAGTTTGTACTTTTGTTTTATTTATTATATTATTTTTTAAATCTCCACTACTCAGATAAAAAAAAAAATGTGCTATTTGTGTACAAATCCCATATTCAGCCTATAAATAACATTTTTTCACCTTTTTATATTTTTTGTATGTTGGAAAAGTTGGAAGTGGCACACATATTTCTTTTTTCAGATAGTGGCACTCTTCCCAAAAAGGTTGGCCACCCCTGGTCTAGTGGGCAAATTTTATCTCTTACCATATTTTAATATTTTTTTGTCAATTTATTTCGTTGTTATGCACGTGATGCAAAATTAATTTAAAGTGACATTAAATCCTTAAAATTAATCTTTAAAAATTCACTAAAAATCAGAAAATGGAGGTAAAGATTTGAAAAAGATTTCATTTAAAAGGAATTTTTATGATCTTTCTCGTGGTATAAATTTTATAACCCTTTGATAATTATTTTAAATGCAAACTTTAACGGATGTTTCAAAAAAGCTTAAAAATTTAATTTTAAAAAATCTAAGAAGAATTTTTCAAAAATGTTTCTTAGTGCACCCCTACACTATAAGAAGAATCGGCATGCAAAATTTCAGCCCTTCAGGTCCAGCAGTTTGGTCTGTGCGTTATCTGTCAGTCAGTCAGTTATGGAACTGCTTTATATATATAAGTGACTAGCTGAAAACCTGTACTTCGCTACGGAGTACATTCAAATTAAATACAACGGTCAATGTATGAATTCATGCCAAATATATATATATTATATGATAGATACGACGATTAATGTATACAATTGATGTAAAATATATATATATATATATTTATAAGAAAATCGTAAAGGAAAATTTTATAGACAAAATAATGTAGAAGAAAATATTCAAATTAAATCTAATATAAAGAATACTGAAGAATATAGTACAGTTAATATAATATAGTTTGTAGAACATTTCTTTTACTGTATTTTAATAGTTTTTTGGATAATGTCCAATCGTCTGCCGCATTAGCAAGGAAATTTTTTTAAATTTTTTTTTATTTAGTTGTTATACACGTGACGATAAATTTATTTAAAGTACCAGAAAAAGAAATCACGTGATCAGCATTTAATATATTAAATTCTAAAAATTAATCTTTAAAAATTCACCAAAAATCAGAAAATGGAGGTAAAGATTCGAAAAAGATTTCATTTTAAAGGAATTTTTAGGATCTTTCACGTGATATAAATTTTATAACCCTCAAATTATTATTTTAAATGCAAACTTAAAAAAAGTCACTAAAACAGCTTAAAAATTTAATTTTTAAAAAATATAAGAAGAATTTTTCAAAAATCTTTCTTAGTGCACCCCTACACCATAAGAAGAATCTCCGTGCAAAATTTCAGCCCTTTAGGTCCAGCGGTTTGGTCTGTACGTTGTATGTCAGTCAGTGAGTCGGTTACGGAACTGTTTTATATATATACAGGGTGGCTAATAAATACTGTAACACTCCAAAAAATAAGAGTTAATTTTAATCGTTTGGAAAAACAATTTATCTATCTATTTGTGTGATTGGCAACTTTTTGTAAACGCAGACGATTTTTGTTTAAAGTAAAACATGTAGAATATTTTTAAAGATGGAAGCCAAAAGGTTAATGGTTAAACAGCTTTTTGATCGCGGATTTTCTGCAGGTAAAATATTTAAGCAATTAAAATGCCTTGGTTTTAATAGGACGTTTATATATAGGACTATAAATCGATTATTGGATACCAATAGCTGTAAAGATCGACCAAGGTCCGGTCGTCCACGCACTGTTCGTACAAAAGAACGTATCAAAAGAATTCGTGAAAAGATACGAAGAAATCCACAACGTTCTGCAAATAAAATGGCTGCAGAAGAGAACATCGGTCGCAGAACTATGCAACTTATCATAAATGAAGACCTGGGTTTTCGCCCTTATCGCAAAAGAAAAGTTCAAGGTTTGACTACTGCACAAATAGTAAAAAGGTTGCAAAGATGTAAGAAATTGCTAAACCGGCACGGTAGCAAAAGTGTTGAAAAAATAATTTTCTCTGATGAGAAGCTGTTTTGTACAGAACAAAGTTATAATGCTAAAAATGATGTTGTATATTCAGCAACCTTCGAGGATATACCTGAAAATCTTCGAACTGTTAAATGCTTTTAGAACAAGAATTCTGTTATGGTTTGGGCTGCAGTGTCACACTATGGAAAACTGCCTCTGAAATTCATCAATAAAGGGGTAAAAATCAATGCTGAATATTACAAACAGGAAGTATTGGCTACACGTTAATTACCACATCCTAACAGATTGTATCCCAAAAAGAATTGGATATTTCAGCAAGATTCTGCACCGTCCCACCGATCTAAAACAACACAGGAATGGCTCCATGCCAATTGCCCGAAGTTTATCAAGCAAGAAGATTGGCCACCTTCTTCACCAGATCTAAATCTTTTAGACTATTGCATTTGGGGGATTTTAGAGTCGAAAGTAAATGCTAAGCAGCACAGAAGTTTGGACTCCCTCAAAGCTTCCATACGGAGTGAATGGGACAAATTACCTCATAAAATGATTCGTGCCGCAATAGGACAGAGGCGTAAGAGATTATCTTTAGTAATCGATAAAGATGGCGGTCGATTCGAGTAAAATTATTTCATGGTAAACTTTCATGTATAATGTTCATAATATTGTTGTATTTTCCATTTTCTATTTCATCTGTGTGTAATTAAATGATTCGATATTTGTCACAGTATTTATTAGCCACCCTGTAGATAAGTTTTGGATCTCAGATACAGACATAAAATTTCCATACACAATTAACAAAAATATGCCCAGAAGATGATAATATTTTGAGTAGTTATATAAACTACAAAGTGAAAATTTAAAAATCTTACTTTGTAGGTTTCGAAAACTTTCCAGAGGACCTGAGAAATTCTCCAGGAGCTAAGGTAATACCACTCACATTCGAAAAATTCTGATTTTGAGTGTTTATAACAGCAGTTGGGGAAACAGATCCTGACATATTTTGTCTCTCACTAGCTTCCTAAACAGACAATAGCAGATCTCTAAATATTAAGCCACATAAAATGTTCAGTAAAGGTTCATTATCATACATTAGGTTCTGGTTTAAGCATTTACATCCCTCTCACTTACACACCAAAAAACAATATATACACACACATATGCATATATAAATATACAGGGTGTACATAATTAAAGTCCCACTCTCAAAAGGCTGCAAAAAAAGAACCACTGGTCAGAATGACTTCAAATTTGAACTGAATATACTGGAAGGAGGGGGAAACGATTTGGCATAATAAAAAAAAAGTTCCAAAATGTATCAATAGATGGCGCTGTAAGCGGTTGGAAACTTTTTTTTTTTATTATTATGCCAAATCGTTTCCCCCTTCTTCCAGTACATTCAGTTCAAATTTGAAGTCATTCTGACCAGTGGTTCTTTTTTTGCAGCCTTTTGAAAGTGGGACTTTAATTATGGACACCCTGGGGTGTCTTCAATTAAATACATTCAAATTAAAACCGCTACGGTCCGTTACGCATCCGTCCAAAAACATTACAGAAAATCCCCAGCCGCTGGCTTCGCTACATACCGCTGGCTGTTGTACAGTAAAAAAAAGCTTCCGCTGGCTGTAGCGGTCAGTAAAACAAAGCTTATCGCAAAAAAATTCAAAAAATACCATCCGATCTTAAAATCCTCCCTGGACACCCTGGGGTGTCTCTAATTAAAGTCCCACTTTCAAAAGGCTGCAAAAAAAGAACCACTGGTCAGAATGACTTCAAATTTGAATGAAATATACTGGAAGAAGGGGGAAACGATTTGGCATAATAAAAAAAAAAAGTTCCAACCGTTTACAGTGCCATCTATTGAAACATTTTTTTTATTATGCCAAATCGTTTCCCCCTTCTTCCAGTATGTTCAGTTCAAATTTGAAGTCATTCTGACCAGTGGTTCTTTTTTTGCAGCCTTTTGAAAGTGGGACTTTAATTATGGACACCCTGTATATATATATACAGTGAAATCTTAATCGATCATTCCCTCGCATTATCATTTTCCTGTATGAGTTGCTTAGTACATCCAGTCCCGATGATAACATTTCTTTGTTATGTTCCTGCATTCATCATTCTTTGCAATAGGTCCCTTTAAAAATGAATGATCAAGGTTCCACTGTGTATATATATATATATATATATATATATATATATATATACCTAATCCTTTTTTTACACAGAGGATGCATTCCAGACTGTGTCATGTAAAAAAAGACATAGGGTATACGGTTAAATGATGGATATGTTCAATAACTTGCATTTGTTTATAAAATATGCATAAAAAAACCCACATTCATCATTCTGTGCAATAGGTCCATTTAAAAATGAATGATTGAGGTTCCACTGTATATATATATATACACCTAATCCCTTTTTTACATAGAGGATGCATTCCAGACTGTGTCATGTCAAAAAAGACAGTGTGTATGGTAAAATGATGGATATATTCAACAACTTGTATTTGTTTATAAAATACATATAAAATAAAAAAGAAATTAATAAAGAATACACCGGTAACAGTCTGCTCCATAAAAAAAAGGCCTAAAACACACGGAGGAGGAGCTAGCGCAGAACACTAACTTTCGGGGAATCACGACAATGTTCCACTGCATGAGGATTTTCAGTGCCCCAAATGCATAAGTTGTGGCAGTTTACCTTGCCGGACAAGTGAAAGGTGGATTTGTCACTAAAAGTCATTTTCTGCAGCAGTGAATAATCAGCTTGGACATTGACGCAAAAGTTCATACGAGAAATGCAATCCCCCAAAGTCAGCACTTGTACCATTTGCAATTGGTATGGCTTCATATGCAGAGTTTTGCGTATAACTTGCCACACTGTTGGTTGCGAAATCCCTAATTCACGGCTTGCAAGAATGGTTGATTTCGTCAGGGTCCTCAAAAACATTTCCCATATATGACATACGGTTTCTTCAGATGGTCCCAGCCAACCACTTTGTTGCTTATCACATAAGCATCCTGTTTCTTTGAACTTGTTGTACCACACATGAATGGTATTGTCAGTGGGTCCCTGTCTTCGATATTTTGTACAAAATATCTGCTGCACCAACACTACTGATTCCAATTTAGCAAATTCTAACACACAAAAAGCTTTTTGTTCACCCATGAACAGCATTTTGATTCACTTACTGTTTTCAGTCGGATGTATGCTGCTATCTACTGCCAACTGCTATCATAAAAAACTGGAATTCTTTTTGTATTTAACATGGATCATTTTTGCCGTATTCTATTTTTTTTTTTACTATAGCGTTTTGAAACCCTGGAGTGAATTATGAATAACCCTGTATACACACATATGTCCACGTATATTTATATCTACATATATATGTATACATGCATTTTTTAGTACAGTATTTACTGTAAGTACCTGTAGTTATTTACTAATAGTAATTCAAACTGTAATAAACATAAAATTCCTTAACTCAGGCAAAAGAATGGAAAATAAACAGAAAGCAGACCTCCAACTGAATAATTCTGGAATTGAAATAATTGCAGATATTCTCGTTCAGTCGCCAATGCATGGCTCGCATCTCGATGATCTCCAGCAGCTTCAGGCGAGACAGAGCATCGAGTCGATCCTCACGGCAGATATTGCGCAGAGTCGAGAAATAGCGGTCCAGGGCCTCTAGAAGAAGCACAAACAGAGCAATTTATTTTCAAAGTTGAGACTTTTAAAAGCATTCGAGTTTTAGAATCCTATACATTCTTTTAAAAACTTCTGTAAAAGTTCATTTGGGAGAAAATGCAATTATTTTAAAAAAGTTTTAATTATTTATAGGAAACATTAAATTTTTTTAAAAATTACAAAACTTAAAAAAAGCAGAAAAAGTAAATATATTTGAACATAATTTATGTAATAAAAATTATTTCTAAATCATCCTTCGACACTTTATAGCAGTAAATTGCTCGATTGCATTTCTATAATTTGCTTTTTTTCATACTATCTTTTCTACAGAAATAATTGCCAGATCATTCAATCGCTCTTGAGTTGTTACTTTTCACAGATAATTTAAAATTTTCAATTTAGAAAATCTGCGCTGAGCTTATGCTACAATTACAAGTAGTGTTAGTGGAATTCTTAGAGATACAACGTTTGGTAACATGTATTCAAAATTTATTTCTCATAATATCAAATTCAGTTGTAAATAAAAAATTCAAATACTTGCTTATATTTGTATATTTTGTGATTTTGTTTTACATTAAATTAAACCAAATATTTTTTCGTTATTCATTAAAATTCATATTTTACCAAGCCTCATTTTGGCACCTATTTCAATTTGGCCCCCGAGGCAGTTGCCTAGCCACCTTACCTATGGGTCCAATACTGTGTGTGTGTATATATATATATATTTGAGCAAGCTCTGATATATATCTATATATATAATTGTTTCACTTATCTAAAAAAATATAAGCTTTAATTAAATTTCAGTACTTTAATTAAACAAAAGAACTACCTTTATGAGTAGAATCCAGTTCTTCCCCATGCTTCTTCAACAGTGAGCACATCAGAGAGATGTCAGCAGTCACTACTTCATCAAAATCACTGTTACTGATCTGAACATTCAAATTTTCAAGCTCGGACAGCAGTTCTTGAGAGAGAAAAATTTGAATCATAAAAACTGCTAATAATGCACAGTCATCACATACAAGGGCTGTATGATAAGTCTGTGGTGTGTTTAAAAGATGGCACCCCTAGTATATATCAAAGTTATTTTAAGTTGCCTAGAGCAATGGTGCACAAACTTTTTTTTACCATAACCCATTTTTCTTTAGAAAAAAAAAATCCCTCGACCCCTATGAAAATTATTTAGAAGTAGCAAATTTTTTTTTCTTTAATTAAGGAAATGTTAGCAAAAATAGAAAAAAGAAATAAGCAAATTTTCACAAACTATTTTTAAAATAAATGAACTGTAGATTTTGGTATATATTTACTTTGCATGATAAAATTAAATAAAAAGTCTTGCTTAACTTCTGTACTTGTTTTAGGCTCATATGACTCATAAATCTCATATGACTAAAACTTCATATTTCAATAAAATATGTATGTACTAGCTGAAAACCCGCGCTTCGCTACGGAGTACATTCAAATTAAATACAACGGTCAACGTCTGCAATTTATGCCAAAAAATAAATATATATATTTATAATAAATGCGATGATCAATGTATACAATTGATGTAAAATATACATCTATATATATATATATATATATTTATAAAAAAATCGTAAGGGATATGCATTTTTTTTGGATAATATCCAATCTTCTGCTGCATTAGAAAGAGAAAAAAAATTTTTTTTGTCTATTTAGTTGTTACGCACGTGACGATAAATTTATTGAAAGTACCAGAAAAAGAAATCACGTGATCAGCATTTAATAAATTAAATTCTAAAAATTAATCTTTAAAAATTCACGAAAAATCAGGAAATGGAGGTAAAAATTCGAAAAACATTTCATTTTGAAGGATTTTTTATGATCTTTCTCGTGATATAAATTTTATAACCCTCAATGTATTATTTTAATGCAAACGTAAAAAAAGTTTAAAAAACAGCTTAAAAATTTAATTTAAAAAAATCTAAGAAGAATTTTTGAAAAATCTTTCTTAATGCACCCCTACACTATTAGAAGAATCGCCATACAAAATTTCAGCCCTTTAGGTCCAGCGGTTTGGTCTGTGCGTTGTATGTCAGTCAGTCAGTCAGTCAGTCAGTGAATGAATGAGTCAGTTACGGAACTGTTTTATCTATACTTATATATAAAGAGAGAGCGATGTTGTACGTGGAGGGTAATCTTCAGAACCACTGTACCTATTTGAAAAATTCTTTCACTGTTTGAAAGATACAGTATTCCAGATGGACATAGGCTATATATTATGTATATCTGATCAGTAGAAATAAAGTTAGGGGCTTAATCCTAACAATCTCCATTGTTACCACTACTGTTCTTACTGCTTTTTGTGCCGAAGTCTTCAACGATCCTTAGCGTGGTGCTATCTATACTTATATATAAAGAGAGAGAGCGATTTTGTACGTGGAGGGTAATCTTCAGAACAACTGTACCTATTTGAAAAATTCTTTCACTGTTTGAAAGGTGCAGTATTCCAGATGGACATAGGCTATATATTATGTATATCTGATCAGTAGAAATAAAGTTAGGGGCTTAATCCTAACAATCTCCATTGTTTCCGCTACTGTCTTCTACCGCTTTTTGTTCCGAAGATTTCAACGGTCCTTATCATGGTGCTATCGCCATGGGCTTCTGTTCTGACGCTAGCGGTTCGAACCTAGCCGTTCTCCGGCATGCCTTTTTCTTTAAAAAATTTATTTTAATTATTAACTAACATAAAATTAATTTAAGGTATTATTTAGGTTATTATTAAGGTAAAAAAAGATTTACAATTTATTGGCTATCAACTGGAAATTTATTGGTATAATATTTTGTTCAACCCAGACAAAGTCGGGACGGGCTGCTAGTATATATATATAGATATAGATTAAACGTTTGTCACTTGGAGAAACGTTTAATTGACAAAGCGTTTACAATATGGACGTTTACAATATAAACGTTTACAATTGACAAACGTTTATAGATACACATTGGTATCTAAAAATTAGAGTAAGAGATGAAATAAAAATACAAAAATAAAAAAAGGATTTTAAGTAAAGAATGTTTTTTAATTATTTTAAGCACTTAAAATAATATTCAAATTAATATTACGTTACTTAATAATTGTGTGCACGTCCGCCATCTTGGATTTTTTTGCGTCAACTTGGCGATTTTACCGTGTTTTGAGGAGTGGAAAAATTCTCGCCAATGTGTTTTAAGCGGTGTTTTCAAAACGCTGGACTTTGAATTTTTTTAGCTTTTTTAATAAAAACCACCTGTTTAAATTATGAAACTTAGAAAAGTTTTTGAAAAATCATTTAAACGTTTATTTTTGGGTTTTTGATAAAAACCACTTTTTTCTGAAAAAATCATTCTCAAATATTGGAAATTTTGAGTTTTTCTTTTAGCTTTTTTAATAAAAACGACCTTTTTAAATTGTGAAACTTAGAAATATTTTTGAAAAATCATTTAATCGTTGGACTGAGATTTTTTTTGTCATTTTTAATTAAAAACTACCTTTTCAAATTATGATCCATATGAAAAATCTGGTCAAGTGAATTTTACTTACAGATAAAATTTCAATGCCATCCATCTATTCAGTTTGCCCTAACTCTTTGACTAATAGAAATGAATCACCAAAATATTATGCAAATATATTGTTAATTAGTAAAAAAATACAGCATTTTCGTACCACCTAAATAACTTGCAATTTAAAAATTATCTAAAATTCAGCTTTGAAAAATGTAAAATAATTATGAACCCATAAATTTATGGTGAGTAACCAGATCCTCTTTTTTCTTTTTTTTGGTTAGGGCATTGTGGTAATGAAATTTTACTTCAGATTTGACCTTAACCAAATATTTGGTGCATACAATAAAATCGGGACAAGGATTATTTGACCATTTATCCTGCTGTGTTGGAAATAGGAAAAAAAACCCTTTTCCTAAACCAATAACTTAACCTTAACTAACTTTTTAACTTAGGTTCCTGGGGAGAGAGAAGTTGAACTTCAGTTATTTAAATTTATTTGTAATCCACTACAACTTGGAATTATAAAATATTTTAAAATATATTGTATTTAAAATGTATACTGTATTTTACATTTTACGAAAAAATGATGGCAGATAATTTTTACTTCAAATAAATGAAATGGTGTATCATTATAGTATACTAATTGACAATCGATAAACAAAATTAAAAGCAACTTAAATTTAATAAGTTAACGAAAAACTGATAATGGATTCAAAAATTTTCAACAAAAAGACTCTTAGTTTTAAAAATAATTTACTCTTTTGAGTATAGTCAATTTGACTCAGATTTCCAGGTCAAGGCCAAGATCTGACCTAAAATTATTATACTGTAATTAAAAGATCACATCAGAAATAACTGTTTGATCTTAAAATTAGAGAATTTGACATTGGGTTATTTTTACCAGAACGCAATAATTATCGCCATGCGAAATGCGCCAAACCCTGGCGGAAAAATCCAAGATGGCGGCCATGCACACAAATCTAGAGTATCCCCCCTAACTTTATTTCTACTGATCAGATATACATAATATATAGCCTATGTCCATCTGGAATACTGTATCTTTCAAACAGTGAAAGAATTTTTCAAATAGGTGCAGTGGTTCCGGAGATTACCCTCCACGTACAAAATCTGCTCTCTCTTTATATATTATATTAGTATAGATTTCATTAAGGTAAAAATTAACAAAATTTAAAATAAAAAAAAAGAGAGATTTCAAAATTATTCGCATATTTAAAGCAAAAATTTTTTAATTAAATAATTCAGTATGATATAAATTTACATCAAACTATCCGAGACCTCTCTAATTATTTTTACAACCCCTTTCTGGTTTACAACCCATAGTTTGTACACCACTGGCCTAAAGGATAACACACTGTGTTTCATTTCAATAGATCTATTAGCCTGTGTTTGGTATTCTTTTGAATCAATTAAGTTCTGTGATTCTTTTTCACACTAATGCAATTATGACAGTAAAATTGATCAATTGATGGTATCAAGTTCTCCTGCATCCCTCCCATTCTAAGATTACTGTCTGTTCCCAAATATGAAAAACCAGACTTACATCAAAAGTTGAGGTGATTGCCAGTTCATAAATTATGCTACTAGTTTGATTCAAATGAATGCCAAATGTAGACTAATACATCTACAGAACTGTAACACAGTGAGCTCTCCTCCAGGCAACAAAAAATACCTTGTTATATACTAGTGGCTCCATCTCTTAGACTTTGCAAGGACTAATTGAACTCTACTTCATAAATTATGATACTGACTAGCTGAAAACCCGCACTTCGCTACGGAGTACATTCAAATTAAATACAACGGTCAATATATGCAATTAATGCCAAAAAATATAAATATATATATATTTATAACTAGCATTATTACCCGGTGTTGCCTGGGTAGATATATAGATATAAAATTTTTCATGCATTCCATCAAAAAAATACTGGGCTGCACCCCCCGCTCTTCATGTTCATCTGGCCAGACAGCTTAGCGTGTTTCTACTGAAATGATATAACCAGTATTTTTTTGATGGAAAGCATGAAAAATTTTATATCTATATATCTACCCAGGCATTCATTCTTTAAAAATAATTTCATTAATTTTCTTATGCCTTAAAATAACTAATGGATTAATAGTTCGGTATGAAAGTTATGTGTCGTTATGTTTCTCTGTTTAAAGAGCTTTTCCTCCCACTGCTTAAAAAACACCAAAACTCTAAAAGATTTATCTTATATGATTTCACGGAATAAGTAATTCAATACGGAATAAGTATTTCATGGAATAAATAATTCCTTTATTTTCCAAATTTTATTAAGGTCTATTAGTTTGAATGCCATTGTCTAAAATTGAATAAAGCAGCAGTTCTCAACCTTTTTAGACTCACGACTCCACTAAACGTAAGAAAAATAAAATAAACACTTCACCCTCCCCCCCCGGACCAACTCTCAAACCATCCCAGATTACCCCTCAGAACAAACTTCTTTTCCCCCGCGTATTGAATTTGACTGGTTGTGGTGAAGGGGCTGTATCCACATTTAAGAGGTGCGCTTAGGGGCACAAATATCCTTAAAAAATCAATTTAAAAAAAACTAATTGAGCCCCAAATTTTGTTTTTCCTGATTTAAGTTTCTCGGGTCCTAAACATTAACTGTGCCGAATTTGGTCTCGGTGGGTGAAACAGTCTATGATTCTATAGCGGACAAACAAACAGACAAGCTCTTTTATATATAGAGATAAATACGACGATCAATGTATACAATTGATGTAAAACAAAAAACATATTTATAAAAAAATTTAAAGGATATTTTTATAGACAAAATAATGTCCAATCGTCTGTCGCATTAGCAAGATAAAAATTTTTGTCTATTTAGTTTTTATGCACGTGACGATAAATTTATTTAAAGTACCAGAAAAAGAAATCACGTGATCAGCATTTAATAAATTAAATTCTAAAATATTAATCTTTAAAAATTCACCAAAAATCAGAAAAGGGAGGTAAAGAATCGAAAAAGATCTCATTTTGAAGGAATTTTTATGATCTTTCTCGTGATATAAATTTTATAACCCTCAAATTATTATTTTAAATGCAAACTTTAAAAAAGTTACATAAACAGCTTAAAAATTTAATTTTAAAAAATCCAAGAAGAATTTTTCAAAAATTCTTAGTGCACCCCTACACTATAAGAAGAATTGCCATGCAAAATTTCAGCCCTTTAGGTCCAGCGGTTTGGTCTGTGCGTTGTATGTCAGTCAGTGAATGAGTCAATTATGGAACTGTTTTATATATATAGATAACACTAAAACAGGGTTCAAATTCATTTTCAAAAATTCCAAAACATGGGAGTTCTTAAGAACTTCCTAGGGACCAGTGCTGGCATTTTTAAGAACTTTAAAGAGGATTAAAAATATGTTTGATCTCCAAAGTTTAGGCTTTTAAAAGTAATTGAGTTATAGGAATCGACATAAACCTTATGATAATTTGTCAACTTAATTCATAATATTATTAATAATACTAGTATATAACCTACCATCAAAAATGACGGAATGTTGATCAGAATTTCCTTCTCATAAAAGTTCATACGAACAAACAAAAAAAAAAAGCATGAAGATTCTATTTTTGAATGTAATGAAGAAAGATTTTAAACATATACTACAATGAATACAGGTACATAATGCTATATAGGTTTCAGAAAAATATAATTTTCCTTTAAGTGTAAAATTCTGCATTAATTTATAATAATTACATAATAATTAGCAAAGGGAAACACAATTTAATTAACATTAAAAATGTAGTTATTTAAAGGGAATATGAAAAACCATGGAATGAATTCAAAATTCAATGTGAATGACTCAATTGAATAAATGATTCTTTTCATAATTAGCAAAGTGAAACACAATTTAATTAATATTAAAATTAAACATTAAAAATGTAGTTATTTAAAGAGAATAAGAAAAACCATAGAGTAGAATGAATTCGAAATTCAAGTGAATGACTCAATTGAATAAATGATTCTTTTCAATGGATATTTAAATTTGAAGATATTTCAAAAACTAAGCGGTTTTGAGCTAGGGTGTTCACTTAAAATTTTCATATTTTTTAAAGGGCTTTCAAAATATTAACTATTGTGATATTATTTTTTCAACAAAAATTTCAGAAAATGGCGTCGCAATGTTAAGATGTTTCCAACTTGGTCCATCCCGGAATGGTTACCTACACTTTTCTACTCTAGGATTTATATAAGTAAAGATATCCAAATGACTTTTACAGATTGCAATCTGTTGAGTTATCCTGCATTTAACTTGACAAACACTAATGAGCACAAACATAGTGAATCATTAGCACAAACAGGATGTATATATATATATATATATATAACATAAAAATATTTTCATCCTGTTCAATAATGATGCAAAAAAATCATAATCTGTATTTCATTAAGACAATCATTGACAGAAAAAAACTCATAATTCTTGGACTACAACTCAAAAATAAGTCAGTAATCGAAAAAATGTAAGAATCTAGAAAGCAAAAATAAGTTATTTTTAAAAACTTTTTAAGGTCCCTTAAAAACAGAAACTGAAAATAAGGAGTTCTTAAGGACGTTTAAGGACTATACGAACCCTGTAAAATAAATGTTAATGATAGTAAAAGTTATTAATACTTTTGCAAATAAGTTTTTAAAAATAACCTATGATAGCAAAGGAGTGATAGAAGATGGATATCACTCCAAATTCTTGCAAAAGAAATTACAAATTAATTCTAAATGTGAACAGTGTTCCCTGAAAACATCTGCAATACATACTATATCATAAAACTGGTTTATGCCTCTTTTTTTGTGTGAAACATTATTTTCCTCTTGTAATTAATGTATTCCTTTATTGTCATTACTAAAACATTAGTTCAACTGTATAGTATAACTGAAGCCTATCAAGACCAATAGATCTTGCATGCCAAGGATCTTGCAAGTCAAGGAATGCTGAGCATGTGCACAGATATGCAGCACCTACGTTTAAATCAGTAGTTCTCAACATGGGGTCATGACTGCGAGAATGTCATCAAGAGTGGTTCATCATACTGTTCTATCTGCAATATTTAAATGTGAACAGTACATGGTTATTGCCTCAATATGAGTACAGAATACAAAAAACAGTTAAAAGAATCCCACTTTGTTACAATTTAGATCCACTGAGTGCATATTATCATTCAATTCGATATTTAAGTTAGATTCAAACTGAAATCTCTCAGTGTCATACTTGAATTTATCAATCGACATTTCTTACCAGTTCGTGCTTTTAGACTTAAAGAATCTTTGGTATCTTTCATCTGATCTAGGACAGCAGCAGACTTTAACGGTCTCGGCTTTTTTAAAGGTTCTCTTATGTTCTTTACGGTTTTAGTATTCATTGTAAATATAATCTGAAGAAAGAAAAATTAATTAGCATATTGACATATTTACAGATTTATTAAGAGAGCAATTTAATTTGTACGCTTTACAGGACGATCCAGATTTTGACAGGAACAGTGCAGTAGTCAAACTGCAAACTGAAATTTTCCCACATCATACAGTATCATAAGTATGCATAATAATTATTGATAAAATTAGCTTTTATACACATTCATACTTATTGATTAGCTATTAACCATAAGAAGTATGGAATATTCAATAGAACATTCTCTTTTCCATTCTTTAAAGTTAAGACCTCACAGATATAAAATTTCTGAATGACAGAAAACAAACTTATTCAATATTTCCTCATACAAAGCTAATAATCACATATATTAAAAAAAACATTTAATTTTCATGTTAAATTACGGTATCTAGGCCAATTACTCTTAGTGTCTTCGCCTTAAGCTCTAAACTATCGGATCGGGTTTGTTGACGTAACACGGGTGGGTTTTGATCTTATGTCTCAATCCCGGCTTTGCTCCCTCTTAGATCTCCTCCTTACGTAATGTATCATCCAATCGAAAAGAGGTGCTAAATGATGTCATCCAACTATTTAATCAATGTTACTGCTGTTAACATCAAACTCCAAAACCTCCCCCAATACACCATCATTTCTACGTACATCCCGCCAGGTCAAAAAGCTATAGATATTACAAGCGACTTAAATATTTTAACTACAATAAATATTAATACCTTAATTTTCGGTGATTTAAATGCGCAACACAAACTTTGGAATAGGGCAGTGTCTCGCAGCATGTCACATCTCAACTCTTGCAGATTTCACTTCTTGTTTGGCTCCGAGGGGCAAAACATCGCCTAACCTAACATGACGATCAATGAGCATTTTTACAGCTTGTCGAATAAAATGCTATCTGATTACGTAAAATCTTTAGATACCATATCTAAACATATATACATAACTAAATTGAACATTCAGATAAAGTCCAGAAAAGTTTATTGAGTGAGTTACCCATATTTATTGACAAAAGATGTCTAGAATTATGATAGAAGACAGTTGCCTCATATCACGTATCCTGACATCTATACCTGTCTTAAAATTTCAAATAAATCATGAGTTCAGGAATAATAATTTCAAGATAAAAAGAACTTTTTGTGTACCTTGTTTTTAAATTTTCTGTTGAATCATATAAACGGGACAATTCTATGTATTAATAAACACTTTAAAAAAAAAATTTTTGATGAATCCATCAACTTGAAAGAAAATGAAGTTAATTGAGAGTTAACTTGAGTTTAACTTTTCGTTCCCGTCCTGGCCAATAGATGGCTGCACCAGTCTACAAAACAAAAATAACTGAAAATGAATTTAATTCTGCTTAAAGATGGCTAAAAGTATTAAAATAACGCATTGTTATCGTGTTCTGAGCTACTGTAAAAGTTTCAAATGTCTAGCTAGTCGGGAAGTTTATTAGAACAGAAAGCAAATAAAAGTAAAGATGATTTCCACTCATCTTCCTTTTCATCGGTGATGCTACTCTGCCTATCTAAAATGATCACCTAGAGCTGCAGGGTTCTTATTTATTTACACAGAAGACAATAAATGAATATTCGATTCTACTGAAGACAGACACGTCTTTTATGAACGATCACACAAGCCACACTCATTACATAAAACAAGAATAACAAAATTCTCCCCTGGCGGGAGCCAATCTAAGTACACTGTGATGCAACAAAGTTAGTTAAAAATCGATTGCGACATGGACATGGACAAACACACAAACAAGAAAGCGAGTTAATAAAAACATGGTAAAAATCTGAAGAACTAACAATCTTTGTCAGCATATGTTTATGTTGAGTCTGGTGAGTGTTTTTTCCCTAAAACTTTTATTGAATTAGAAGGATTAGAATTCTGACAATATGTATTCTGGTGTTTTATAAAATATAAAAAGTTTTATAAAATATAAAATATTTTTTTATCAGGTAGTTCTATGAAATGCTTCTAAATGTTTAACAGGTTAAGATGCTGACATCTAAAATTTATTAATGAATTTTAATAATTAAAAAATATGCATTTGTTAACTTTCATTCTTTTTTTACAAAGCTTATAAACATAATTAGAATATTACATTTTAGATTCAATGACAAATCGCTATGACATGTGTAGTGAAAATTTCAAGTGACAGTAAAATGTAAAATACTCAAGAACTGAAAAGTAATGCAAGCAGATTGCATTTTTACAAACATTAAAGCATCCATACTTTACAAACCATTCAGTCATATTTGTTGTGCCATATATAATTAAAAAACTATTTAAAAGAGTAACAATTGTTTACAAAAGATCTTTACAAATGACTCATGTTTTGGAAGGCTTCTAACCATCTCTTCTCATATAATTAATTCATAATTCTCACCTTAGAATTTAGATTTTTAAGTGGAAACTTCAAATATCCTATACTATTCCCCTTTTGGAAACAATTTGTGTAATCAATAGCACATCTCTCCATCTCATATAAAGGGGACACAATACCCTGAAAATCGTCAAAATATCGATTTTTTTTTTATTGACTCAAATTATTGACCTCACCTTTCTATATATGATCACCAAATTTCAAAGCTGTATCTTGAATACTTTAAAAGTTATTTAGATTTTTATAATGTTGTCAGAAAATTAAAGGGACAAGTGACCATTTAAAGTGGGCGTGGTATTTTTTTCCACTAGCCTAAAAACTCAAATTAATAATTAATTAATTTTTTTTTGTTCACCAGAGCGAAAGAAGTAACCGTTAAAAGTAACTGTTTGGATTGTTTACACATGGTAATGGTAGTTATGCACGTAGCTATTTATTTTCGTTTGAAAAATTGCAATTAGAATTTTTTTTCTTCCTGAAGTGTATATTTTTATGCTTTTACTTGAACTTTACGCTATATTTCTATTCGTTATATTTGTTACCTATAAACCTGGGGATTTTAATTTAGTAAAATAAACATGTTTTTAAAATTTTCTCAGAAAATGTAGTAGTAAATGGTATGTTTCATGAATGAAAATTGCATAGATTTTTCTTATTTTTTTAAAATTTTCATGCTTTTACAACCCTAAAGGAAATTTTTAAAGTTAAAACATGGTTGAAATGCTTTACATATGCATTACTTTGTACATCAAATCTAGTTCCACATTAATTTTATACAAATTTCAGGTATGACTTTCTCAAGTAGCATGATTTATTTTTTCTTGATGGTATCTTTTCTTAACTGTCATATATTGAGAACGTTATAATTTTTTTAATAATTCAGATAGAGATATAAAAGTTTTTATACATATTCTTTATTATACGTATAATGAAAATTCGCATGGAATTAACATTAAGATTTATTTGTTGAATTTTAAAAAAAATTTAAACCAAGAGCAGTTGTTGTCGACTCTTATTTTCTACAGTTCACTGACATGTTTTTAAAATTGCATAAAATATTTTATATTGAAGTTGTTTGGATAAAATGTTTTATATATACATTATATTAATTGACTATTATAAATACCCACAAAATTTGTATATCATTTTATTTAAAGGGACTTTTTTTAACAAATGAAAACTTTAAATGGATTTTTCACCATGTTTGTTTTTTCTTGACATTCATGCAGTAAAAGTGCTAAAACTTTTTTTGTATTTAAGACACAAGTATTAAACTTTTTATACAGGTTTTCTATTATGTATAGCATACAAATTGGCATGGAATTATGCAATAACATGCTTATTTCTTTTTTTATATTCAAAAATATACAACAAAGTGCCAGTTTTCATCGTTTTTCACTGCAAATGATAGAAAAAAATTTATATAAAATGTAATTTTAAAAGTATCTAAAAAACCCATGCAAAGTTTTATATAGTAGACATATATACATCTATATATATGAAAGAGCTTGTCTGTTTGTTTGTCCGCTATAGAATCATAGACTGTTTCACTCACAGAGACCAAATTCGGCCCAGTTAATGTTTAGGACCCGAGAAACTTAAATCAGAAAAAACAAAGTTTGGGTCTCAATTAGTTTTTTTTAATTAATTTTTTAATAATTTTTTGTGCCCGTAAGAGGTGCGAGGTACCCCCTGTGGATACAGGCGTTCAGTGAAATACGAGCCTATCCCTCTTCCCCCGCGCGGGTGAAGAGGGGTGTGCAGGGGGGGGGAGAGATTCAGGGTAATAACTTTCGCCTCGCCTAACTGACTGATTAACTGACAGATAACGCACAGTCCAAACCGTTGGACATAAAGAGCTGAAATTTTGCACGGTGATTCTTCTATAGTGGATTTATAGTGGAGGGGTACACTGAGAAAGATTTTTGAAAAAATCTTCTTCGATTTTTTAAAATTAAATTTTTAAGCTGTTTTTCTAATTTTTTTAAGTTTGCATTTAAAATTATAATCCGAGGGTTATAAAATTTATATCACGAGAAATATCATAAAAATTCCTTTAAAACAAAATCTTTTTCGAATCTTTACCTACCTCCCTTTTCTGATTTTTGGTGAATTTGTAAAGATTAATTTTTAGAATGTAATTTATGAAATGCTGATCACGTGGTTTCTTTTCTTTTTGTGATACTTTAAATTAATTTTGCGTTACGTGCATAACAACGACATAAATTGACAAAAGAACTATTATAATACGGTAAAAGATAAAATTTAACCACTAGACTAACAGGGATGGGAGTTTTTTAAGAATGCAGTTCAAATTAGTATGTTTTAACACAACTTTCCCGGCTCTGCTTTTTGTCCTTTGCTATTTGCAGTTTTTCTCATCGCTTGAACCGATTTACAATTTGCTTTTTCTACGGTTTTTGGCCTTAGGAAAATTAAAAATCGAATTACAATTCACTTTTTCAACGGTTTTTGGCCTTGGGAAAATTAAAAACCGATACGGTTTTTGGTCTGTTGACAATAAAAAACCGAATCACCAAAGTAAGGAAAATAGGCTTCATGTGAAATCGCACCTTACTTTGAATAAATAAAGGGGATAATGCATCTTGCACTTTACCTCTTGGGTGATGTGGAAGAAAGTGCGTCTCTTGGGTGTTGTGGAACAAACTAAGCTTTTAAGGGAAAAATAAATAATAAAGGCAAATGTAAATTATAAAACTTATGTCTAATTAAACAGTGGATCAAACATATCTAATTAAACAGTATCTAACAAATATAATTAAGCAGTAAACTTATTCAATCCAAACGTGCGAATCACGCAACACTGTGTTATTAATTCTCAATAAAATCAGACGTATAATCAGACGAAGGTCCGCAAGCCCAAAGTTTCTTTCTTTCTTATTGTTTGTATATCATTTCAGTATAAACGCGCTAAGCGCAATTTGTCTAGCCAGATGAACATGAAGAGCGGGGGGGTGCAGTCCAGTATTTTTTTGATGGAATGCATCAAATTTTTATATCTATATATCTACCCGGGCATCGCCGGGCAATAATGCTAGTTACCTATAAAAAATTAGAGCAAAAATATTAATATTTGAAAAAATTATAAGGATTTTTAAAAATTGAAAAAAAAAATTAAATTAAAATTTTAATTAAATTTACAGTTAAAATAAATTTTACCTTTCAGAATATGTTTTAAAATGACTGCTAAAATGCAATACAATTACAATGTTTATTGAAATACTTAAAATAAAAAAATTTTTTGACAGGGTACTGTGTCCCCTAAACAACAAAAGTAAATGATAAATCAACTACAAAACAAATATTTAGAAAATAAAGAAATGTTTTGATAGTTGAATCAATGGCAAATTTTAGTTGTAAAGGTGAAGTAAATTATGCTGTTAGGAATACACGATAAAGGTATAACATATTAAAAACAGAAGAGAAAAAAATTGTATACATTTACACAACTTAATATATCAACAAAAATAACTAAATGAATTTTCAGTAAAGGTTTAAACAAAGTATTATTCATGGATAAGCAACTTTAGCATTCATCTGAAATGTACATCTTTTCACAATCGTTGTGTCACAAACATTGCATCTAAGTAAAACGATTAAGAAAAACTTATATGTATAATCCTCGTTCTGGGAATTATGTTGCTTCATTTACAACTAAATGCAATTCAAATTTTTAAAGTTGTACATTTTTTTGGTACAAGAAACTTATTTTATTCAATAAAGTATGTACATTTTACTAGTAATTTAAAGAGTATAACAAAATATAATTTTAATGTCAAAGCTATTGTAAAACAGGCAAAATGAGTAGTATTCAGCTTAAAAATTCTTTATCAATTTCTGTCTGGAATAAATTGGTACAAGTTACACATCTCGATTAACAATATTTCACACGGCTTTGAAGAAAATACCTTATATTTATATACAAAAGTCAACTACAATATATTTATTAAAATATACCAGAAATTTAAAACATTTGAATAAGTACAACAGAAGAGGTTTTAAATGTTAAGTTTTAGTAAACAATACTACAATCCGTACAGTACTTTAACGCAGCGTATCATTTATGCAGACGCATGATAAGTAAAAAAGATGACATGATATATATCTTAAATAAGTAAATGATGAGATATATCTTAAATAAGTAAAAAAGATTACATGATATTGATCAATGAAAATAATTTAAGGAAAATGTGGGGATTCACAGATTATTCTAGTGTCCATGTACTTACGAGTGCGCAGAGCTTAACTGTTTTAACATTCTACAAATTGGCAACTCTTTGTATATTATTATTATTGTTGTTGTTCGTGCGTTCTTTTTTATTTCAAAATTATAAGCAGTTTGTCGCATTAAAGTTATTAGTTCTTTTTGTAGTTATAGAAATTCATTCATAAACCATAGCTACAGAAAAAACCTTGAACATCTGTGACAAAAGGAGTTTATTTCAAAAATCCATGCGGAATGTAGTGTCGCTTCGGCAGACGACAATTAAATCCTCATCAATTTATTCCACATCAATTTATCGTTTCGCATTATCGTTACCGAACCAAATCAAGAGGTAGGAGTTTCAGTGGTAACAGGTCCAGTAATATCTGTTACTATCACGAAAAATTCGGCGACAAGTCATTTAAGTGTAAACAACCGTGTAACTTCTCATCTGGATCACAGACAAACAACCCGGAAAACTAGCCCCCCGTCTCTCATTGACGACAGGGAGACAAGGGGTAGAGCTGAGTCGTCTTTTCATCAGCGACAAAGAATCGGCCACCCAGTTTTTAATAGATACCGGGGCAGAACTGTCCGTTATTCCTCCATTACCTGCAGATAAAAGAGTTGTCTCGAAATTAGAACTATTTGCTGCAAATGGCACGAAAATTAAAACATATGGCCAAAAGTTACTCAAGCTTGATCTTGGACTCAGACGATTGTTCATTTGGCCCTTTGTAATTGCGGATGTGAACAGACCGATAATAGGTATAGATTTTCTTGCAAATTTTAACCTTTTGGTAGATTCAAAAAATCGCAAATTGATTGATGACACTACATTGTTAGTAAGTAAAGGAACTCCTTGTTTTCAAAATAATAATAATATTCCTATTCTAAATGCCGTACATGATCCATATAAAAATATTATTAACGATTTTCCGGATTTGCTAAAACTGAATGTAGTTAACAATAAGGTCAAAAATCATAACATCGAACATTACATAGAAACCAGAGGTCCACCCGTTTTCGCTAAGGCTAGGAGGCTATCGGCAGAAAAACTCAAAGCAGCCAGAAAGGAGTTTGAATTTATGCTTCAAATGGGTTTATGCAGACCGTCTAAAAGTAATTGGTCGAGCCCACTACATCTGGCTATGAAGAAATCTGGAGATTGGAGACCTTGTGGGGACTATCGAGCATTAAACAATGTTACGATCCCTGATAGATACCCTCTTCCATTTTTAACGGATTGCAGTTATGTTTTAGCGGGAACAACAATTTTCTCTTCCATTGATCTCATTAGAGCGTACCAACAAATACCGGTTCGCGAGCAAGATATACCGAAAACAGCAATTCTCACGCCTTTCGGTTTATTCGAGTTCCCTTTCATGACGTTCGGCCTACGCAATGCGGCCCAAACGTTCCAACGTTTCATGAACTCGGTGCTGTATGGACTAGATTTTGTATTTCGCTACTTGGATGACATTCTAATAGCCTCTCCTGATAAACGAATATGGTCTATGCATTAATGCGGCAAAATGTAAATTCGGTCAAACTAAACTTGCATTTCTTGGGTACGAAGTGTCAGCTGAAGGGCTTAAACCTCTTTCAACGAAAGTTGATACAATCAATAACTTTCCTGAACCTAAGACATTCATTAGTTTAAGACGCTTTTTAGGTATGGTGAATTTTTATCACCGATTTATACCCAATTGTGCAAAATTGCAACAACCTTTAACAGCATTGCTCAGTGGTATCAAAAAGAACTGCAGAAAAGAAGTAACTTGGACGGAAGAAACAAGAAACGCTTTCCGAGCTTTAAAAGATGCACTTAGTCATGCCACGACTTTAACTCACCCATCCGAAAAGGCTGAAATATCATTAACGACAGATGCCTCCGATACTGCTATTGGAGCTGTTTTACATCAGATCGTGAATAATGAAAAACAACCCTTGAGTTTCTTTTCTCGATCTCTCACGCCAACACAGAGAAAATATAGTGCCTATGACAGAGAGCTATTAGCCATCTACACAGCAGTGAAACATTTCAAATACGTCTTAGAAGGTCGATTTTTTACAATATATACGGATCACAAGCCAATAACATTTGCCTTCCAACAAGATTTGGAAAAAGCCTCGCCACGGCAGGCTAGGCAACTGTCATACATTGGCCAGTTCTCAACTAATATCCAGTTCATTCAAGGGGATGAAAATACCGTTGCTGACACACTCTCTCGTATAGACACCATTTCTGTGCCATCTTCAATAGACTTACAAACTATAGCAAACGTTCAAGAAGATGAAGATTTGGAAATACTGAGAAACAACCCAAACTTAAGAATCTTACAAATTCCTATGCCGGACAGCGACAAGAAAATCTACTGCGATACTTCTACAAATTATAATCGCCCATACATACCCGCAAAATTTCGGCAGAAAATATTTTCATCAATCCATAACTTATCTCATCCCGGAATAAGATCCACAATAAAATTGATTACGAAACGTTTTATATGGCCCAACATGAAAAAAGACTGTCAAATGTGGACTAGAGCATGTATATCATGCCAACGTTGCAAAATCCACAGACATACACAGTCAGCTCTGGGAGAATTCAAAATACCCCCACATAGATTCCAACATTTAAACATAGATTTGGTTGGACCGTTACCTATTTGCAAAGGATTCAAATATCTCCTAACTATAATCGATCGTTATACTCGATGGATTGAGGCGGTGCCGTTGGAAGATCAATCAGCAGAATCAATCGCTAAAGCTATGGTTCATACCTGGTTTTCACGCTTCGGAATACCGAATCGCATAACATCCGACCAAGATCGACAATTTGATAGTCAACTTTTTCAAGCCTTGGGAAAATATCTCGGTTTTCATACGAATACTACGACTGCGTATCATCCGCAGGCGAATTGTTTGATCGAAAGACAGCACAGAACTTTGAAAGCAAGCCTAAAATGCCACCTGCTGGAATCAAAGTCATGGCTATCAGCATTGCCTTTCGTTCTTTTAGGCATAAGATCTGCCATCAAAGAAGATTTGGGTTGCTCATCAGCAGAACTTGTATACGGAACAGCCTTAGCATTACCTGGAGAATTCTTTTCAACAGCACCTCTCATGAAACAGTCGGAATTTTCTCAAAACCTTCAGAAAATAATAAGAGAAATTAAGCCAAGTCCTACCACAACCCACGGAAATAGAAAAGTTTTTGTTTCTAAACAACTTTCCAATTGTTCTCACGTATTCCTATACAACAACATCAACAATTCTTCACTACAGCCTGTCTATTTTGGACCCTATCCTGTAAAGGCAAGAAAGGATAAGTATTTCGATATTGAAATCCAGGGAAAAGTAAGAAGAGTTTCGATCGACAGAGTAAAACCATGTTTTCTAATGAAAGAATCGGATATCCCCTACCATGAACCACATTCCAAGAAAACAAAACTTGACGAAACACCTGAGCTTAAGGCTGCCGAAGAAAATTCAAAGACTACCAGAACTGGCCGACATGTGAAGTTTCCCAGTCACTTAAAAGATTATCTTCCGTAATCGCTGTTACTGGGAAGGGGGTGTGTAGTGTCGCTTCGGCAGACGACAATTAAATCCTCATCAATTTATTCCACATCAATTTATCGTTTGGCCATCAAGATTTTAATTAAATAAGTTGAACATGTGTGGCAACATAAGTGATATAAAAAAAGAAGAATCAATGTTTTGGTTGTGCCAGTTAGATGTATTCGATGTCAAAAAGTAGATTAATTATTTAGTTATATAAGCAACATCTAATATATAATAAATAATATTTATATTGGAGTCAGAGAAGCGTTATTATTAGTATTATTATAATTATTATTCACCTACAATTAAAGACGCTTCACGGAAATATACGCTTGAACAACATTCTAGCCCAAAAGGGTATGTTTGGACTTACAAGACATTTTATTGTTAATTTTTATATGTTTTATTTGTGTTCACCAACAGATGGCAGTGTTTCACTTGTATGGGTTTTTCTTTTTCTGAAGTGGCAATTGTATAAGTTTAGAATTCAGTTTCAGTAACTTTAACAACTAGCATGTTTCTTTTTCGTGTAATTTAAAGCCAAATTTTAAGAAGCGGCTTTTCAAGCTTTATGGTTTTCAAGAAGAAATATTTTAGCGAGGGCTTTGCACAAGGCCGGTCCTCCCATTGTGAATTCAAGTAATTGCTTCTAAACGTATTGGTTATTTATTTTGGGACCAATTCTCCCTTCGTCGATGCCGCTGAGTGAATCGCTGCCATTTTGCAACGTTTGTCCTATTCCACATTTACTGGTCGTGAAAATTGGAATAAATAGCTACAAGTGAAATGTGTTTGATTCTAATTAGTTATGATTTGGAATACCTCGCACTGCGGTGACAACTTACTACAAGAAGACTGGAAGTAAGAATGTTTCGTCCTTATTAACCTTAATTTATTTACTTTGTAGTATCTCACCAAATATATTTTAAGTCGAAGTAATTGACGAGTGGCAACGCAAATAAAATATAACGATCTACTTTTTATGTAAGTTGCGTTGACAAAAAAAGAGCAGTTTTACCAGAGATGGAATGAAGTGAGCAGCGAATAAAAGAATTGATGTTCTAACCTTCTGATTGTGGATTATTAGTATTTAACACGCTGCCAAAACACTTCAGTGGTGACTATGCGGACTGTTTTCTACTAAAATGAAGTACATTTGAACTGTTATTCATCAAGAATACGATCCCATCTAAATACTTCCGTTTTCTTATTTGATTTCACTTTTGGATACCTACGCTTTCGTTTTCCAACATGCTTCCGTTTTAGAAATAATTCTTTGAGGATTCGTCATAGTGCCTGTTAGGACCTATTCACATCAGAGTCCGGTAGCGGAGCGTTAAAGTATTGAATTATATTTAACCAATGACAAACCTCCAAACGATTGGCAACGAAATTTATAACGCCTATGACTGGTTTATTTTCGTCTCAACGTCATCTTTCCTTTAACGCTCCGCTACCGGACTAATATGTGAACAGGCCCTTAAACTCCTGCAATATAACGATCATTTTTTGCATAATGTCTGTGGTAAGTGCAGTTCAAATGCCTGTATATAATAGATCCGATCCTGCTCTTTGGTTCATAATGTGTGAGAGCACGTTTAAATTAGCTGTTCCAAAACCAATTGCAGATTCTATGACTAAATTCAATTATGTCGTTTCCCATTTGCCACCAGAGGTTGCGTCATTTGTGCGCGATGTTTTGATGAATCCTGACGCTAAAGATCCTTATAATCATGTGAAAACGGAACTAATAAATAGGTCTGGTGAATCTTCACAACAGGAGATTCGGCAACTTCTATCGGGTGAAGAGTTAGGGCCTGTTCACATAGAAGTCCGTTGCGCTGCGTTAAGGGAAAGATGACGTTGAGACGAAAATAAACCAATCATAGGCCTCCAAACGATTAGCAATGAAATTTTAACGCTTATGATTGGTTTATTTTCGTTCAACGTTATCTTTCCCTTAACGCAACGGACTCCTATGTGAACAGGCCCTTAGGTGTTAGGAAACCTTCTGAATTGTTAAGAAACAAACGACGTCGTGCAGAAACGCTTAAGGTCCCAGAAACATTTATGTTAGAATTATTTTTACAGCGTTTGCCAACATTGGTACAAACTATTTTGGCAGCTGTGGCAGACTTAACATTAGATAAAGCAGCTGAAATTTCGGATAGAATATTAGAAGTTGCACCTATTCCCATGGAAAATCATGCTGTTAATAAAAACAATTCGAATTCCGTGGAGGAAAAATTCCTTCGCGAAATTGAAAAGTTAAATGCACGAATTGTCAAGCTCGAATTTTCTCGCAGTCGTTCCCCATTTCTCAGAAACAGGAGTAATCACAGATCGAGAGGTAATAGTAAAAACCGAAATTATTCCGTTTGCTGGTACCATCGTCATTTCGGAAAAATCTGCAAACCAAAAAAAATGAGTTTCGCCTTGTAATTTTCAGGAAAACGAAAACGGCGAAGAATAGACGCGACATATTCTTTGCCGCAAACATCACGTCACCTGTTTATTCGTGACCGGACAACAAACTTGTCATTTCTGGTCGATACTGGGTTTGACGTGTTGATACTACTAGCAGACAACATCCAAAAAAGATATCCTACACAGCAAACAATTTTCGCTGCTAATTCGTCACCAATTAATGTTTACGGACAAAAATCCTTTCCTTAGATTTTAAATTAAGAAGAGTATATTCTTGGACATTTCTCATTGCTAACATCAAAACGCCTATTTTGGGTGTAGATTTTCTTCATTTTTATGAGTTAATGCCTGATTTGAGCAAAAAATGTCTGAGAGACTTAAAAACAAAATTTCAATCAATGGGTCATATTAAAGAAGCATCTGTGCATTCTGTTAAAACAGTTTCGGGCTCTTCTGTGTATCATACACTTTTATCTAAATTTCCCTCGATAACTAAATTTCCCGATCCTAATAAACCCATCAAACATAATACTCTACATTTTATAACAACAATAGGTCCTCCAGTCGTAGCGAAACCTCAGAGATTAGCTCCCGATAGATTAAAAACAGCTAAAGCGGAGTTTCAAAATATGATCCGATTGGGTCATTTAAGACCCTCTAGAAGTAGCTACGCATCCCCACTTCATCTGGTCCCCAAACAGGGAACGTTGGAGTGGGATTGTTCCGCTCCGAATGCTCAGACTGTGAAAGAAAATACCCTATTCCATGTATAGCTGTTTCACATCTGAATTGCATGGTGCAAAAATTTTTAGTCGTATTGACTTAGTAAAGGCATATCATCAAATACCAATAAACCCAGATTATATTCCGAAAAAGGCAATCTGTACTCCTTTTGGGTTATTTGAGAGTAAGCGCATGCAATTTTGATTGTGAAATACATCAGCTACAGTCCAAATATTTATTAGAGATTTGCCGGGTGTATATGCTTTTTTTCGATGACATTTTAATTGCTTCAAAAGATCACAGTGAACATTTGGAACATATCAAGATCCTGTTTTCAAAACTACATGAATATGGTCTTTGTATTAACGTTAAAAAATGCACTTTTGGAAAAGACTCTTTAAATTTTTTTATGCTTTAAACTTTCCGAAAAGGGAATAGAACCCCTTCCTGACCGAGTAAAATGCATTCTTGATTTTCCTCAACCCGCAACATTAACACAGCTACGCAGATTTTTAGGAATGTTCAATTTTTTACCGTAGATTTATTGCAAAAGCTGCTGATGTACTCCATCAATTAGTGAAATTTTTAGAAGGACATAAGAACAAAAAGTAATCTGGATCTAATGTTCAAAAATCTGAACAATTAAAATGGAACGAGAACGCCAAAAAATCCTTCTTAGCAGCAAAACAAGCAATCGCGTAAGCAACTCTTTTAAGACATCCTATTCCTGGCGCACCCCTAAGCGTATGGGTTGATGCATCCGATTTTGCAGTAGATGGATCATCAATGCAACTCTCTAAGGAGAAATGGAAACCGATTGCCTTTTACTGAATGAAATTAAACAATAGTCAACAAAAGTGGTCAACTTATGACAGAGAACTATACGCGATTTATTCGGCAATAAAAAAATTTAAGCATATGTTAGAAGGCAGGAAATTCCAAATTTATACTGATCAAAAACCATTAATTTATGCCTTCAAACAAAATTCAGATAAATGTTCACCTAGGCAGTTACGCCATCTAAATTTTATATCACAATACTCCACTGACATCAGACATGTGCAAGGATCCAAAATGTAGTGGCAGACTCACTTTCACGAATAGAATTGAATTCGATTACCAAATCTCGTTTTCTGAATTTTAGTGAACTGGCCAAACCTCAACAAAATGATCCCGAAACTCAAAGGTTTCTCCAGGAGAAAAGTTCCACTCTTCAACTTGCATTCAAACCTTGCCAGAATAAAGACTCTGACTTAATATGTGACATTTTAACTGGCTCGTCACGACCGTTTGTTCCGGTTTCATTTCGAAGACTAATTTTCGAACAGTTGCATAATATTTCACATCCGGGAATAGCAGCGACGACGAAACTAATCTCTGCCAGATATGTTTGGCCAAATATGAAAAGAGATATAAAAGAATGGATGCGGTGCTGTGAACCTTGTCAACGATCGAAAGTGCAGCGCCACACAAAAGCTCCGTTAGGAACATTTAGTTTGCCTGATGCTCGATTTTGTCAGATACACATAGACACTGTTGATCCCTTACCTCTATCTGATGGTTGTATCTATTTATTAACAATGATTGATAGATTCTCAAGATGGCCAAAAGCTATTCCCATATCCGACATGAAAACTAAAACCATTTGTCTCGCGATTTTTCGTACTTGGATATCTCGCTTCGGATGCCATTCGATGATAACTTCAGATCAAGGCTCACAGATGCAATCATCTTTATATCGCGAGTTTTCGGAAATGTTAGGTACAAACCGAATTCGCACTGCAGCGTGCCATCCAATCGCAAATGGGATTGTAGAGAGATTACATCGCCATTTAAAATCATCTATTCGAGCACACGAGCGTGCTCAGTCACCAGAAGTACTTCCGATAGTTCTATTGGGAATCCGCACAGCTGTCAAAGAAGACATGAAAGCATCTTGTTCCGAACTGGTGTATGGTACAACTCTTCAACTTCCCAGTGATATGATCAAAACATCTGTCATTCCACCATCCAATGATATATTTGTTGATCGTCTTCGAAACGCAATGCGAGAAAGGAATCCAGTTGCACCATCCACACATGGACAAAAGCAGTTTTATGTTAATCCTTCCTTAAAAACTTACTCGCACGTGTTTTTAAGAGTTGACAGTGTGAAACCTCCCTTATTCCAACCCTATACAGGTCCTCACAACGTTTTACGACCAACAGAGAAAAACTTCACTATCGATCTTAATGGCCGGAAATCAACTGTGTCCATAGACCGCGTCAAACCGGCATATTTAATTCCGACTCATGAAGACAAAACTCCTATACTACAGGCAGAAAAAACTGTCTCTCCTAAATCTTTTCAGCCGAAAAAACATCAGTCTGCCAATCAAACTGAATCAGACAAAACTGTGACAACTAAGTCGGGCAGACGAGTTCGTTTCCCAACTAAACTGTCAATATATATCACTTATTAACATTATCATATACTTTGATAATATATAGTATAATATTAATATTACTAAAATTTCACCTTATGTCTGAAAGGAATGATTGTGTAAATTATACGATATTTTGAAACTTTTTTTTTCTTTCTTCATTTTCATTTTATGGTTATGTATTTTTAGAACATATATTATATTTTTGTGTCGTTCCATCGTATTATCCTCTGTCACTGGGGTATACTTTGAAGTATCTCACCAAATATATTTTAAGTCGAAGTAATTGACGAGTGGCAACGTTTATAAAATATAACGATCTACTTTTTATGTAAGTTGCGTTGGCAAAAAAAAAAAGAGTAGCTTTTGCCAGAGATGGAATGAAGTGAGCGGCGGATAAAAGAGTTGATGTTCTAACCTTCTGATTGTGGATTATTATTATTTAACACGCTCCCAAAACACTTCCACTTTCCCACATTGGTTGCATGACAGTCGGTGTTGTGTTGGTTTAAATAACTCTTTTAGTTTATCGTTTTACATACATTTGGCGCCTCCGCCATCGTCGGTTGTTTTGACATTACATTATACATTATTACTAAACTGCTAAGGTATATTGCAAAATAGTTTGCTTACATAGCTGAGAAAGTATCAAGCTTGAAAAACAGTGAGTGAACTTCAAAAACAAAAGTGAACTACAAAGCATTTATTACAGTACATAAAAAGTTCAAAATGATTGAATACATATGTCACAAGAAGTTAAAGATTTTACGTTTTAGTTAACAATACTACTGTCCGAAATAACTAAAATAATTATACAAAAACATAAAACAAGAATAAATAAACATAAAACTAAACGTAAAATAAGAACAAATAACTGTGTAATATTCATGAACAGAAATAGTCTAAGGAATGAACCTTAATCATAGTTTTTAAAACGTTAAAATTCATGCGGAAATACACGCTCTGTCAAAAAAAGATGTACTGATTTCGAATGATAAAATTCTCAACGAAAGAATGATTATATTCTTTTAAACCTTGCGAAATATTGAAAAGTAGTGTTAAAATACCTGTTACATACAACTGATATGAGGAATTTTATAAATAACCTTAAATTATTTAACTCAAAATAAAGGTATCGTCCCAAAACACATGCAAACGCATGGAAACGGCTTCTGTTTTCTGCCCCTCGATAATCACGTGATCTATTGCAGACGAAACCTGACGTACCAGTGAAGTTCAACGTTTCCCCTTATATGGCGTCTCAGACGTTACATTTCGGTACCGTACACAGGAATATATTTATACTCACCAGTGGCAACGGTATCGCTTACGAGCGTTGTTTATGTTGTTTTTTAAATTGCCAAATACTGCATGTTCAGCTATGGTATATTATTTTCAGTAATGTAGTAAATCACAACTTTCTGGTCGATGTTAGCGTGCTATTTAAATATACGCACAGCGATTTCTAGAGATTTCTGCAAGTTGCCAATCTGATTTCTCTGGTAATTTTGTTTACAATTTGTCGTAACCAAAATGTATAAATATATCATCATACAAGTCAGAAATACCATGTTTAGTTATTTTCCTTGTTATGAATCCTGGTTATACAAATGTTTTTGAACTGTTAATAATTGCGGTGAAAGATAAAATATACAAGGAACATATCCATATCCTGTGCCGTTCCGCGGGATGTTGTCACACTTTGTATGAAAATTCAACAATAAGTAGCTAATAAACAACATTAGAATATTTTAATGAACGAATACTGAATACAGCATTTATCTGGAGTGAATAATCAAAACAGCTTAAATATTTCCAAAATGTATCATTCGGTTTCTAAAAGTAGGTCAAAATTAAAATTAAAAAGAGAGAAAATACGGGGGATACTCTAGATTTGTGTGCACGGCCGCCATCCTGGATTTTCTGCCAGGGTTTGGCGCATTTCGCATGATGATAATTATTGCGTTCTGGTAAAAATAACCCAATGTCAAATTCTCTAATTTTAAGATCAAACAGTTATTTCTGATGTGATCTTTTAATTACAGTATAATAATTTTTGGTCAGATCTCGGCCTTGACCTGGAAATCTGAATCAAATTGACTATACTCAAAAGAGTAAATTATTTTTAAAACTAAGAGTCATTTTGTTGAAAATTTTTGAATCCATTATCAGTTTTTCGTTAACTTATTAAATTTAAGTTGCTTTTAATTTTGTTTATCGATTGTCAATTAGTATACTATAATGATACACCATTTCATTTATTTGAAGTAAAATTTATCTGCCATCATTTTTCCGTTAAATGTAAAATACAGTATGCATTTTAAATACAATATATTTTAAAATATTTTAAAATTCCAAGTTGTAGTGGATTACAAATAAATTTAAATAACTGAAGTTCAACTTCTCTCTCCCCAGCAACCTAAGTTAAGAAGTTAGTAATATGGAAACAATGAACTAAAAATTCAAGAATTTTATTTTCATAAAAAAACTTTAAAAGTTATAAAATAACGGGTAAAAAGAATCTGAAATGAATTCAACAGATTATTCATTCACTGAACTTATAATTTGTTATCTGAAGGTAATTTCAAATGTCATTGGCTAAAAACATGTATATGATCATAATTCAGATTCGATTAGTTAAAACTTAAAAAACCAAGTGATATTTCGGATGTATAATCACTGATCGTTGTTGATATAAGCGTGAAGCTTAGCTGTATCGGGATTGCAGAGTATTAAGGCACTAAACTGAATAATAAAAACATTTATTCTATAGATTATAACCTGATTGTAGCGGAACATAAAGGAACCAGTTATATAATTACCAAATTCGAGGCTATAAAAAATTCAGCATTTTCCCCAATATTCATGTGTTTGGTGTTTTTAAAATTTCATTCCAAGAAAAAAATATATGAAGAATTGTTAAAACATCTAATATTATGGAAGTTAACAAACCACCATTTTGTGCTTTTAATTTTTAAAAAATACAATGAAATTGATCTGCACTGTTAATATCATGTGAAACTTTTAGATAGAACTATTTAAATAATTAAATTTTCAACAATAATTATGAATTGGTACTAAATTTGATGAGTTATTATAGCCTGGCATTATGTGCAGTAATTTTCAGTTTAGGTGTTGCTTTTTTTGTATCATTCTTCTATCAGAGTACTTTTTATTTATGATGGCATTTGAAACCATTTGTTATATTATGTTATTTCTTTCTGTATTCATTCAGTGTTAACATTTTTGATGATAAAATTTAAGAAATAACATTCATGCTCATCTTTCATTGTAACATAGGTAACAGAAACAGCATTAAATATAATATTCATAATTTTAGTTACATCTTTCATTATGATATTTTTATTTAAAGTTTTAAATCAACGTGTTTCAAAGAGGATGATTTAAAAGTAATACTTGATTTTTAAAATTGAAATTCTTTTTAAAGCAGAAATATATTATTTAACACTTTAAAACTGTATGCAATTATTAATAAATTTTATATAAAATGTTTAATTTTCTCTGCACCATACATTCTAAAGATTTCTTCATAAGAAACATTTCAAGATTTACAAAATCTGTTTAAACTGATATTTGTGACAGCCTTGATATGATTATTCAAAATTTTTTGTTGTAAAAATTATACTTGGTTCAGTTTAGAGCTAGATTTTAACTGTATGGTTTCTTACCTGAAGATTCTTTGTACTCAACACATATTTTTGTACTGGCAAAATTTAGAACTGCTTTCTTGCAGTTCATGTCCAGGGTAATTTTTTAATATAGATCTTTCAGTCCTTAAGATCAGTGTTAGCCAAACTGATGTTTGTTGTATTAGGATTTATGTATCTAACCCCTTCTTAGGGATAAAAAATATTTAATAAATAGAAAGTAACTGTAGTAAAAGTGTCAAATATATAGTTTTGAATATACTTGTGCTCTATATTTTTCTCAATTCTCTAGAATGTGTTGTATACTATGCTGTGATGAAATATGCATGAAATGAATTATATGTCTAACTGGAAAATAGTTTTAAAAGGCATTAGAGGATTATATTAAACCATTTATAAAGATAACTTTGCCCCAAAGATGAAAATATAGGCTGGTAAGTTTTCATTTTGCATGAAGGAAATTTGCATAAATGTTCTGTAATTTCTTTTATATAGACTATTTGAAAAAAATTTCTGAATAGAAGTTGATCATTTACAAGAAGATTTTTCCACTATCTGATTTGTTGACAGTTAGATACATATAACCTCGTTTTAAACATTTATAGAAATCTGTTTAAAAAAAATATTTTTGAAGATTTTATATGACTTCTGCATTTTAATATTTGAAAATTTGGAAATTTCTACATTAACGTAATGTATATGAAGGTAGCAGAGTATAATAGTAAATTACTTTGCACTGGAAAATTTGACATCCAAGTTCTTTTCATTTTTGCTTTTGATCAGGACTAACCTTAGTCATTACAGGGTCCTCCAAAATTTTAATAATCAATAAATGATAAACATTTCATGTGAAGTATGAAAGACAAAAATTAGGAAGGTGGTCATATTTCCTTTTTTATGTACATTTATAAGAAAAGAATACTAAGAAGTGGCTAGATTACATATATTTTATTCACAGATCAAAATTATTTACTATCAAATTTTGCATGATTTTTTATTAGCAAAATCATTTATAAATTCATGTAATTTTAATTTCCTAGTTTCTACATGCTCTATAGACAGTATTGCAAGGCTGTTTAGTCTCTCCTGCGTTAGTGTTGACCTCAGGTATGTTTTAATTGATTTTTATCTAGAAAAGTTTTGTTTTCCCAATTCTATAGTTATAAGAATGGTTAAAAATACCCTTAAAGATATATATATATATATATATACATAAATATATATTTTAATAGCCAGTGGTTGTTATTTGTAGCAATTGTCGAATTTTTATAGGTTTCCCTAAACAATAGGTTTTAATATGCATTCATCGGCTAGCCTATAGCTATATATGTCTACATCTTTTATAGGCATCATTTGGTCATTTCTCTGAATCATTTTTACATGTGTCAAAGCAATTTCCAGTACCGTTGCATATTTTCAATGTTTGTTATGTTGAATTGTTTGGAATATTCGTCTCTAGTCTGTCTAGTTTTGTATGGTGTTTGTTAAACACAATGCACCTCAAACACTTTTTTCCAGTTATTTATTTCTTCATCTGCATACTCGTAATTGAATATCCTTTTTTATTTTTGTAAATGTGTTTCCTAAAATTCTGGAGTGAGTACTAAATAAGTCGCAAGGTCTGTGGCTCCAACTAAAACTTATTCGAAATCTGAGGTTTCTAAATCATCAGAGTACTTTCTTTCAAACATATTTTAAATATCTTTTCGTGTTAGGCTCTGTGCTATCACGGGCCTCAGTTGCTTCTAATCTTACTTCAATCGGATCAAAGCATCCCTGCCATTGGTAATTACACTGGTGTAAGAAATTATGAGAATTTGTAGACTTGGTTGATTATCTCTAGAACTACTGTACCGATTTTAATGAAATTTGATATGTACATACATTGATACAATACAAAACAAATAACCATTCAATAATTGTAATATACACGCATGATCGTGCGTAACACTCGTTGGAGTCGGAAGGTATGAAACAGCGGTTGCAGAATAAACAAAAAAATGGGTTAATAGATGGGTTAATAGGGGGTATGGTCCCTTCTTACAGATATACAGGTCTCGCAGTGTGATTTCATACTTGAAATAAGGCAGTTTATAATTTCCTGTGGCAATTGGTCCTACTCGTTCAGCAACGCTGTTTTATTCCCTGGATGGTTCTTGGAGGGGAGTTGCGAGTTGCAATTGCCCTCTCCAGAGCATCCCAGACATGCTCTATAAGGTTAAGGTCTGGAGATCTGGCTGGCCAATCCATCCGGCGAATATCCTCACTCTCTAGAAATTCGTCGACCAGAAGAGCTCTATGTGGCCTCGCGTTATCATCCATTAAAATGAACTCAGGGCTAACTGCACCCCTGAAAAGGTGAACATAGGGCTCCAAGACCTCATCCCTATACCTTACACCAGTCACAGTGCCTGTTTCAAAGACATGGAGAGGTATGCGGCCATCCAACATGATGCCTGACCAGACCATTAAACCTCCTCCACCATAATGGTCGATTTCGCAGACATTGGAGGGTAGGTAGCGGGTCCCTGGTTCTCTCCATATGAACATACGGCTAGAATCGGTGTTTAGGCTGAACCGAGACTGATCAGTGAAGAGAACGGTCGCCCATTGATCCATACTCCAATCTCTATGCTCTCTGCACCATGATAAACGAATTCTCCTGTTCGTAGAAGTGAGCGGGACACAAACAGCAGGTCTTCTTGCAAACAACCCTCTTTCATGAAGTCTTTTGGAAACAGTCACCCTTGATACACGGGTTCCTGTGGCTGCATACAAGTCGTGAGAGAGCTGAGAAGCTGTAGCACTCCTGTTACACCTTGCTATAATCGAAAAATGACGATCTTCTCTGGCCATCGTGGCTCTTGGACGACCTTGCCCAGGCTTTCTCTCGATGGATCCGGTATCCTGGAACTGTTTCCATAAGTTACACACGACGCTGGGCGTTAAATTGAACTCTCTACAAATTTGGACTTGAGATTGGCCTGCTTCTAGCCTCCCCAGAATTCGCCACCTCATTCCATCATTTAAACGTTGGTGGTTACTCATTTTTGCTGTTACAATTTGAAATTAACCGATCGCTGCAAAATAACACCAAGAAATTCGCCGAGGTGTGCTAGTGAACGAAATGCCTCTTAACTTACGCATGCTTATAAAGCCTGTTTCTCTACTGGCTCCGTCTATACACACGTGTACGCTTACATATTTGACGTACAAGATTTGCATTTTTGTCTAGAAGCAGTGGTTTTACATTCAGTTCAGTTCTTTGAATGAAATTTGATAAAATATGCAAATTCTCTTAATTTATTTCACCAGTGTAGTTCAAAGTAAAAAATATAAACAATTCAAATTAAAAAAAGTAAAAAATCAAGCATATAGAGTGTCAAGAATGTAATTTATGCTATATTGGGCAAACGGGGACTGAGTTTAATAAAAGGGTTAATAGCCATAGGTCTGCAATAAAAAATTTTAAAGACGAAACTTCTTTTGATTATGAACTTCTACACTTTCAAGTACATAACTTCGAGCAGGCTAAATTATATATTATTGATGATTTAAATAAAAGGTTGGATTTTGAAAATTTATATATTTATAAGCTTAAAACACTTATTTCCGTACGGTTTAAACAGTAAACTTAACGAGGAAGGACCGGTGGATTTAGATACTAAGTGCGTTTATAAAAAATTCATGGTTATTGAAAGGTTTAATTATATACATTCTAATTATAGGGGTAAAAGAGGAAAAGGTAGCAATAGTTTAAAAACAAAATTGAAACTGGATGATCTGCAAAAAATTTGTAATTTAGTTATTGATTTTAAGAGCATTAAAATAATTAAACATTTTTTGTTCAACCAAAATAATTCTGGTTTAAGGTGGGTAATTAAACATCATTTATCTTCAATTAAATTTGTTTCGAGGTTTACAAAACTAATAATTTTAGATTTAATTAAATACAAGCTTAACCTGACTAATTTGGATGCTAAGAGGGAAAGGGATGTAGGGGTAGAATACTGTACTATTAACTTTCTAGATAAAGATTTTGCGCATTTAAAACTACCTACTATTGTTCATAATAATTCTGAATTACTACCAATCAAGGATTGTGGGAAAATCACTATTGCTTTTAAATATCAAAAAACGTTAAGGGACCTAATCTGCAACTATAACTTTTATAGTCATAACTTAGGCAAAATTTCTAATGCTGATTGTAATTGTCATATTGAGGAGTTTAAAAACTTTGTTAATCCAACTTCGGGGCATATTGTAACAGGGGATCTTAATATTGTTAAAGATGTTAGGTTGAGGGAAGTTCTACGTAAGGGCTCAAAATTTAGAGTAAGAAATATTTTTTCATTTGGTTAAGCTGTAATGGGTGGGGGGGTGCTGTAGTAATGTTACAATGACGAAACTTTTAGGATAGTATTGGCTGCTGTTTCGCCATAACCGTCACTTACGGAATTGGGGTGTGTATGCATCGTTTACTTTGCATTAGGATTATTTGTGTGCTTGTATGTATGGTACGTTGAGCCCATACTGTAAGTTGTGTTTGTCTTTTCATTTTCTTTTGACTAATTGCTTCCTTGGGGGACTCGGGGCCTTGGGATGTCTTTTGGACTTACCTGCATCCTATTCAGAAAGTTCCCCTTGAGGTAACTGATTTGGTTAGGCTCCCTGATGACGAGACCTGTCGGTTACCTCTATGTTGTTTTATGGTTCAGTTCCGGCACTTATACAGAATCTTGCCGTTGGTGCGTGGATGCCCAGAGTGCTTGATTTCTGTTTGTTTTTTGTCTATATCAGTATTATTTTTATCTATCTCTGTTGGATTATTTATTTACCAGTGTAGTTCTTTACATATTTTCTATCCCTTAACGTATAGTATTCCTAAGGCTGTCTTATGATTATTCATATCCTTTTAATTCTGTGGGGGACTGTTGTGAATTTGGTTTCATAAACTTCTTAAAATTGTATAAAGAGAACACTGACTAGTAGCCAAAATATGTTGTCTTGATTTAGACATGTTCTTCTCAGCAGAAAAGTTGTTGATATTTTGTATCTTTCACATTGAATGTTATCTTATAGAATCATCTTTTGATAAGTGAAGTTTTGGTAGGTATTTAGCTCTGTTAAACCATTCAACTATTTGAAGGAGTTTTTCAGAAACTTTCAAAATTTTGCAGGCCTCTGTTTACAAGAGATCTCTGTAGTAGATCTTGTATTTCAGCTTCTAGTTGTAATTGTTCTTTACTTTCTACAAGAATAAGCAATAATTTTTTAGCCTGAAAAATTTCATAACCTAGCCACTACATTCCTTTGTACTCTGAATACAATGATTTCTAATTAACCAAGTCTGTTGTTAGGAAATATGTCTGATGTACAATATTCGTACTATCGTGGTCAGATTGCACTTCAAACATACCAATTTTGGCATTATTCTCACTTTGACTATTCAGTTTGTTATGTACAAAAGTTATAAACTGCAGGCATGCAAGATGCATTAGATTCATAGCAGTGAAAATGCGGGAGTAGAGAAAGCACCCAATTATTTTAGGTTTTAAGTCAATTTCTGTTTTTAGATTTTTGCGAATATAGTAACTCTCCTCTCCCTTCTCACTAATATGTGAGAATTATTTCTCCCTTTAGGTCTGTGGGAATAAATATAGACGACAGGAGGCAGTGGCAGCTCTGTTGTATGAAAGGCCCCTTAAATAATCTTGTGTAAAAATAAAACCAATTTTAAATCCAATGTTCGTATGAGTATGATTTTAACATAACAAGAGATTTGTTGTACTATTTCCTGGACAAATATTGAAAATATAATAACAATATTAATATTTGGAACATAAAAATACTATATTATTTAGTGGGATGCAATCAGGAATCTACTATTCATCAAGAAAGAAATCTTTTGACTGAATGTTAAAATGTCATTATTGAACTGAAATGTTGATATGTTTTTAGTGCAATTAAAAGTGCACATGATAAGTGAGTTGTCACTAATTTTGGGCAGTGTCATTGATATTATAGGACACCTCCCCCCCCCCCCCAAAAAAAAAAAATAAACAAAAAACAAACTGTGACTAAGAGAAAAATATTCTAGAATGATACATAAAATAGATAATGATTGTGCAATAGAATAATTATTCTGTTATAAATTTATTTTTATGAAGTGCAAATTAAAATACATTTATAACTTATTGGCATAGAAAACTAAGGAATTTACCTGGAATTTACTAAAAAACTTTTCTACTTTTGTAGCTCTAAAATTACCAATAACTGTGGAAAAGTCCAATTTTGAAGCAATCTATCATTCAATTGACAATTTGCAAGTGAAGACAACCTTTCTTGATACATGGTGGATCTCAAATTGGTCTTGATTAACTTTAATTCTGAGAACGATCGTTCAAAAATAACTACAGATACTGGAATGGTCAAAATAATTATCATAACCACATAGATGTTTGGATAAACATGGTCAATACTGTTCTCAATCATTTGTTCTCGAACGTCACTAACTTTTAAGTGTTTAGGTATAGTTCTTCTAAAAATCTTCAGTTCTTGGTAAAGTTTTTCTACTAGTATATGAGGGAACAATTTTCCCTTACTTTGCTATGGAGAATTTCCTCATCAGATTATTTAATAGTCCTTTAACCAATTTATGTCATGAATAAACCCCAAATTTTGTTCATTTTTCTTAAGCTCTGAAAACCTTGAAATAGCCCTGCGAAATTATGTCAATAATCATATAAAAATATTAGTGTTTAAAAGCTTTTCCTTTCATTCTCAGATGTCATTTAAACTTATAACATCTTTCGTGGAACACATCGAGCGCAAACTTTCCGGTACTGCAGAATATATGAACAATGTGAGGAACGGTTCCGAACGACATTCCCAATTCTTCCCTCATATTGCGTATCGTGATCCGCCTGTTGTCCTGAATCATCTCTTCCACGCGAGGTGTGTTCAAATCTCTTGTTGCCGTGCTGAGTCGGCCTCTGCGATCCTCGTCGGTAACCTTTTCTCTACCGGCCGCAAACTTTCGACATCATTCTGCGACATGCTGACGAAACATTAGTTTCTCCGTAAATCTCTACCAGCTTTCGGTGAATTTTACATGTTTCGCCCACAGAAATCGAATAACTGAGCGGATTTCTTCGCGAGACCAATATTCCAAACGAGTCTCCATTTCTGTTAACCTTCCACTAGCGCTGTAGGTCGCGGGTAGGTGAAACTGTCCATATTTAGCTACCGCATGTATTAGAATTACCGCACACAACTAATTTCTGTATAACAGACGAAACTGCAGGAATATTAAACTTGTAATCTTAGTTTTTGATTACCACTAGTGTATATATATATATATATATATATATATATATATATATATATATATATATATGTATGTGTGTGTGTTATAAAGTGTTCCAGAAATGGAAAATTGGCGGGAAACACTAAATTTTTTAACATGGTTTTATACAGTATGATTAACGGCATTTAAATTCAAATCTTGATTTCTGTGCACAATTTTTTAGTCGTTGTATGTAAATTTCTAAACGTTATTCAGAAATAACACAGGTTATACAGAAAAATAGCCGGATATAGCAGAAAAATAGCTCACACAACATAATGTGCATCTGATTGTCTGAAAGATTTAGAGCAATGGTCGCGAGGTCCAGGAGCAGAGGGGATTATCGGTTTCATGCGAAGCAAACATAAAGTTACTTGTCTCCAAAAAATGATATATGATAGTTCTATTGTTGTACCTTCGTGCAAATGTAAATGCAGAATCCATGGAGCAACGACAGCCATGTTTAGAGCATTGCTAAATTGATTCCGATAATATTTTTTGCACCTAAATATAATGTCAATATGATCCAAGAAGTCTGTCTCGCAAATCCACAGATCGCTTTCCCTCACTATACATTTTTATCAGATGTAGCTGAGAAACATCAGTTCTCTTTTTTTATGCTCTACAAAGTCGCTTCGTTTTACCGATAGGCTCGTGTGTTCGCATCTGATTATCTGAAAGATTCAGAACAATCGGCGCGAGGTCCAGGAACAGAGTGGATTTTCGGTTTCATGCGAAGCAAACAAAAAGTTACTTCTCTCCGAAAATTGAGGTATGATAGTTCTGTTGTTGTACCTTTGTGGAAATGTAAATGCAAAATACATCGAGCAGCGACTGCCATGTTTAGAGCATTGCTACATAGATTCCTGTACAATTTTTTGCCACTAAACATAGTGTCAATATGATCGAAGAAATCTGTTTCGCAAATCCACATCTCCCATTTCCTCACAAAAAATTTCTATCAGATGTGGCTGAGGAACATTAATTCTCGTTTTTTGTGCTTGAAAAATCGCTTGGTTTTACCGATAGGCTCATGTGTCGAATAATTGGATGCTTTAGTTACAACAGTACTGTCTTTTCAACGGCAAATGTAATATTGACCGTCACTTCAGTACTAAAAATTTCCTCTTGGCCTTTTCAGGCTTTTTTTTTGGTGATCTGAGAGGACATCTTCCTGTCCGAGATTCCTGAATCGTGCCAGTTGATATGAAACCCTTTTCAGACAACTCGGTAAACAACTTATGCGATGAAAAAGAGTTATGAAAGAAGATTTCATGCTTTTCTGGATTTTCAACACTGGATAGAAGCTCTCACACAGCTCTAAGATCCAAGAGGTTCCAAGATATATGCTAAATGTATTAGTTATTCTATTGGTATGAACTTGTGAACTATTTCAACTGGACATACTATAAGCAACTCAAGAAACATTTCAGAAGTATTCTTAATGATACCAGTTTTTAGGATTTTTTAAAACTTACATTATCCCCCCAGTGATGCTGGATGTTAACTTTAGTTTTCGCTTCAAATTTGGTCTTCCCCTTGAAATTAAAGGTACTTCAGTATGAATTCTCTGTTCATTAGATATTTCATTGCCATCTATTTTTGTAGATATTTCGACTTGACCACAAGTATCTGCTGCCAGAACAGGCCCTAAATATCATCATTGATAACTTTCTCATTTGTTACACATCCACATCTGGAGGCATTTCATAAATATCAATACATTCTTCTTTTCCAGAATCATTAGGTAATGTGTAAAAATAATCAAGAATCTGTTCTACAGTCCGAAATGATGTTGAATGAGACATCTGATCAATGTGACGAATCCTTACTAACGGAAGAAATTCGCAGAGAAAAGGAAAAGAATAAGAATTCCCTAAAAGTTATTTTCCAATATATGTGCCTCTCCAGTTGAGGCTTAAGAGTCGTCTAACTATCAACATTTTTCAGGGGCAGCTATGAGGAAATCACTTCAGATCCGTTGTAGAACGCGTGTGTGAGCGACAGAGAAAGGGGGGAGGGGAATCGAAAGTAGATCAAAGTCATAAAGTCTTTCGTCGACGCTTATTAAAAGCTCTAATATTAGAAAAATTTTAACTATATTTCTGAGCACTGTAATCAAAAGAACTTTATCATGTTAAAATCTAACCTTTACACGCCAATGTTTCATTCCTGCAACATGCAAATTTTTTGCCTATTTTTTTTGTCATTACTTATGTTCTACCAACAAAATGATCATTTTTTATTATTCTCAATTATAAAGACATTTGTGAAATGTTGAATTTTATATGAATTTTTTAACTTTGTTCTGCGAAAAGTTAGAAATAAGCCAAAAAATTACGATTTTCCCCCTAGACACTATTTCTTTTATTAACCTAACCTCGATGCCAAAAATTTCGTTCTACCTAATTTTTATAGAAACAATATACGAATAAAATTATAATTTTCACAGAATTCTGAAGTGGATGTTCCATTTATGGAACATTGGCATGTAAAAGATCAATATATCTCATTCAATTTCTTTCTCCTGTCTTTACAGGTTCTCGGTACAGAATGTAAGATGCGATACTAGAATGTTTTGGTGTCCACAAATTAAAAAATCAACGTATTGCTGGCAGTTAGTTTTCTGATCATCGTATACAGAAACGTCTGCATACCAGAAAAGGAAATGTCTTGTGTTTTTAGTTTAAAGGGACCTTCCAATGAAAGCCATTCCAGCGATGAGAACCCGACTAAACCCGAAGATGAATTCACTGTATGTGACACATCTGGAATTAGTCTAAAAAGAAAAAGCTCCAGTGCACAGATTCCGCCTCGCACCGAAGAAATTTTCGAATGTAATTTATGTGATATAAGATTTTCACAATTGGATGATTTAGATACGCATCGTTCGTACCACATTGCTGATAATACTCTCCGCACCCACACAAGAGAGAAACCTTTCGCATGCACTGTATGCGAGCAAAGGTTTTCTATACATTCTAAGTTAAAAACACATCTCCGCACCCACACAGGTGAGAAACCTTTCGCCTGCACTCTCTGTAAGAAAAGGTTTTCTCTTAAGGGTAGTTTAAAAACACATCTCGTGACCCACACAGGAGAGAAACCTTTCGCCTGCACTGTATGTGAGAAAAGGTTTTCTGTTAAGGGTAGTTTAAAAATGCATCTCGTGACCCACACAGGAGAGAAACCTTTCGCCTGCACTTTATGTGAGAAAAAATTTTCTATTCTAGGTAATTTAAAAGCACATCGCCGTACCCACACAGGCGAGAAACCTTTCGACTGCACTGTATGTGGGAAAATGTTTTCTACACAGCGTGATTTAAAAACACATCTCCGCGTCCACGCAGGAGAGAAACCTTTCGCCTGCACTGTTTGTAAGAAAAGGTTTTTTTCTAAGGGTCATTTAAAAATTCATCTCCGCATCCACACAGGAGAGAAACCTTTCGCATGCACTGTCTGTGAGAAAAAATTTTCTGCACAGGGTTCTTTAAAAATACATCTCCGCACACACACGGGAGAGAAACCTTTTGTCTGCACTGTATGTGAGAAAAGGTTTTCTCACCTGGCCCCTTTAAAATCACATCTGCTTACCCACACAGGAGAGAAACCTGTCGCCTGCACGATATGTGATAAAAGGTTTTCTCACGTCGGTCCTTTAAAATCACATCTCCGCACCCACACAGGAGAGAAACCTTTCGCTTGCACTATTTGTGAGAAAAAATTTTCTATTCAAGGTAATTTAAAAAGACATCTCCGTACCCACACAGGAGAGAAACCTTTCGCCTGTACTTATTGTGAGAAAAGGTTTGCTGGACAGGGTAGTTTAATAATTCATCTCCGTACCCACACAGGAGATGAATGTTTGGCTTGCACTCTATGTGAGAAAAAATTTTCTAATCCGAGTCATTTAAAACGACATCTCCGCACCCACGCAGGTGAGAAACCTTTCAACTGCACCGTATGTGAGAAAAAGTTTTCTGAACAGGGTGTTTTAAAAAGACATCTCCTCATCCACACAGGAGAGAAATCTTTCACCTGCTCTGTATGTGAGAAACGATTTTCTCGGCAGGATAGTTTAAAAACACATCTTTGTACCCACACAGGAGAGAAACCTTTCGCCTGCACTGTATGTGAGAAAAGGTTTATTCTATCGGGTCATTTAAAAACACATTTCCGAACCCACACGGGAGAGAAACCTTTCGCATGCAATGTATGCAAAAAAAAGTTTTCTGGACCAGATACTTTAAAAATACATCTCCGCATCCACACAGGAGAGAAACCTTTCGCTTGCACTGTGTGTGAGAAAAAATTTTCACTTCAGGGTAAGTTAGAAACCCATCTCCGCACCCACACATGAGAGAAACCTTTCGCTTTGTTTAAATAAACATTTATTTCGCCTATAATTTAGAAAACATCTCCGCACCCATACGGACAGAGATTTATTTAGTGTTTTATGGCATTTTTCTTGTGAATTTTTTTTCAATAAATCAATGCGCTATCAGTCATAACCTATGATCCTCGATGGGATACTTGACCCACCGAGGTGATTGGAGTAAAAAAACTCGTTATACCTGGTTACACTGATGGAAAGTGTGTCATGAAATGTCACTTTTGCAATACTTCTGGTTTTTGTTTTTGCCAAATATGAAATTATAATTTTACTGCTTTTGTCTACATCTGCTCTGTTCTGTAAATGGGAAATAGATATGTGTAATGATATATGAATAAATATTTTATGGCTTCATATCGAGAATGAATTAATTTTCGCTTTTGTTTTAATTATTTTAAAGTAATTTAGCTTTTATTAGAGGGGTTTTTGGTAATCTGCAAGCAAAGTAATATTTAACGCATGGAGCATTTAATTATACTTTTATATTAGATATAGTCTCAAATTTTTATGTATGAAATATATAAATTTTAATTTGGAACTCAACTCTGGAAAAAGATTCATAAATTACACCAAGTCCCATGTATTGAATGATAAACTCTTTACTGGCTCTTGCAAGATACGAGGGTCATTTCAAAAGTAATGCACAAGACGACACCATTTCACCCTGTATGATACAAAACAATAATTTCGCCATTTCCAATGGAGGACTTAGTTGTATTCATGTGTTTTTGAAAGTTTCCTAACATCTTTTGTTTTGAAGTGACATATTGTTGAAATGGACTCTGCAGATATCTCGGGTAATGTGAGTGTATATCAAAGATCACACATAAAGCTTGAAAGTTTGCTCGGTGGTTTCCTCATTTGACATCTGTACAAAAACAGAAACACCTGGACTTTGCATTGTTGTTGAAACCTTTGCACGTCAACGTTTTTCCAGCTTAGAAGAGCTTACTTCAGCCGTTACCCAAGTCATTAGTGGACTCAACAAAAGTAGCATCCAGGAAGGAATAAATCCTAGACATCGTCCTAGATGTTGAGATTCTGTTATTGAGAAGAAGGGGGATTATAGAAGGACTGTCTAGACATATTATCAGAAATCAAATATTTATAAAAAAATTATTTTAGTTTGATAATTTTTTTGTCTGGATGGAATATTTTATCTTGTTGCGCGCGAAAATACGAATCTATCTAATATCGTAAAAATGTGGAACCGTCAGTTCGAAAATTTATTTTTCTACAACGACGTGGTCTAAAGAAAAAACTATCTCCTTTTGAGAAATTAAAAAACTTTAAGAATATCATTTCGAACTTACAGTTAGACACGTTTGAGGACAAAACTTCTGTGTTTGTAAAGTATATAAATGAATGTTTTTAAACAACCCCTCCAAACAATTGGTATATATTCAGTATAAAAAAATAGAATTTGAGGAAATTTAGGTGAACTAGAAGATGATTCAATAATTCCGTAATTTGTGAGGAGTTTACTTGTATTTTCGGAGCTAAAGATCTTTATAAACCTATTAAGATAGGATTTGGCTTTTTGAGATTCCCTCCCACCGCTTGCATGGTTCGTGGTTGAGATGATCACAGATTGAAAAAAAGGGGGGAGTGTCGATCCCTATTACGCCATGCAGACTGCAGACAATAAGGTGCTCCTCTCTTGGGAAGTATGGAATAACGTAATGGAGCATCACCGGAAAAATTAAATGAAAAGTAAGTGTGCAGAAAGCACTGTGATTCAGTTGAATTAAAAAAACTTAATTTTCGCAGGTTGCAAATGTAGGTGGTGTCGAATGTGAGGGGTTGGATTCACGACTTCTGAATCGTTCGTCTCGCCGGAGTGATGTGGTAAATGACAGAGCCGACACTTCGATCTCAAGTTCTCACAGACGGTCATAAATACTCATGGTAGAAATATTTCGCAACTTGAAACAAAATCTACTTGCTGTGATTTACACTGTGCCCAAGTTTTTTTTTCTCCCGACATATTTCTGCAGATCAGTGGCAAGATCCAGTCAAAATTCCTTCAGCTGTGCCCTGCGAGTACGGTTATCAGTTATTCCCATGGAAATGAATACGTTCAGTGCCCCGATGAAGGTGTTACTTACACGTTAATTTGATTTGTTGGTTAAAATATTACCCTGGAGTCTTTATTCGAGCGTGAATATCGCCGCTGGATGTAATGAAAACATGAACATTACTCTGTGGCCTGTAATCGTAAGCAAGTACTTGGTCTAAGGGGGCGTCCATTAATTACGTGAGGCGATTTTTCGACCCCCTCCCCCCCTAATCTCACATGAGATTTTTCAAAATGCGTATTTATAGTGTAAATGCGTTAATATGTGCTTGATTGCGTTGGATTTATTTAAAAAAATAATTTGCTTAATTATTTTTTATTTAAGACTAGTATTTAAGACTACTAAGAACGTAGTCTAGAATCACAGTGAGAAAATCGAACAATATAATACTTAAATAGGAACTACTAAAATTCGTAAAAGAATATTCATTGTAATTTATTATTTTGCCATATTTTAGTATAGAAACATGTTTTACTTAATATAACCCAGTTTTCTTGCAATTTTACACTGTCTCTTCCGGGAAAAAATTACGTGATATTTGCCGAGACCCCCTCTCCCCCCACGTGAGACTGGGTGAGGTTCGGCTCGATTCCCTCCCACCCCCTAAAAGCCTCACGTAATTAATGGACGCCCCCTAACTACAGGCAAGAATAGGACGACGAGCTGTACGTTGAAGAGATCCTCGGCACAGTCTACATATAACGAAGAACGTTTGCTGTTCTGGTGTGCATATTCTTATTGGAGTAGTAGGTAAGTCCGGACGTAAACAGTGTTGCTGTGATTTTGTTTGCTTTCATAGGAATAATCGATAACCACACTCGCATGGCATGGCCGACGGAATTTTGCATCGATGCCAGATCCCGTTTTCGAGTTGTCCTTCAAATAAATACGTCAGGAAATTTAGTCAACGGCAGTACAGAAAATACACCTTGCAGTGAGCACATAAAAATGTGTAATTTTAGAAAATAGAACAATTGTTCTGATCCCTCAAAATTAAGAGCAAATGACAGTGAAATTTTGTTATATGGCCATGCGAAGACAAAGTAATTTCATCAATGGAGAATTTATATAATTCAAAAAGTTTAGTTTAAAAAATAAATTACTCGTTGATAACAGTTTAAAATATAAATGCAAGCAATTAGTTATCGAATTATTGATTTAATATTAATTATTCATGCTCCTTTGGCGTTGGTTTTTGATCACGCAAGTTTTGTTAATATTTGACTTAATCTCGGATTTGATATGTGGATATGCTGGAAAATATATTGCTTAGCGGATATATTTTATAGATTTAAAAAGATCTCTCGAATATGTGCTGAAAATTATCGGTTTGAAGTAAAAGCGTATGTGAACAAACAGCATGGAAGTTTTCTACAAAGTCCTGCCAGAGTGAAATAATTTCGACTTCTTCTTGAACACATCGGGGTTTCTTTCACTAACATGAGTATTCTGCGAAACATTCTTATAAATGTATTTGCATCTGACTACAAACACTTAAACAAACTTTAAAATTTGTATTTTCTTGCATGCAGCAACACTACAGCGGGGCAAAACTGTAACATAGTTTTCCCTAGAACAAAGATATAGTTTACTATGAGTAACCAGTTTTTATGACCGACAGTTTTTATGAAAATCAGAGATGATGTCACGCTATTGCCGCGTTTTGAAACTGGTATAAAAAGGGTTTGCTAGGTTTCAGTTGAAATCGCCTACGAAGAAATGGCTAGAAAACGCAATTTAACGGAATTTAAACGTGGAACGGTTGTGGAACCTAGAAGCAGTGGAGCGAGTATCAAGAAAACTGCTTCGCTCGAGTAGTGTGCATGCTAGCGCAAGATTAAACGTCTCTAGTTCGCATAGGATCGCAAGGACTGGGCATTAAATGAATGGAAAGGGATAATGTTGTCCGATAAATCACATTTTCTACTACACGCAGAACGCAGGATGGGAAAATGGAAAAATCATCACAAAATCGTTTACTCTAAATGCATTATTGCCACAACACTTCAAGTTGGTTTATGCAACGTAATGGTTTAGGAAATATTTTATTACCATTGTTTTATTTCACTTAGAAGAACATCTGAATGCCGAAATGACTTAAATATTTTCGCTGACCAAGTACATCCAGTTATATTAAAGGTTTTCTCCACTGTAGATGGATACCTCCATGAAACAAACTTCACATCGTCCTCAAATGGTTTGAAGAGCTTGATGGAGTCTTCACCTTCCTTGGCAGGCCTCCACAATTGCCAGTCCTAAATCCAATGGAGTACTTGTGGCCGTAATTAATGGTGATCATAATAAATTGGGCACTATATATGAACAAATCTCAGCTCTGATTGAATAACTAAATAGGTGCAAAAGTTTATGGTCGATTTTTCCTCATCTTTGAAAATTATTGAAATCCAATGTGGATTTCAGCCTCTACTTGTGGGAAGGTGAACGTCCACGTGACATTTTCTACGGCCGCATTAAAGATATGAATGGAAAAAAATCATTAGATCCCTTGTTAATTCCGAATAATTAGTGTCTTTAAGAGTTTGAAATCCTAAATATAATCGGGAAGAAGGTTGTTGAGTTGAGTGAGATTGATCCAAATTTCAGCGCAACTTACTTCAATAAAATTTTTGTATGAACTTCGCCAAATCAGAAAATTTCCTCAGAATCGTTTACATTCGTTGATTCCAGTTTCCATAAATATTAAAGTGTAAGCAAAAACTTTAACGGATGTTCTCTAGATGATGTTCTACGGCATCCCCCCCCCAGTGACCCCCCCGGTTAAAAACAGGTTTTTATACTTTTTCTGGAGAACTTAACTAAAGTATTTCATCAAGCACGTAATTGGGTAAAAGTCGATTCAAAACCTTTAAAAGGAAAAACAATTTGCACATGGGCAAAGCGCATATGCTCGAATCTCTAAAGAACAGGTGTAAATTGACCAACTTGAGGAGATTTGGTCAATGGCGTGTGTTGCGTGCCACATTTCAATGATAAATATAAAGTCATGCAGCATTCACCCTCCAACCCATGGGATCAAAACACTGTGCAGGATAATAAGAAAGTATAACTGATTAAACACGACAGACCATTGGTAGTATAGCGTCACATTTTATTCACATTCTATTGAGTCACCGCTCACACACTATTGATACATCAACTCGCCCATGGCTTGTGCGACAGGTCACTTCCCCTGGTGGGGAAGATTAAACAAAACACTTATGATTTTAAATATTTACTATATAGTGATGTCCTCTGTTCAATAGGTCGGTACTTAATACAGGGGAAAAGAATGTTTTTTCTTTTTTGGACACCGTCACGCACTGGGGAATCAAATATTTCTTAATGATAACTAAACTTAAGTAGACAGTTGCGATAAAAGAAAATCCAGATTGGATCTCAAACTTTGAATGACAGTAGAAAATTGTTAATATTATTAAAATTTTGTGTGACGAAACGTTCTGGAAAAAATTCTTCAGATTTTGAAAGTCTTAGAATTTCTAAGATGCTGAATGGGATCAATTTTTTAAAAGAAAGGTTTTAGTTAATATGCTTACAAATCTATTAATCTACAGGTGGTTATCAAAATAATGGAAACACTAAAAAAAAATCATGAAAACCTTTATTAATACGGAGCAGGATCATCTTTGTCATGTAATATCACCTGATTCACCTTGGAATTGGATTATACAAGTCATGAATAATGGTTAAGAATATATTATACCATTCTTCAGGGGAAAATGTTGAAAGTTCCTGTAGAGATGCTGTGGAGGATATCGATACCTAGATCCGCGTATACAGATAGATCCCAGTGGCTGGATGATATACAGTAGGAGGGATTGTACAGGGCAAGATAAGACATTTGACATCTTTTTCATGCTCTTCAAACCAATACTTGATAGATTTAGCTGTACTTATAGGGGGATTATCATCCTGGAGAACGCCATCTCCTACAAGAAACAATGTTTGCCCGATAGGATGGACTAGTGAACTAAAATTTCGACATAGTCCTTCCCATTCAATCTCCCTTTTTAGGGTTACAATAGGGCCTGAAGAAAACCATGAGATGTCCTTCCAAACCCTGATAGATCTACCTCCATGATTGACAGTTGAGATGAGACAGCTAGAATCTTACGCTTGTGTAGTTGTTCTCCAGACATACCCACGTCCTGTTGCGAGGAGGAATGTGAACAATGATTCGTCTGACCATATGTCATTTTTCGACATATTACTCGACCAGGATTTGTGCTCGTGGCACCATTGTGGACGATATATTGTATTGGCATCTATTACAAGTGGTTTGGGAATAGCTACTTTTCCGTATATGCTTTGTTTGTGAAGTTTCCGTCTACCCCTAATGGATGATACCGGAACATGCAGATGCAGATTAAGCTCTTCGGTCATTTGGTTTGCAGTTGTTTCCTTTCTTCATGTCCCAATCCGCTTCAATACCTCGTCCGATTCTTTCACTCAGCTCTCCCTTTCGTCCACTATCCTGTTTGGCAAAAGATGTTTTTCCGTGCACTCTTTATGCTATCATGTCTTTCGATACCATAGCTCGAAAAATACCCTTTAGCCTGGGAATTTCAGTAACAGATACTCCAATTTAAACGCACTCAAACAATTTACCATTTTCTCAAGGTCTGCAAGGTTTGACATTTTACGCCGTTCCCCCTAAAAGCACGATGCCCTTAGCTTCCTTACTGCTACCTGACAGTAGAATAATACATACACTATATTATATAAAAAAATATCGGTGGCCAGACTTGTTTTTTAAGGAATACGAAGCACATTCCCAAACACCACTAATATTGATAGGTGTTTCCATTATTTTGATAACCACCTGAATATATATATATATATATATATATATATATATATATATATATATATATATATATATATATATATATATATATATATATATACACATTCTGGCACAAAAAAATATATGCGCCCAGAAGAAATCGAACTACTATCACGAAACTTGGCAGGAATGTAGTCTGGTAAGAGATATGCAAATGATTAAATTTCGACGCCAATGAGACAAAGGTATTTTTTTTCAGAATCAAAGATTATCCAACTTAAAATTTTAAAATTTTGGTGCTTCTTGTGTGGAGAATTTTATGCTAAAAAAATTTATCAATTAATTTGATTTTCAGATCATGAATATGCAGTCACTGCGTTTCGAGATGGTGACAGATGCAGCAGCGTGGAAACTCTATCAGATTATGCTTTCCAAGCGGATAATCGTAAATATGATTATTTATATGGTTACATAAATTATTTTACCTGAACCAAGGAAAGAAAACAGGCAGTAGAGAAGAAATTTAATTCACTTTAATTAACAGCAAAACAGGTTCGGAAGCAAGCGAGGGCAGAATGTCGTGGCTTGCTTTGTAGCCGTTCCTTCTGCCCAGCCCCTGAAGAACAAAGTTGAATTTGTTTTCAAAATTCAAATCTTTTTTTCTGTCGATTACAGAAAATAAACGAAGGGTTTTCTTTTCCTTTATTTAATGTCGTAATGGAAGAAAATGGGATTCTTTAATTGAAATAATTTTATAATTTTACCTCCTAATTTAGATTTGCACAATTCAACAACTATACTGAGTCAAGACCCGTCAGCTGCGTTTTAGATGACTGATATAAATACAGCATCTACATCTTCAGGTAATAATTGTCTAGCACGTTTAATCATGTAACTTTTACTTTCATTAATAAAAACTAAGGGGCAGTATTGTCAGCAGTTTACGGAATTCCTTTAGAAACTGAATTTAATCTGTAAAAATGTATTTTTGGCACAATTTTTGTTTATTTTCACGTATTTTCTCTTAATTTACTGTCAGACCACGGAAGCAAGGTCCCTGGAAGCTGTTACGCATGCGCGAGAAAAGCTAGTCTACTTAGAAAATAGGGGAAAACGTCATATTGTCGGATGTGTTTGTTTGTGAAATACGGAATGTATTTCAGACTGCTTTTTATCCGCAATTTTAAAGTTATTTTTAAAACTTTATTTTTGATCGAATATGTGAATAATAATTTCAAAGTAATAAAAAGAACGAAGCAAATCTATTTAAAAAGTAGGAGTTTTATAGGAGTGGATATTTTCGGATTACATCACAATCAAAATTATCTAAAGCTACGTTTCGGTGGTTCTTTTTTTCTGAAGTTTCCTCGGAGATTCAAATTTTGGAGTTTCTTCACCCTTTGCTTCTCTGCGCATTCTTTTTACACTGGACATTGATATCCCGGTCATTTCACTAGCTCTCTTTAGGGATTGCGAAAGTGGAACAATAACATTTCCTTCTAGTGCTTCTTTATCACACAATTTAATTACATTGTGTATTATACGTTTACAATCACTACGGAACGGCTTATTCCGAGCAGTTGTGTTGGGTAAAGAATCCATTAATTTTAATATAATAATCAAAATAACAGACGAGGAAAAAGCAAGCAAGTGCAGTTAGTAACCGATTCTAAAGAATGTCGAGAGACTACGAGACTTTTCCCCCTCCTTCCTGAGCAGCCTTACCTATAGCGTGAATAGAATCGTCTTGGCACTATGCCAACCGTGGTTCTTCGTACTGTGGTCGGACTGTAGCCATGCCTGAATGTAGCGGCATTTCTCTTCCTCGAGCTTTGAAAAGAAAGGGGCGCCCACGAGGTAGTTCTCATTTTGTAATTTTATAGGCATTAAAGGCCTGTAAAAAAATAAATGGTTTGTCTATAAAGTTCATTGAACAGTCACTAATAATTGTGATGAATATAGAAAATTATTAAACATGAAAGTAAATATAGACTGACATTTCCATCCGTGTAAAATAAATTGGATATCTTTACTTCCTTTCATGACTGCAGATGAACAGTTTTAGATCGGCGTTTGATACCACTTTTCATCAGTTTTATTCAGGCCCGCCGTCAACTGAGCCAGGACCCGGGGCAAAATAATACAGTGGGGCCCCCTCTCCACTCAATATTTGATTACTGTATACATTTTTTTAGTCAACTCTTAATTTTAACCGGGCCTCGGGGAATTTGTCCCCCCTACCCCACCCTGACAGCGGGCCTGGTTTAGTACTCATTTAAAGATGGTTTCAAGTTTCAGGTCTCAAGAAAATGTAAAAGCTAATCATGAAACTCTTATCTGAAAATATTCAAGATATAACTATTTTTTTGTCTCATCGGCCAGCACATTTATGGCACTGAGTTATTTGGTTTATGAATTTTATTAATTTTGAATAGTGTTAAAACAGTTAAAAATATCAAAAGTTTACAGTTATTTTGCTGAAGTAAAAGGAGAAACAATATTCTGTTTCCACCCACTAACAATCATTGATGCAATACAATTCACACTTTTTTGTGCTATATTAAAACATATGTCTATCACAAAGTGAAATTAATTTTCTGAGATAAAAATGTTAATTATGAATAAACTAGCGCAAATTGCTGCAATGTACTAATTGTTAAGGTTTCCAGTCTGATCACGCAATCCTTTATTTTACAGGTTTTGAGAAAAATGTTGCGAATTCAAGAGGAAAAATTTACCAATGACTGTAGAGGGAGGGCTAAAACAAAAATCAAAGATTGAAAAGACCCTAGTTCAAGCAGACCCCACGAAAGTTTCATCTTCGTGCATGGAAGTGGACACATGAATAATTAAAAAATATTTTTCTTATGATGCCTGGATGCTGATTGAAAGCATTATTAAAATCAAACGACGACAGTATTTATGGCCATGCAAAATATGCGAAACTCCATGCACGGAGGAAACAGTCATGTATGATATGTGTCTGCATTGGTTGCATTTTAAATGCGCAAAAATATCAAAGATCAACAAGATAAAGAATTTTTTTATGAAATATGCAAATCGTGCTAACTTTTATACTTTTGAAAAATTGTTACACATTTTTTTTTCTTCAGATTTTTATTGGAACAATAAAGTAATTAAAATCAGTTTGAATTGCAATATTTTTAAAGTATATCATACCGCTTTTTATAAAACTTAATGAGGGTAATTAGTATAAATTCAACATAAAAAGTGATTGATATGTCAGAATGAGGAAGAAATTTGTTTTCTCTGACATTGTTAGACGAAAGAAAACACCTTAGAAATAGCGGTTGAAAATCTAGATGTTGCATTACATGATGAACGGACATTGTTCAATAAAAACATGTTCAATAAAATAATAAAAAAAATTTTTACAAAAGCGTGTGATAGAATTTAAAGGCCAAAAACAATAATAGATTCATTAAAATTATGTTAATATAATAATTTTTTATAGTAAAAAAGACTGCTGATGACACTCAGTATTGATTCAGATTTGTTTAACAATAAATGAACTGTTATTTTGAAAGTGGTATAAGTCCACTTTTAAAAAAATGAATTAATGGTAATTTTAGTAAGATATAGACACCTTCTCTTCATATTTATAATCATACATTCATACGTTACTAATTTTCGGAACATTTGATACATCTATAGGTAGACTACATAGGGCTCTCAGAGCAAAGGTAATAGGAAAAGACTTACGTGGAAAAATGAAAGGATCTTGCAGAAAGAGTGATGATGAACTTGTGGATGCCGTACAAGATCATATAAAAAACTTTCCACACTATGAAAGCCATTACACGAGTTCTAATAATCCAAACAGAAAATACCAGAGTTCTGATTTGAACTTAAAAAAATGTACAACTTGTATGTCGAACAGTGCGAAGAGAACAATACAATATTTCTCAGAGAGCAAATACATAGGAACATTTTTAAGAATAGTTTTAATTTAAGTTTTCATCACCCACATAAAGATACGTATCAAAAATGCGATTTGCTAAACATGACAATTAAAGCTACCTTAATGAAAAAAGCATCCTTTTTGAAGAACATAGCATACATTTAAGTAATGCAGAACTGGCTAGAAAAATTTAAAAGAAGATCAAAACTTAGCATCAACGAACCCTGATAAATATTTCGCATTTTAATATAACTAAAATTATTTCTTAATAAACTTGGTTATTCGTGTATTTATATGTCATCATTTTAATTATTATTTTTTGCATCAAAAAATCCATTTCAGTGAAGCTAATGTATATAAAAATATGGACTGAAATTTCCAGTTGTTTTTATTTCTTACAATATTTTATTTATGAAAGTGGTATAAGTCCATTTGGAGCTAAAAAAAACGTTTATATTTTTAAATAATTTTTAATTATTATTTCATAATAAAATTTAAAAGGTTTATTGGGTTAAAAACATCACTCGAATTGATTAACGTTTGCGAATATTTTTTAATCAATTCAAATGCAAATCCTTAAATATTTCGGTATATGAAAAAATGAACTTGTACCACTTTCAAAAATAACAGTTCAAATATAGAAAAACTCTTATCACACTTTATCTTTACTTCACTGCCTTACAACAACAACAAATCTGCAGTTTCATGATAAAAACAATACTGACAAATTTTTCGGTGAAATTCCTTAAAAAATTATTTTAATTGAATAAAACCATGGCGACCCGTCCTAGGGCTCACGACCCACAGCTTGAGAATCGCTGGTATAAATGGAATGACTCTTAAAATAAAAGAAAATCTCAACTCATGAACAACAAATTTCTGGCTATTGTAATAATCGATTGAGAACATCATGTTATTGTAAAATTATCCTGCAGGTTATATACACTGCTGACCATTAAAATTGCAACACCATGAAGGAGGGATGATACAACCGTCAAATTCACATTTCAACCGGCGAATTACACTGACGTCAGTGTAATTAAATTCATAACTATAGCTATTGACCAGGGTTTTCCTGTCAATTTCCTCGTATCAATTCTAACCCAGTTTTTTAATTTAGAAAATAAAGATTGTGTGAATCGTTTTAAAATAAGTTGGCAACACTAAAAATTTCCCTAATGCGGCGATATTTATCCCTGATATGTCTATAAAAGTGAGTGTGCATGAGTTTCGTGTCTCATTGCTTGGTGGGAGCTAAGTATTTTGTATCTTAATGTGTATAGTGTATATGTTAGTGAGTAATTATTTAGTTAATTAGTATTATTCTATTTCTGTATCTTAGTATTAAGATTTTTTTCATTTTTCATTTTTTTTAAAACGCTATTCATCTTGTAATTATGTTTTAGTTGATTATATTAGTAAAAAAATCTGGTTTAACTTATCTATTTCACCTTAAATATTTTTCCTCTTCATAATTGTTTATTACTGTCTTGGTGTTATAGCCGGCCTTATATGACGAGTGTTGCCTGGCTTAAAACATGTTTAACCGGGGTTGGGGGGTTACAACCCCCCCCCCCCAGTCATCAACTATACCACCTCCAATTCCGTTTTTTGCTTATTTATATATGTCTATCTTATTTCAGGTTATAGGAGTATTAAATGGTCACATCTGCCCTTTTTGTCATCTTAATTTTAAATATCTATATATCGTAAATATTTTTGTGAGCTGCTTAGCGCCTAAAATTTATTTACTCATTTTTGTTTCCTATTTAGTAATTTACATTTGTAAACTATATATATATATATATATATATATATATATATATATATATATATATATATATATATATATATATATATATATCCTTGGGATCCTTGATACTAGAGATAACTTTTTTTTCTTCTTCCTGGTTCGGATACAAATCGTTTGACTATTAATATTTCTATTCTGCTCGGAGAGCTTTAAATAGGAACAAATAGAATACAATCCTGGGATAGATAACATGTACATTGGAACATACCATGTATATCAGCACAAAAGCTATTTTTAGAAGAACATTTTTTGTATTCTTCTAAAAAATTCTTTTTTTGTGCTAAGTATGTAAATAATGTATAAGAAAATCTAAATATGTAATGTATAATAATATATAAAAATCTATTTACAATATATAATAATATATATACAAATCCAAAAGTATTCTATACTACCAAAAGTATCCTAAAGTATTCTATGCTACAGACAGAACCGGCCGGTTTTTAAATCCATCTCTCTAAGCTATCGGTAAAATAGGCCGGACATTTAGTCCACAATGCTGAACATCCGGCAAAACCAGCCGGACGTTTAGTCCTGAAAGCTACGCTACCGGCAAAACCAGTCGGTAGTTGGATTTATGAATAGGAGTATCTTGGTCTAAAAGACTTTATCTCCGGTAAGCAAGTTAAATATATCAAGGTACGTGTACTCAGTAAAATTTAAAATATTAAGTTACGAGTACATTACTATTAAAAATAAATTTTTCGTAATGGAGTAGGAAAAATTTAACAATTAATTAAGAATTAAAGAGAGAGAAAAAAATGTATTTAGAATGGCCCAACTCATTAAACAAAATTATGTTAAGTAGGAGAGAAAATATCACGCATGTCGAGGATGAAACGAAAATAAAAAAGGCCCATTTCAGGGTCGTACAACTTCGTATCGAGATGATTGTAGATCTTCGAATGGGAGGCTAAAAATAGCAGGAGGGAGAATTTGGAAAAGAGAGGAATGCACGGACGGTCATTTAATTCCGAATCCTAGACTACCGGCTGATCGAATTTCCAAACATGATGCGCAGTGACATACTGCGTCGGCCGGCCTCTTAGTCAGGATTACTCGTCTACCTAGCCACATCGGTTGTTTGGCTTGTTTATGTAGCTTATTGCGTACATGAAGCTGTAGCGTACAAACTAAATGTTAATACAATTCTTAAACCTATTAAATCATTAAATACTGTATGTTCAGCTATGGTATGTTATTTTCAGCAATTTAGTAAATTATTCCTTTCTGGTCGATGTTAGCGTGCTATTAAAATATACGCTCAGCGATTTCAAGACATTGCTATAAGTTGCCAATCTGATTTCTCTGATAATTATATTGACAATTTGTAACCAAAATGTATAAATGTATCATCATATTAGTCACACATACCGTGTTTAGCAATTTTCCTGGTTATGTATTTTGGTAATACAAATGTTTTTGAACTGTTAATAATTCCGGTAAAAGTATACAGGGAACTTATACATATCCTGTGCCGTTCGGGAGGGATGTTGTCACACTTTGTATATAAATTCAACAATAAGTAGCTAATAAACAACATTAGAATATATTAATGTAAAAATACTGAATACAACATTTATCTGGAGTAAATAATCAAAACAGCTTAAATATTTCCAAAATGTATCATTCGGTTTCTAAAAGTAGGTCAAAATTTGAATTAAAAAGAAATAAATATGTCATAGGATAATATCGAAACAATGAATTCAAAATTGAAGAATTTTATTTTCATTAAAAAAAACTTTAAAATATATAAAATAATGAAAAGAATCTGAAAAGAATTCAACTGCATTCACTGAACTTAAAATTTGTTATCTGAAGGTAATTTCAAATGTCATTGGCAAAAAAAATGTATATGATCATCATTCATATTAGATTAGTTAAAACTTAAAAACCAAGCGACTTTTCAGAGATATAATCACTGACCTTTGTTGATGTAAGTGTGAAGCTTAGCTGGGTCGGGATTGCAGAGTATTAAGCATTAAACTGAATAATTAAAACATTTATTATATAGATTATAACCCAATTGTAGCAGAACATGAAATAAAGGAACCATTTATATAATTACCAAATTCGAGGCTAGAAAAAATTCAGCATTTTCCCCAATATTCATGTGTTTGGTGTTTTTAAAATTTCATTCCATGCTTAAAATATGTGAAAAATTGTTAAAACATCTATGTTATGGAAGTTAACAAACCATCAATTATGTGCTTTTAATTTTTTAAAAATACAATGAAATTGATATGCAATCTTAATTTCATGGGAAACTTTTAGATAGAAATATTTAAATAATTAAATTTTGCACAATAATTATGAATTGGAACTAAATTTGATGAGTTTTTATAGCTTGGCAGCATGAGCAGTAATCTTCAGTTTAGGCGTTGCTTTTTTTTTATATCATTCTTCTATCTGAGTACTTTTTATTTATGATGGCATTTGAAACCGTTTTTTTATTTTATGTTATTTGTTTCTGTATTCATTCAGTGCTAACATTTTTGATGACAAGATTTAATAAATAATTACAAGATAAAAAGAACTTTTTATATATCATGTTTTTAAATTTTTTGTTGAATCATATAAACTTGACAATTCTATGTATTAATAAATACTTTAAAAAATTTTTTTGATGAATTATCCCATCAAATTGAAAGAAAAGGAAGTTAATTGGAAGTTAACTTGCATATAACTTTTCGTTCCCGTTCCGGCCAATAGATGGCTGCACCAGTCTGCAAAACAAAATTAACTGAAAATAACTGAAAATTAAATTAATTCTGCTTAAAGATAGCTAAAAGTATTAACAAAATGCATTGTTATTGTGTTCTGAGCTATTCTAAAAGTTTCAAATGTCTATCTAGTCGGGAAGTTCTTTAAAAATCGATTGCACCATTTGTACTTGACAAACACACAAACAAGAAAGCAAGTTAATAAAAAACATGGTAATAACATTCATGCTCTTCTTTCATTGCAACAACGATAACAGCGACAGTATTAAATGTAATATTCTTAAATATTGATAATTTTAGTTACATCTTTCATTATAATATGTTTGTTTAAAGTTTTAAATCAATGTTGTTTCAAGGAGGATCATTTAAAAATAATACTTGATATTTAAAATTGAAATTCTCTTTAAAGCAGAAACATATTATTTAATACTTTAAAACTGTATGAAATTATTAATATATTTTATATAAAAATGTTTAACTTTCTCTACACTGTATATTCTAAAGATTTCTTCATAAGAAACATTTCAAGATTTACATAATCTGTTTAAGCTGATATTTCTGACAGCCTTGATATGGTTTTTCAAAATTTATTGGTTCTGTTTAGAGCTAGATTTTAACTGTCTGCTTTCTTACCTGAAGATTCTTTGTACTCAACACATTTTTTTGTACTGGCAAAATTTAGAACAGTGTTCTTGCAACTCATGTTTAGGGTAATTTTTTAATATATATAGTTTAAGTCCTTAAGATCAGTGTTTGCCAAATTTATGTTTGTTGTATTAGGATTTATGTATCCTATCCCCTCCTAGGTATAAAAAATATTTAATGAATAGAAAGTAACTGTAGTAAAACTGTGAAATATATACTTTTGAAAGTCCTGGTGCTCTTTATTTTTCTCACTGCTCCAGGAATGTGTCGTATAACTATGCGGTGAGGGAATATGCATCAAATGAATTAAATTTCTAAATGGAAAATAGTTTTAAAAGGCAGAGGTTCATATTAAACCATTTATATAAAAGGTAACTTTGCCCCAACGATGAAAATATAGGCTGGTAAGTTTTTATTTTGCATGCGGGAAATTTGCATAAACGTTCTATAAGTTCTTTTATGAAGACTGTTTGAAAATATTTTCTGAATGAAAGTTGATCATTTACGAGAATATTTTTCTTTCCTTTGCAGTCATTTTGATAGCTTTGCATTTCATGTTGAAGTTTCTGGTACAGATGCGTCAGATGCACATCCCCTCCCAAGTTTGGCGATTTTGTATATGGCGTGATAACCGTGCGATTTTGGCGAGATTTTGTTTTTTGTGGCAACCTAGTTTGAATGGCTATTTAGTGGTATGGGCTTCTGGCCATTGTTTATTACGTGGTTTATTATGGCGGCCTTTTTTTTTTTGCAAAATATCAATGACGTATTTTGGATAGTATTAGATGTAGATTGTCGAGACATAGGCATACTGTTAGGGTTGTTAGGGATGTAAAGTGGGAGGATTTAAAATTTCTGTTAAAAGCATTGAATAATGTTTGTATTTTTTTTTTTTGCTATTTCTGCTGTGCTTTTTTCTTGCGCATGCGTCATTGCTATTTTGTAATCTAGTAAATTTATTGGCTAAATGAGGTTTTTAGCGGTTTATTTGAAATTAACTCTTAATATAAACTGTTTACTTAGATATCGTTTGATGAACTTACATGTTGCTTGTTTTTATGCGTTTGTGTGTTTCAGTTTTTGATAACATGGTGGCTGATTTTAAATGCGGTGCTTGAAGTTGAATGTTATTCTGTGTCTTCAAGAGTGTACTTTGTTGTAAAATGAGGAACAAGATTGAATTGAGGTTGTTGTTTAAGATGTATTTTATGGGAAACAGGTGTGTAATAGGTTTTTATATGGAGAATTGGTGTTTATGCCTACTACTTCATATAACCAGCGAAAGTTTTGTTTTATTGACCACTATAGCCAGAGGAAGGTGTGTTATTAATGCTACAAACCAGCGGGTGAGGATTTCTGTAATGTTTTTGGAGTGGTGCATAATGGAGCAAAGTGGAGTGGAGTAAGGGTATTTGAGCGAAGTGAAGATCCCGTGTGCGCCTACGAGTTTTGTACAGGCAGCGTTAAGTTTGTTTTCCACTTATTTATTCTCTCTTGGTTGCCATTGATGTTTTTGTTTACATTTTGCAATTTAAGCCTAACAGGTCTGTGAAAACTGGAAAAGTTGGTGGCAGAAATTTTTGGTGCCAACTTTTCGCGAAGGGGGGCGTGTCTGACACAGCTGTTCCAAATTTCATACTAACTATCTGTTTTGTTAACAATTAGTTACTTATAACCTTGTTTTAAACATTTATAGAAATCTGTTAAAAGAAGAAAAAAAATTTGAACATTTTATGTAACTTCTACATTTTAATATATGAAAATTTGGAAATTTCTACATTATGAAGGTAACAGAGTATATCAGTAAATTACTTTGCAGTGGAAAATTTGAGATCCGAGTTCTTGTCATTCATGCTTTTGATCAGGTTAACCTTAGTCTTTGCAAGGTGCTCCAAGATTCTAATATTCAATAAATGATAAAGATTTCATGTAAATTATGAAGGACAAAAATTAGGAAGGTGGTCATATCTCCTTTTTTATGTACATGTATAAGAAAAGAATACTAAGAAGTAGCTAGACTACATATATTTTATTCACAGATCAAAATAATTTTCTATCAAATTTTGCATAATTTTTTATTAGCAAGATCATTTATAAATTGATGTAATTTTAATTTTCTAGTTTCTACATGCTCTATAGACAGTATTCCATGGCTCTTGAGTCTCTCCTACATTATTGTTGACCCCAGGTATGATTTAATTGATTTTTATCTAAAAAAGCTTTGTTTTTCCAATTCTATAGTTATAAGAAAGGTTTAAAATATTGTTTAAGATATATATATATGCATTTGAAAAGCTAGTGGCTGTTATTTGTAGCAGTTTTAGAATTTTTTTAGGGTTCCTGAAACAATAGGTTTTAATACGCATTCATCGGTCAGCCTATAGTTATCTATGTCTACATCTTTTACAGACATCATATGGTCATTTTTCTAAATCATTTTTAAATCTGTCAATGCAATTTCTAGTACCGATGCATATTTTCAATGTTCGTTCTGTTGAATTGTCTGGAATAAACTTCTCTATCCTGTCTAGCTTTGTACAGTATTTGTTAAACACATTGCACCTCAAACATTTCTTTCCAGTTACTTATTTCTTCATCCGCACACTCATTATTGAATATCCTTTTTCATTTTTGTAAACGTGTTTCCCAAAATTCTGTAGTGACTACTAAATAAGTCGCAAGGTCTGTGCCTCCAACTAAACTTGTTCAAAACCTGAGGTTTTAAAATGATCAGAGTACTTCCTTTCAAACATATTATAAATATTTTTTTGTGTTTGCCTGTGTGGTATCACAGGGCTCAGTTGCTTCTAATCTGAGTCTAGTCGGATCAAACCAGCCCTGTCTATGGTAATTTGTTCTTTACATATTTTCTACCCTTTTATGTATAGTATTCCAAAGGCCTTCTTATGATTATTCATATCGTTTTGATTCTGTGGTGGACTGTTGTGAATTTGGTTTCACAGACTTCTTAAAATTTTATAAAGAGAACACTGACTAGTTGCCAAAAACTGTTGTTTTGATTTAGATATGTAAATCTTCTCAGCAGAAAAATTGTTGGTATTTTGTATCTTTCACACTGCATGTTATCTCATAGAATCATCTTTTGATATGTGAAGTTATGGTAGGTATTTAGCTCTATTAAACAATTCAACTATTTAAAGGAGTGTTTCAGAAACTTTCGAAATTTTGCAGGCCTCTTTTTACAAGAGATCTCTGTAGTAGATCATCTATTTCAGCTTCTAGTTTTAATTGTTCTTTACTTTCTACCATAATAAGCAATAATATTTTAGCCTGAAAAACTTCATGACCTAGCCACTACATTTCTTTGTACTCTGAATAAAATAATTTCTGATTTTCTAACAAGTCTGTTGTTAGAAAATATATCAGAAGTACAATATTCATACTATTGTAGTCAGATTGCATTTCAAAATGCCAGTTTTGGCATGTTTCTCCCTTCGATTCTTCAGTTTGTTCTGTAGAGAAGTTATATACTGCAGGCATGCAAGATGCTTTATATTCATAGCAGTGAAAATGCAGGAGTAGAGAAAGCACCTAATTATTTTAGGTTTTTAGTCAATTTCTAATTTTAGATTTTTGCGAATATTGTAAATTTCCTCTCGCTTCTCACTAATATGTGAGAATTATTTCTCGCTTTAGTTAAATTGTTATTAGGTCTGTGGGAATAAATATAGACAAGAGGCACTGGTAACTCTTTGGTTTGCGAGGCCCTAGGAAAACATTTTTGAGAGGCCCCTTAAATAATCTTGTGTAAAATAAGACCAGTTTTCAGTTAAATGCAATGTTCTTATCAGTATGTTTTTAACATAACAAGAGATTTGCTGTAATATTTCCTAGACAAATATTTTAAAAATAATAACAATATTTGGAACATAAAAATACTATATCATTTACTGGAATGCAATCAGGAATCTACTATTCTTCAAGAAAGAAAACTTTTCACTGAATGTTAAAATGTTATTACTGAACTGAAATGTTAAATTGTTATTAGTGCAATTAAAAGTGACCATGATACATGAGTTGTCACTATTGGACAATGAAATTCATGTATTGGACAATGTCATTGATATTATAGGACACACACACAAAAAAAAAAAAATCTTTGACTAAGAGAAAAATATTCTAGGATCATACATACAATGGATAATAATTATACAATAGAATAATTATTCTAGTATGAATTTATTTTTATGAAATGGAGATTAAAATACATTTATAACTTAACAGTATAGAAAACCAAGGAATTTGCTTGGAATTTACAAAGCGATTTTTCTCTATTTAACAAACCTAAAATCATCAATAATTGTGGAAAAGTCCAGTTTTGAAGAAA